>MUZC01004450.1:12303-45500 GCA_002072015.1 Radix auricularia
ATTTATGTATATATATTTGCACATATATATATATATTTATATATAAAGATATAATTTTAAAAAAAATTACAATTAATAAATCGTTAAAGTCGAATTAAGCAAAGGAATTAAAATCAACAATGTCATAAGTGACACTTAAGACATTTTTAAAAAAAAATTATTATACGTATCCCTTTCTTTGTTAAGTGTATTTCATGTAAATAAATATTGTTCTCCGTTGTGGATGAATCATTTGGTCGTTATAAATTTGCAGCGATTAGTGTGCATTACTGCTATTGCATCAAGTGTAACCTCGGCCACCAGTCAGTGATTATGGAGATGCGACAGTTCGTAATGAGTTGTCGTCGGTGCCCACGTATTCGAGCGTGGGCAGTTACTCGTGTGCCATGAATAACTCACTTCAGAATACAGTATTTCTAAGCTTATAGAATTCATCCTCAAAGTTCATAACAATTACAAGAACGCTTCTTGAATTACTGCGACCTCTTTTAACTTATTTTTATGAACGTTGACGCTATCTCAAAATTTCATTGTTTGGAATTCTGCAACTACGCATTTTCTCAGATTCACATTAAAACTGTTGTTATCCACTGACTTCTTCTTCCTGACTATTTATTTATGAGGACATAGCCGGCAAGATATTTTACTTCCTCATCTTTCATCATGCTTTCCTGCAGGTTCCACAAATTGCATGTTGATCTTTGGCACATGATTCACAACGATGGGCCGATCTACACTCTTTTTCACATAATATAAACACCGATTTAACACTTCTGTAGTGAGGCAACCGCTTGAACTTTTCGTTTATTTAACCACCAGGACAGCAGCATCTACATTTATTAAGGCATTCCCTACATTTGTAGCATGCCCCTTTATTTTGTTCGATGCACTCTTCTGCAGGATTTATTATCAATATCTCTTAGATCCAACTGAAATCTCGTGTTAAATTCCTTAAATAACAAAGGTTTAGAAACTAGTCCTCTCTTAGTATTATACAATTTGATATGACATGCCTTGCATAAACGAAAAAGGCATGTAATGATTTCTTTTGTAATTTTTTTTAACTTTATTTGTAGTTTATTTATACATACTGAAACATTAAATTTTCAATTTTCAATATTTTAATATTACAAAATAATGCTCTTAACCTCTTGTTACTGGCACGAGAAGTATTTAATTACAGCCAAATTAAAGAACATCATTTTTTGAGACGATAGTTTACATTTATTTTCTGATTTGTTTCAGCCTATTTAACGTCCTCTATTAGGGTGATGCATTTCTGGCTGGAGAAAACTTCACTATTTTTAGCTTTTCCTTGTCAAAAATAAAATAATTCTAAGTTGTAGTGTCATAACCATACTCTCCGTGGAAACAATAGAAACAAGAATCGGTAAAGGGACATCGTCATTGCAATGCTAAACCAAATCACTGTGTACCAGGGATGCGGGCTCAGGAGACTTTTTTATAACAGTGAGTGCTGGATGACCTACCATCAGCAAATAAAGTTGCTTAACAGTTTCCACTTGTGATGATTGCGTAGGAACCTACACATGATTTGTCAAGATAAAATCTCAAATGAGGAGGTGCTCAGGAGAAGCCATATGTTGAGTAGGCACTCAGTCCTAAGAGTGAGAGTTGCCTGTGATGGTTAGGCCATGTCCAAAGGATGGACTTGGAGCGCATTCCTAGAGCTCTGCTTACGGTAAGCTGGAAACCGGTCATTGGACTAGAGGTTACCCCTGCCCTTGCTGCACGGATGTCTGCAAGAAAAAGATGTCACTTGCACGCATCGACTATAAAACGTTGGTGTGGTGGCCATTACTGTGCAGCCTTAACAGTCATATATTCACGAGGGCACTCAATCTGCGTAAAGTCACTTTCAGAGTTAGAAGGAAAATAGGTAAGAGCCAGGAGAAATGTGGGGGAAACAAGAGCATTAGTCAACGTCTTCACTCATTTAGGTCAGACGGATGCAATATATCCATATAAATTTTAGACAAGCAAGCTAAAAGAATGACTTTTAAGAAAATGGGTGACACTTTTTGTTGAATCATGTTGCCGATAAGACATGTAAACACAAAAATTAATCTAAGGAATTCTCTAAAATAGTTTCGAACACACCCCATCAAAAGAATAGTAAAACAACTATTACATTCACATTTTGACAATTAATAGGGGTAGTGTTGTTTGTTTGTTTTTTTAAATTATCCTAATAAAATATTTAAAAAAAAAAAATAACGATGATTGTCAAAGACAACATTTATAATGTTTTAGAATATTTTAGGTAAGAAACTAATTGAATGAATAAATTGAACTATATGAAATTCGTAGTCTAAAAAGTTATAAGCTATAAGGTTACAACTGTTGCACATTTAAATCTGTAGACTTAATAAAGGCGATCCAGATTTAAAGGAATATATTTTTTGTAAAATATACTAGAAAAATTCGATAACATGGTTATTATTATTTAACAAAATAAGTACATTTCAAAACTGGTAGGTTTTACAAAAGCCACATCTACAAAATTCGACTTAATTAGGCCCCTAATAGATATCTATCAGTCCCTGTAAAAGCGTTTGCGTCGCAAAGCTGCACGGAAGAAAGCAAAACAAATATATATACCTACACACACACACACAAACACACACACACACACATATATATATATATATATATATATANATATAAAACCTAACGAAAACAATATTATTCATTATATTAATGACAAACCTTTTTTCTTGAAGTAAAAATATGCAGCTGTTGTGGCAACCAATACAAGGGGGATGAAAGTGATTAAAGATATCAACCAAGGAGAAAGTAAACGTTCTTGAACTACTGAAATAAAACAAAACAAAAAGCTAAAAGAATAATAAATTTAAAGAAAGAAAATAATAATAATAATAATAATAATGGAAAACACATTTCTCAATGCAAGCCTTTTTCAAAATGTAATTGGTTTTTTTTGTTTTTTAAAAAATGCATTTTCATATGTAGAACAAACATAACTGGCGTATTGTTCAGAGCTGGTGCCAACTTGCTTGTTTTTGGGGGTTCTGGCAAAAGATTATCGATGGGCTTTGGAATATTAGCAAAATGAAGATATGCCTATGTATTGGTCACCAGTAACGTAAAATACAACAAAATATTCCTGCATAATTTTATTTTTCATTAAAAAAAAATATTGTTAACGCTACTCTGTGATTAATTAAACACGAATATATTTCGATTAATAAGCAAGCTCAAGGAATTATAAATATTGGCTAGCGTTTGAGAAAACAAAATCTTTATTCCCTTATCAACCTTAAATTATATTAAAAAAATTTCAATTCATTTAGACTAGATGTTGAATGGGTCAAATTTAAAAAGAAAAAAAAAAACAGAAAAAAAACTAGATTAAATAAAACTTGAATGGATTGTAATATGAGAAAAAATGACCGTTAGATCAGACAAAGAAATAAAAGAAATCGTATTATTATATTTTTAAAATCGTTATTAAACATGTTTTCTACTTTAGAAATGAGTATAAACTTTTTTGCCAAAGCTAAATCACCAACACAATGTTTTAAAAGTCATTTAAGCATTTTTAACTATTTAACATAGTGGGACGTGGTGGTCGAGAGGTAGCGCTCTCGACTGTCATACCGATGGTCACGAGTTCGAATCCACACGAAAGTGAGGATTTGTTCTCGGGTCCTGAAGAGTCCCCGAGTCACCCAGCTCCGAATGGGTACCCAACTAGACAATAGTTAGGCGTGGAGCCCCATAGTCGCGGCCTGTGACCGCTGCATCACTTGCCAACAGATCATCTCTCATGGTCTCTGGACGCAATTATCTTCTACATAGAAGGAGCGTCTGTATGTCTAAGATAAACATCATGTTGCCAAAGGAGTTTTTTCTGGCCTGATAGGTATGTCCTGGCCTCTTTTAGTTTAACCCCTGGGGTATATTCTGGTAAGAGGTTTAATCTTGCCTAATACACCGGTACACATCCATTTTTACACTGACCAGTCACGTGGTCACATGTTTTATTAAAACACTGGACAATCCACGAGTTTGAACATTGGAGGCCCCATCTGTGATGGTTTTATTCAACAAAAAGAAAGCTAGAAGTTAAATTTGCGTCATGGACACTCTCTGGTTGTTTAGGTCTGTAGCCAGAAAAGGTTTGGGTTGTCTACAGGGGCGGATTAAGACTGCACGGGGCCCCGGGCTGCAATCAAACGGGAGCCCTAGCCCTATCTAGCCAGCGTCCCTTTAAAAAAATGATTGTTAACAGCTAATATAGGACTGTAAATAAATATTAATAATGAAAAAAAAATAAACGAACACGAAGAAATAACTTTTTGAATTGTTTGTGAAATATTAAAATTGAGTGTGAAAAGAAAAATGTTATCTTCCACTGATGGGAATCGAACCCCACACCGGTTGCATCACGCGCCTGTACTCTCTCCAAACGGCCAGCGGAGCTTGACTGAAAAGATAATTTTTTAAAATATAAACTATACTTCATACCATGTACTCTGAGTGAGCCAATTAAATCACTTTTTGTCGATTAGTAACTCTATCAGTAGTATCCGGTCTGATTCGCGATCAGTTGTATAATTAATATTTTTAAATTTTAATTTTTTAAATATATTTTCAAGGGATAGTGCAAACATTTGTACACTTTTATTATAAATATAAAATGTTTGGGGGCCCCTAAACCGTCGGGGGCCCCTGGCTTTAGCCCGCTCAGCCCCCCCCTTCATTTGCCATAGGTTGTCTATGGTCCCAATCTACAGAGTAAAAACTGTTAGTCTGAAATATAAATGTTATTATTAACATTAGAAATGCGTGTTATTTTATTTTAGATTATAAAATAAAACATAATTAATTTTAATACAACATTTCATTGGAAATAAAATTTGTAAAGCAGATTGTCAGGCAAACGTACAATACTGATGCTGATAAGTGTATATAGTGTAAATAGTCTGTTGTAATTCATTTTTGGCTTTAGGAAAATAATATATGTTTTTTTTACATTACTAAAGACAAGAAGACAAAATATGTGAGCTAAAATTAAATTCCGTTTATTTTATAGGTCTCATTGATTCCTCATAAGTAAATATCTGTATTAAAACCAAATTTATTTGCAAAAAAGTTGGCAAAAATGGTGTATAATAAGGATAATACATACCTTAAATAGCAATATTTTCATGGATGAAAATAAATACATTCTCAGTATCCTTTTTTTTTCTTTCAACCAAAATATATTTTGCATTGGGAATTAAGCCATTTCTTCTCTGATTGATGAGTCTTTCATCAAAAATGTAAAAATTCGCGGCTGACTGGTCTCGTTAAAAAATAACAAGGTTATTTTAGGATTTGGGGTGACGGCGAGGGACAAGAAAATAAAATAGTGGCAATGAGGTCCAGTGTAACATATTTGGTGGACGTTTTACTTTAATGTTTAAACGGATCACGTAGCTTGTTGCATGAAATATTATTATGATAGTATCATGAGCCTTCATCAATATTTAAAAAAAAAAAAAAACTACTTTAAAAAAAAAATATAAAAAAAATAATAACCTTTGATCAAATATCTTAGTTCGTGTCTTAGGAACACAGTTAATGCGTGTGCCTGCAGAAGAGCGTAGCTGACGACTTGTTAAGTAGACCGACAACAGTTCAGTAAGATGAAAAGTATATGAGTCAGGAAGGAAGTTGTGACACAGAACGGCAAGTTTGAAATCATTTCGGGCTTGTGTAGGTAGCCAATAAAGTGAGAGAAAAAAGCGGAATTACACGGTAATGTTTGTTTGCCTTTAGAACTAATCTGGAAGGTGAATTTTGAACTCTCTGTAGTTTTTCAATGCATTGTTTAGGTGCTTTTGACAGAAGAGAATAAGCAGTAATCAATACGCGCTAGAAAAACAGCACAGACTAGCATTTTTGTAGCACTAACTGTTAAGTAATGAAGGATTGAGCTGATCTGACGAATGGCAATATAGGCATACATAGAGATATGATTGATGAAGTTATAGAGATATTTTCAACTCCTTTAACTTTAAGAAAATAAAAATTATGACGCATCCATTAAAAAAAATATCTCAAACTAATACTCGGCGACTACCTTTACCCTCTTTCGTCGAATCTGCAGAAAGTCAACACCAACCACTTTTTGTACCTTAGCGAACCACTCAACAACCAATTACCTAAGTTGTAGATCTGAACCCAATTAACATTGATGGGTCTACTGAAGTTCAATTCCCAGTGCGGGTTCTGGTCTTCCATGTGGGTGTGTGAACAGGAATGGTCGTACCATAAAGTATTGCTTGTTATCCCGTCAACCGCCTTGCCAGCTGTAAACCTGTAGTCAAAATCCGTCGACTGCGAGGCTATCTCCTTGATGGCCACATTTCTGCCTGAAGTTAATAGATTGAGTTTCGATGGTTTATATATTTGGATATAAAAAATTGTCTGATGTTATGAGAAATATCTAAGGGTTATGAGAAATGTCTGGTGATATGTGATATGTCTAGTGATATGAGACATGTCTGATGATATGAGAAATTTCTGGTGATATGAGACATGTGTGGTAATATGAGACATGTCTAGTGGTATGAGACAAGTCTGTTAATATGAGACATGTCTGTTGATATGAGACATGTCTGGTGATTTGAGAAATGTCTGATGATATGAGAAATGTCTGGTGATATGAGAAATGTCTGGTGATATGAGAAATGTCTGGTGATATGAGAAATGTCTGGTGATTTGAGAAATGTCTGGTAATATGAGAAATGTCTGGTGATATGAGAAATGTCTGGTGATATGAGAAATGTCTGGTGATATGAGACATGTCTGGTAATATGAGACAAGTCTGTTGATATGAGACATGTCTGTTGATATGAGAATTTCTGGTCATCTGAGAATTGTCTGTTTTATCTATTCTGTATTTAGAAAATAATATTTTAAAAAATGAAAGAATCAAATAAAGCTATTCTTTGAGTTACAATAGAATCAGTGGCGGCGTGAGGTAAGCGCGGGGCCTAGTGCCAGCCATGACCCCGCGGGGCCAGAGTACTAGTAAAGATCGCTAAGCACCAGTATGCTATGGTATTAAAAATATGAAATATCTTGATTATTGTGTAATTTTAAAACCACGTGTCACCTTTTTATTAAATTACTAGATTGTGCCGGGGCGACGTGGCGCCTGCGGCGCCCCCTTTTTTGGGCGCCTACGGCGCCAACCTTTTTTTAAAAGACCAACTAACTTGTCCTTTTTTGATAAATACGAATTATTAAACTTTATGAAATGTACGCAAAGTATTTAATAATAATAGGGGTTGTATTTTGCGCACCGATGCACACCAAACAATGACGTCATCATATTAAATATTTTTACAGCGCTCATCAACACAGATTTTTCAACTAAACTAACTGCTGTAGACTGTCGTACATCGCTGCTCAGCGTTACAGATCCAGTGACTTGGACTATTATATTATTTATTACAAGTTCATTATTTTCTCTGGTCTATAAACAACGATTTATTCTTATCGAAAAATTAAGTGCCGGTTACAACATGATTTTAAAGGCAATTTATTGGCAGACACATTGCAAAATAATGCGTTTTGCTAATTGAAAGTGAACTGTGGATGTCGACATGCAGGATACCTTGACCCTAACTTATTACAATAGCGAATCACGTATTATTAGCCATGCGGTAATTAACTTTTGACAGACATGCATGTTTTATTACTGTTTTCCACTGACAGATGTCAAGTTCCGTGGTTTCTTCTTATGTACAGTTAGTAAACCACTTACAAATCACAGACGAAATTTCACTTTTCTTGCCTTCCTGGCGGAGAACTCGTTGATCAGATTTCTGTAGTCCAAATTTGTGGAAACGCCTTTTTTGATTGATAGAATTGCCAGACCGCAAAGCCTCTCTTGAGACATGGTTGATCTCAGATAGTTTTTGATTAACTTCAGTTTGCAGAAACTTCTCTTGATACTTGCGAAGGTCACAGGAACGGTCAGCAAGATTCTGTACGCCACCGCGGTGTTTGGAAAGGAATCCCGCACAGTCCACATGTACTAAGGCACTGTATGGCTGTACCTACACTTTCAGACACAATTTCTCGAAATATTTTGAGTTCCGCACACAAATCAGCTCTGTCCAAATCTTGTGACCTCTCTTAGTGCAATGCTAAGTCAAGGTCCATACAACATTTTAACAGGTCTTCATCATTCAATCGTCGCATCATGTTTACGTTGTACAGAAATCCGAAGAATTCATCGTATTGGTGAAGTTGGTCAAACCGCGTGTTCATGGAAGTGATTGCCTGGTCCACAATGGACAAGACGTATCCCGTTCTGAATGTCTCCTCATGTGATAACGTTGCTTCCTCCCTACTTTCATAGTAAAACTGTCTCTTCCTTCGTCTGTTTCTTCCATGTTTAAATATTTGTTCCAAATCCATTGAGCTTGCAATTTCCTTTGCAGTAATCATTGCAGAATGAAAACCATTGTCTCGATACTTTGTTAGGAAAGATACGAGTCCTTTAACTTGTTGAATTGCTACATCCAGCTGCATATCAGCTGATAGCAGCATTTTGATCACAGTATTAGCAGCGAAATGAAGGTCATACCATATGACAGTGGCAAGGATGAACTCAAAATTTCCCACTTTAAAATTTGAAAGGGACTCTACTTCAGCTTTTACCGTAGGATCTCTGGTCTCATCTGCTACAGTAAACAGGGCATCTCTTATTTCACTCATTAGGTACAGCAACGCTTTCACACTTTCAATGCGGCATTCCCATCGTGTGTCTGACAACACTTTCACACTTTCAATGCGGCATTCCCATCATGTGTCTGACAACACTTTCACACTTTCAATGCCACATTCCCATCGTGTGTCTGACAACACTTTCACTCTTTCAATGCCACATTCCCATCGTGTGTCTGACAACACTTTCACACTTTCAATGCGGCATTCCCATCGTGTGTCTGACAACACTTTCACACTTTCAATGCGGCATTCCCATCGTGTGTCTGACAACACTTTCACACTTTCAATGCGGTATTCCCATCGTGTGTCGGACAACACTTTCACACTTTCAATGCGGCATTCCCATCGTGTGTCTGACAACGCTTTCACACTTTCAATGCGACATTCCCATCGTGTGTCTGACAACACTTTCACACTTTCAATGCGACATTCTCATCGTGTGTCTGACAACAATTTTGTAGTGACGTAAGGGACAGTCTCCTTCAAAATCTTCCATCTCGCTGGTGAAGCAGCAAACATCACGTAAATTCGTTGTAAAACTCCAAAACCTGACATCGCTTGTGAGCTGGATTTCGCTATATCTCCTAACACAAGATTAAGATTGTGGCAGCCGCATGGTGTGAAAAATGCGCGACTATTCAAGCGAAGCATATGGGCTTGGACTCCTTCGTGTTTTCCCTTCATATTAGAGCGATTGTCATATCCTTATCCTCGACGGTCATCAATATTTAAGCCAAGTTTCCTGATTTCTGCTATTAAAGAATCCGACAACCCTTTGCCTGTAGTGTCTTCAACAATCAAAAATTGTATAAAATGTTCCACTACTTTTACATCAGGTTGTTACGTATCTACAAAGCGCGCTGTCAGAGACATCTGTTCTTTGTGGCTTACGTCAGGCGTACAATCAAGTATAACTGAGAAATACTTAGCAAGTTTCAGCTTATCAATGATTATCTTCTTTACTTCAGACCCCATCAACTCGATGAGTTCATTCTGAATCTGACGTCCAAGATAATGATCGTGTGTTTCTTCATCTATTAAGCCACGAACGTGCTCTTCCATAACTGGATCAAATTTCGCCAGCGTCTCAATCAAGCCTAAAAAGTCGCCATTGTTCTGATCATAAAGCTTTTCTGTCTTTCCACGAAAAGCGCTGTTGTGCTCTGCAAGATACTGCACAACAGCCAGGATTCTTCTCAGGTATCCGCGCCAATGAAGCTTTTCTTTCTGCATCTGTTCCAGCATCATTTTTTCGATCCCATCAGACCTTGACATTCGCTTTAGAGCTTCAAGCCAATTTTGCATGCTTTTGATGTGCCCTTGAGATATCTCGTGTGCTCTCAGTTTTTCACCAAGATGTCTCCAATCATTACAACCTTCGTTTGCCAATTTTCCATGGGAAGATGTACCGTTGAGGTTGCAACAGACACAATATGCTGCGTCTTTTAATTAAGAGTAACTCAACCATCGTCTGTCCACGCATTCTCCGTTTGACATCTTTCGAATGTAATGGTTGCTTGAAAAACGCCTGTTTTCTTCGTTTGTCGGATATTCATGTTCATCGGGTAACCTGATTGGCCCTTTTTCAACCAGCAAATCACGTAAAGCACAGGTTAAATGTTCGGATCGTAGATGTCTTTTGCGATACATGGGAATAAATTGTTCTCTGCAGAAACAACTTCACTAAAGCCACTTTCACTGTCGATAACTTCACAGTGTGGTGACTTCATATCCAATAATGGCGCAGTGGTAGATTCGCAACAATCACTGTCACTTGTATCATTAACAGTGGTCGCTATGGTAGAGTCCACAGCAGCAAACGCAGGACAATCAAAATCTTGTTTATCTGCTTGTTTTGGAAAGAACTTATCCAGTGCTCCCTTTTGACTTCAGTCGAATTCTTCTCTTAGCTTGCGTTTTTTAGCTTTTTCTGCGCCTGAGTCATATTTGCGAAATCTATCGCGATCTCTTCCACTCATGTTGATATCGTATAGAGAAATCACTTTGATGACGCTAATTAATGTTTCCGATCGCACCACTACCGAGACACTGCCATTCCGTTGACACAATATAGTTATTTTTAGAAAAGTGTGTCAACGGAATGGCAGTATATTTGTGTACACGACATTTACAATAGATTTATTAAAATAGTTATTTTTTAGAAAACTAATAAATCTATTGTAAATGTCGTGTACACAAATATAGGGGATTTGCTGAATGGTATATCTGACCTATTTTCCGCTAACGGTGTAATGCTTTCAAAGACGTCTAGAGCTACGCTACGGAATTAGACCTTTAAAAGGATTACAAGAGTGCCTCTTTTGTTTTTTTTACAATCGTTTCCACCATACGTTCTACCATGCAATCTTTGGTTCTACATGTATAGGCTATTAACCAGAACGAGACATGTTCAGGATCGAAAAGCGGGGTCTACCTAAGCGCGGGGCCTGGGGTAGTCGCCTCAGTTGCCACCCCCAAACGCCGCTCCTGAATAGAATAGTGCATACCTCAACATATGTGCACCAAACGCAGTTAGTAGTTTTGATACATTTCTTCACTTAAGTGCACCGAGCACAGTGTGTAGTTGTATCTACCTCCATTCTGCTCACCAAGCACAGTGTGTAGTTTTGGTACCTACCTGCATATATTGACACCAAGCACAGTGTGTAATTCTGGTACCTACCTCAACCTGTAGGCACCAAGCACACTGTGTAGTTTTGGTGTATACCTCAATTTAAGTGCAAGGAACACAGTGTGTATTTTTAGTTTTGGTACATACCCCTTCCTATGTTCACCGAGCACAGTGTGGAGTTTTGGTACCTACCTCCACGTATGTGCACAGAGCACAGAGTGTAGCTTGAATACCAACTGATAGATACTGTATACATATCGATCACGACGTCACAGTGTACATCTACTGTAGTGTCTGATACTGTTGTTATCCGCTTGTTGATGCACGATTCTAGTTTCTTGGAAGACGTTTCGAACAGCAATATCAAATTTTGCCAGTCTGTTGCATAGATTCATGGAACATTTTAATAACATAGTCAAATTATGCCATTCTGTTCAATAGAATAGTAAAACCGTTTAACCTGCAACAACATATAGAAAATACACTTGAGTTTTCATATAATTCAAGTTTACATACAAGGCTTTTTAAACAATAGCATTGCCAAAGTCAAAAGAAAATAATATACTCATATAGAATATATTTATTCCTTGAATTTTTAGTCCGGAAAGGGTCTGTCAGTGAGTCATCAGTCACATGGTTGTCTTTTTGTGATTGATCTGTTAATGGTTAGTTTGACAGTGAGTGATCAGTCACAGGGTAGTCTGTCAGGAACTGGTCTGTCCGTGAGTTTACAGTAAAAAATTGTGGTGTATCTCTGTTGTGAAGAGGTTGGATATTACAATTCTGATATAGTTTGTGTGTGTGTAAAAAACTGAAGTTGAGTATCGAAAAGACGAGGTGATGCGGGATGGATGTAATTATTTTGCATTCATTCTTATTAAGTTTTGACTAAAAATTACATTTTTTGGTGGGTTTTTTTCAATAAGGGAAATTTTCGCATATCCCCCGTAATTGTTGATACGGCTACCAAGCAGACTCAATTATTACTTTTAAAGACGATTTTTAAATATATATATTTATATACCTGAAATTATAATAAAACTTTAAGTTGTCAATTTTCCCCCTAGTTAGGTCAATTAACAAACACACTCACCCAGAATTCCCTTTAACCTGATCCAACTAATCTGGATTGTTCTCGTCAGTGTTATTTTTATCTAGAAGACAATGTTATCGGGGCGGGGGTGGGTTATTTAATAAAATATCCTATTCAAATGTTATGTTTTAAAGTGACAAAAACATTTTTTAAGGTACAATCACTTCATTTATCATAAAACATCATATTATATAGACTTATTGGAATTTAAATGAAACATAAAATAAATACATTTTGACCTTTGACATCTCATAAGTACCTCGTAATTTCCGTTCTGTTGATTTCTTATGCACGTTATGTCGTCGCCGTCTGTCAGTTCAGTTATTGCGCCCACGTTCTCCTCGTCCCAAGTAACGTTCCCAGACACAGCTAAGTCGACTTGACGGATTAGAGACAAACAGAAATACAACATGCGATGATTAGTGGCATTGAAAAAAGGGGTAGAGTTGGTAGTTAGATTACGCCACTGAAGAGGTTTACAGAATATACAAATTCCAGAGCAGGACAGTTGATAAGGCAAAATTCCAAAACTTAACGAGGGCGTTTTAAACAATCAAATAATTTTTTAACCGTGACGTGTTGAACCATCCGGGGTTTCGACCTACTTGAGCCACTTCATTGGTTCTAAATACGCCACTGGTCCAGTGTATGAACCACCATGGATTGTACCTACTGAAGCCACGCCTCTGGTATAGTGAATGAACCACCATGGGCTGTACCTACTTGAGCCATGCCAAAGGTCCTGTGAATGAACCAACATGGACTTTACCTACTTGAGCCATGCCAAAGGTCCAGTGAATGAACCAACATGGACTTTACCTACTTTAGCCATGCCAAAGGTCCAGTGAATGAACCAACATGGTCTTTACCTACTTTAGCCATGCCAAAGGTCCAGTGAATGAACCAACATGGTCTTTACCTACTTGATCCATTCCACCGGTCCCAGCGTGTTTCAAGTTTCTGTTTTCTTTAAATTTATACATTTTGTTGTAAATATTTTTGGACACCTATGCACACCCATTGGTAACATATCTAAAAAGCGTGATTTTTAATAATTATATTTGGTATCTATTTTCGTATCATATCTGTTACAGATGATTATCCTAAATAGAAGAATATTGCGTACTACGAATATCTACGGCTTGTCTCAGTCATGAGTTCATATTAGAGTTTTAAATGTTGATAAAGTTTCTGTTTTTCTGGTTTTTTCAGACAAACCAATGCACGCCCGAATTCCTGACGGGGAAAAATAAAAGGTGTATTTGTTTGGTCTTGCATACGAAATAAGAAAAGTGTTTTTATCCTTATGTCTATCTGATAGTTACATTAAGTTATCATTTTATTGTATCTATTAATTAGAATTAATTGATTATGTATAATAACTACTTTACTCTTGGTGCAATTATCATCTAGTGTTTCAAAGTTTAATAATTTAAAATTTAAACAGTGATGTGTTGGTTTGATGTAAAAAAAACAACTTTACAAATTAGCTGCATATAACATAATCAATAACTATTTTAATTATTCTCGGCCAAAGATACGAAAATAGTTATTATACATATTGGGGCGTCCCAGAAATACTCGGACTTTTAAAAAAAAAATCATGTTAAGCCTGGTCCCTATTGGAATTCAGGACGTGTTAGCGCATTTTCGTATTATGTATCAGTACTTATGTTAGATATCAGCATTATGTAGTTATCAGTAATTGTGTTTAGATTTTAGACATATTTTTATGAATTTTCTTGTGTAATGAATATACCTGACATTTTTTAAATTTAAAAGTCATTTCTTTACATTTTAAAAATTTTTATTTTCTCTTTAATCTAACTAAAAGTCACCACAAATGATGACGTAAAACTCTCTAAACTTTTACACATATTCTAATGACGTCAACTAAAAAAAAAAACTAATTCTTTTGCACCCTTTCGCACCACTCTTCAATGCTTGAAAAACTATGTATTCGACTTCCGGCAATGGCGGCCGTTCCCTGCGCTAGTGTTACCTCTCGATTCGAAATATTTTTTGGTAGTTTTAACGGGGTTTTTTAACGGATCGAGTAACTGAGTGTTGATGCTCAAATGGCAGGTCAGGACATACAAAAAACATATATACCTCATGGGTCTAGGACTTATGGATGCTGAGATCAAAGGTGATGACGGACGGACAAAACGGGTGCAATAGTGCATTCGACTGCTCGAAAATGCGCTAAAAATATTTGGTGTCTCACCCCCTGAAATGTGTCTCTTAAGTACAATGAGTGAATTGGTGAAGTTGTAGCTCATTTGAACAATATTTAGAGGTCCCCCAAGAGCTTTTAAAATTCGAGTATTAGACCAACATAAAAATCCTGACGAATTTATCAAGGATGTTGGTGATGCAGCAAAAGATGCTACATCACAGTACCCTCACCATGGCTTACCATCAGCTTCAAGTGTAGATTAAGCAGTAAACATAGAACAGCAACTGGATGTAGGTGGTTCTGACAGTTACACAGACACACATTCAATGACATCATCCATTTGTTGGGATTCCAGTGACGATGCAGAATCTGATGAAGAATTTGTCATCCAATCAGCATCGTCAAGAAAAACAAATTCTGCAGCACGACATCGCAGACGAAGCATCATATCACCAAAAGTTGCTGCAGTGCTGGACAGAACTGACACCAGCATTAGAAAATATACAATGATACTTGCATCCGCATTCAACGAAGCTTTTGTTCCGACATCTGACACAGTATTTTCCAAGAGCACAATGCATCATCATCACAAGCTTCGTCGTCAACAAGTTGCAGCACGTATAAAAGATGACTATTTACCTCAAGCTCAATTGTTCATTGCGATGGTAAGCTATTGCCCGATGTTACCGGAGGGGTTACCCTCGATCGATTACCTGTTCTGCTCACTTGTCTATGGCACTACAAAGCTTCTTGGTGTTCCCAAGTTAGCAACCGGGTCAGGAAAGGCAGCTGCTGATGCAGTATATGAACATATCAAATCGTGGAAGTGCGAATCTATGGTCATCGGCATGTGCTTCAACACTACGGCTTCCAATACTGGAAGACACAATGGAGCTTGCACTCTGTTAGAAGTAGCCCTGGGACGTAATTTATTATGGATGGCGTGCCGTCATCACATGTTGGAAATATTCCTTTCCGATGCATTCAATGTTTGTCTTGGACCATCCACTGGACTAGAGATTTTGTTTTTAAAGAGGTTTCGAGGAAAATGGCCAGAATTAAACCACACATCCGAAGCCAGATCCGTCCCTTTGATAATCTTGTCTGATTCGATTAAAGAATGTATCAAATGTCAACTTGAGGTCAGTCATTCATGTGATGATTATTTTAAATTTCTTCTACTTGCTGCACAAATGGTTACGTTGGAGTTTGATGTCAGCATTCGCCGACCTGGTGGCAAGGTGGATGGCAAAAGCAATCTATGCATTTAAAATTTAACTATTGTTTGCAGGCAACGAAACTATCTTTCAGTTAACAGCTCGAGAATTACAAGGTATTCAGCGCTTTAATCGGTTTACCATATGTGTTTATCTTCAATCATGGTTTTCATGCAGGCTCACCGCAGATGCACCTGTGAATATTCTCTTGTTGATACAGCATTTATACAAATATGATGATGCTGTTCTTCGATCAACTGGATTGAAAATGACGTCGCGTCACTCGTGGTACTTGAGTCCGGAACTGTCGACGCTTGCGTTATTTTCAACCCTTTTGTCGGACAAAGAAAAAACTGGCCTTGTTCGGACAATGCAATCAGAACGTGGACGGCATCTCATAAAAACACAACCAAAAAGTGTTGTTGATTTGCGTGCTCCTACCACATTTTTTGAAACATCCAACATTGATGCCAGTTTTCTAGATGTTCCTGTTGAAGCATGGTCAGATACACCATCTTTTAAAACTGCAGCAGATTTTGTAAAGAATCTGGCTTGTATCAATGACTCTGCAGAGCGAGGTGTAGCATTGATACAAAATTTCAAAGACAGTATCACCAAGGACGAAGAACAAAAACAATTTTTGCCCCAAGTGGTTGACAAACATCGGAAAATTTTTTGCAGATTGTAATCGTGAACAGCTGGCTAAAAATTTCAATTTTAAGAACTTTTTTTTACATTTTTATCTACCCTACAGTACAAAGTACAAGATAAATAGGAATGCTTAAATTAATTGCATTGCTTATTATTATTATTTTTCAAGCAGATTGCCATTCTTTCATGAATTAAGTTGACAAAATGAATAAAACTTTGTTTTTCATATTTTTTTTACTTAAACTTCAAATTTAAAAATATAAACCTTTCAAGATTTATATATTTTGTTTCATTTAATATTATAAACAATACTAAGCATCAATTTGCTATTTAATATATCAGTTTCACATATAATGCAACATTAACGCTGTATTAGATTTGACCGCGAATGATTTTACACCAACATCCGGAACTTTACACCTCTTGGGGGACCTCTATACATTGTCCAAATGAGCTGAAATTCTGCAGGTTAACTACTGTTACCATACAGAAAAATTCTGTGGGGTGAGACATCAACATTTCAAAACTTCATTTTTTTGGGACACCCTAATAACAAACCAATTAGAAATAGATGGCCACATCTAGATCTCTATTTAATTGTTTGATGAGCTGTCTAATTTCCAAAGTAGCTATTTCCACCCCGCCCCAGAAATAATTAACAACTAGGATTTTGCTCTGCCACTAAGGATCAAACTCGAACATAATGTTATAGATCTCGAAAAACCAACTACGATTCCCCTCCTACACTTTGAGATATTTACTTTGACAACTTACAATACTGGCACCACGGACCGAACCATCCTTTCACACACGGTGAGTCGCCAACACACGCTCCAGTCTTGTCACATCCGTCCCTGCAGTGACACTTGAACTGACATCTACTGCCAAAGAAACCTTTGCCACAGCCGAGAGCTGATGGGATAGACATAAATATAACATTGTCAAAAGGTTTATTGGAACTTTTCATCAAGGAACATTTGTAGCATATTATAGCACTTAGCCCTGTTTTATAGTTTTCAAGATTCAATTCAACAATATTCCCCCCTTATGATTCCAGCATCTAATAATACAACCTTCGTAATTCAATCAGCGAACCACTAAATGTTTGATAATTTTACCGCGGCCTATTAACCTAGGGAGGGGGGTAGTTTGTATGGGTAAGTGGGCGATTTAATGCGGGTAGGTTTTGCGGCTTGTTGATTGTTTATACGGGTATTTAAAACTATTTTAATTTTAAAATTTTAATATAATTTTACATAGACATGCAGAGACACACGAAGTAAATTAAACATTATTTTTTTATATTTCAATTTACTTGAATGTTAAATCAATGAGAACTCTTAGCTCTCTGTAACGAGACTGTTCCATTTTTTATTTTTTTTTTTGGGGGGGGGGGGGTATTTGGAGACGATTTCAGCCGCTGTGTACTGCTTATTTCCATCTTATTCTGTTGTTTTGTCTGCGTTGAAAACCCCGCCTCACACAGATATGATGTCGGAAATGGCAATAGGGATTTAATTTCTTTAGTGGAAATCTCTGGATATTGCGCCTTGACTTTAGGTCAGAAGACTGGAAAAATTGTTATCTCTTAAGTAGTTTTAAGGCCATCGTCATTTGCAATCACGAGCAGTATTATTTCTAATATCACTATATTGCTAGATTAGCCTGGCTTTATGACAGATGGGTCAAGGATCCATTCTCTACGAGTTATTTGGTCTTTAGTGGTTGGGAAAGTAGCGCTAAAACTCTGTTAAAGCAAAGTCAGGTGATCGTGCCCCAACAGTGTCAAAGGGTGCTCTGTGTCGCCTAGTATCCCCTCTAGTGTTTGAAACATAACCGAAATGTCTTCTATTCTTGACGTTCCAGTTTTTTTTCCTGCAAAATACTCATTGGGCTTATCTTTGAATCCAGGGTGCTTGGCGTTCAGGTGGCGAAGCAATTTTGACGGTTTCATCGCGTCTTTAGAAAGCCGGACAAAGCAAACTATGCAGTATGTTGGAGTTACCTGTCGTAATATATCAATATTTTAAGTAAGACCCACGGTATTTTCTATTACGAGTTTTAAGCTTAATGGATGTTTAAGACTCTTCTTCACTCTGTTCCTTGGGTCTTTTTCATTTACAAAACAAACAAACACAAAACGTTTTAACAATGACTGTTTAAAACTCAGTTTTTCCTATTAGCCGGTTTAATATGAGCGTTCAAGTGTCCTATCTGTAACCCGGACCATAAAAGACCATAAAGGTCAAATTTTAAATGTAAAAATATTATATTAATTCACTTTTATAACGTATTAAATCTTCATAAAAATTATTTATTAACCGTATCAGTAAAATCACGTTTTCGGATGTAAATGATGATATTGTCGAGAAGTAATTTTGACATCGCGATCACTTCTGCCTCACTATCATATAATCCTAAAGAATTTATGAAGTGAACGCATTTTTCAGTAAAGTATATGACTACTTTTCCGTTACTGAAAACAACGAAGAGCACATCGCCAGAGTAATCCCAATGTTGAGAAACAAAATTTACAATACAGCCATTTTTTAAATCATGCTCAAAAAGCAACATGTTAGGCGGATTTAATAATCACTGCACTACGATTTACGTTTAATCTAGTGAAGGAACAAGGATAGTGAACTAAAAAAGCATTGTCGGTCTAGATGACCCCAAACCCATGGTCACCACCTTTGATAGCCTACAATATACTCTTTAGACTCCGGTCATGGCGGTCATCCGTCATGCTTTTTAAAAACTTTCACTATTTTAGAGAAATGTATAATACTAGCCGATCCGCGTCGTAGCATACGCCACCAATGATTTAGTGACGTGTACAATTTTATGAGAGAAATTGTTGAAGAGAGTGTGTGACTAGTTTTCTGTTTTATTTTGCCAATGTCGAGAAACAAAGCTTACAGCCGTATTGCAAAGTCATGTTGGAAAAGAAAGTTTGAAATGAACGGGCACAAACACAAACATATATTATAAATGAATAAAGTAATGTCCTAGCTGGGGCTTGATCCCACGACCTTCAGCATGATGGGCGAATGTAATAACCACTACATTACGAAATATATGCTATTCTGTTGTTTTGAAAGAACAAAGTAATTGATCCCAATTCAACACATTTTTGGTCTCGATGTCTCCCCACCCTGTGCACTAACTTTTCTGGCCAGCTGGTTGGTCAGTGGAGCTAGATAGCTAGCTTGGTGTACGGGATGGCTGAACTATGATGAGAATTGTATATATATATTGATATAGATACTATTTTACATTGATATATATTGTTACTATTATAGAATTTATTTTCCAGGATCAAACAAGTTGTTCTTTTTGCATTGGTGAGTGACAATAAAAATTGGAACGATTGGTCAGAGAAAAAGTTCAGTTGATGATTGAAGAATCATTGATTGAAGAGTTGATGATTGAAGAATTGATGATTGAAGAGTTGATGATTGAAAAGTTATAGATTGAAGAGTTGATGATTGAAGAGGTGATGATTGAAGAGTTAATGATTGAGGAATTGATGATTGTATAGTTAATGTTTGAAGAGTTGATTACTCAATATTTGATGAACGATGAGTTGATGATTGAAGTGTTGATGATTTAAAAGTGCATGAATGAAGAGTTGATGATTGAAGAGTGAATGATCGAAGACTTTATGCACCTACCATCAGACGAAAAGAGCAGTAGCAAGCAAACCCACCACAGTTTGAGGTGCTCCTTGGGGGTCATCTTCAGCATTAGATCAATAGTGACAAGATATGTGCTACAAACAAAGGAAATAATGAAAATACACCTTTTAAATATTCTAGAACAGTGGTTCCCAAACCTATTTTACCCATGGGCCCTGTTTTATAGTCAAAACTTGTCCACGGACCCGCAAGTGAAAAAAAACCTGCAAAAATGCATAGTACAAAAAGTACTAATTAAAAAAATAACAACAGTTTCATGAAGAAGTATTGTAACCTTTATATGAATATTTAAAACAATAAATGACCAAAATGAACGTGATTAGAATTTTAGTGCGTGTTTGTATGTCCGACTCTATGTTTGTTAGTAGAAACCACATATCAGTTTTGTGAGTGCGTGTGAGAGTGAATGCGTGATATGATGTTCATATCGGCATTAAATACTTGCTCTACCAAATGGTAAGACGGGATTTCAGCAGTCAACTTCTGTACAATAATACTGAATGCAGGATATGCCATTGGGATCTACTTTTGTTACCAAAATGTGTGGGATTCTTGTATAAACATCGGTGTACGCTTCTGATTAGTATATGATTCAAAAAGCTGCTACTGTATTAGAAAGTATTCAACTGTGTTTGGGATCTAAATGTGTCCACTTGCAATGAGTTCAACACCCAGTGGTGTGATTCCCAAGTGAAGAGTGTCTTCAATTCTTTAGTTCCGACTGTATGAAGGGCCGTTAATTGTTAACAGTAAGCAAGAGAGTCTTCACCTCAGCCTTAAATTATTGAAAGATTTAGAAACAAAACATTTTTTGCTTAAAAAAACTTACATTTTGAAAAAAAAAAATAATAATAATTTAAAAAAATAATCATAATTTTTTTTAAAAATGTGATATTAGTTTTTATTGATTATAATTGCTAACTTCATGTTCAAATGAGTTTTGTCAAATTTCGCAAATAAATGAGTCAGATAAGGATATGCCATCTTTTAGTCAGTTGTATAACAAATCATTGTGTCCGATTTAAGGAATTTCAACACTGAATCAAAGAGAAAACAACATCGATTTAAATATGCACCGTTTGATAAACTCATCCGCTCTAGTTCTCAATCTCAAACACCAGTCTATAAGATTTCATGTACATTAATTCTTTTAATTGATTGTCTGATTTCCATTTATACCAGTGGTTCTTAACCTTATGCGATTCACGGACCACTTGAAAAAATTGTGTCTTTGCTTCGGAACACTACTGAAAATTGTGCTACTGAAGAGGTGGGTATATGCATGTAAATATACTTTGTACATAACTAGTTGTTAGTATACTTGTTAGTAAAATTATAACGTAAATGCTACTATAAACGTGCCACTAAAAAAATCTTGAATGGAAAGATACAATGTCATCATTATTTTTGAATAGAACACATTTAACTATAGGATTATTCATTTCCTATTGCTAACTATGAAGAATACTTTAAGTCATAAGCAGTAGAGTACGAGCTTTGAGCTTGTACATTTCAGTACATAATATCCAAACAACAAATATAACGTGCAAGACTTTTGTAGTTCATTTTTAACTTTTAGTCGAGAACGTCGTTTTGTTTTCATTGTAGCCAATGCAGAAAATCCACATTTACAAAGATATGATTTTGCAACAAATAAAAGTATTTAAAATTATTTCTGAGACAGTTCTGAGTAAACCGACATATCGCCAAACTCACTTTCTGACGCATCATATTCAAAGAAGTATCACTGGTCATTTAAATGGATTTGTTTAAATTTGATGTTGGTAAATGTAATGGGTCGATGTATGCAAGAAACGGACTGGAAACGCATGAAAAACTGAATTTTCAAATCACTAAAGTAGAAGTTAAATTGATCATGCAGTTATTGAATATGACCAGAAATCGAATTAATTAACAGTTGTTTTTTTTTATTGTTTTCAGCATTTTATTGTTCAACTAGAAAATTCGTACAATTGATCAATCATATCGAAGTTATCCTTATATAATCTTGTCTTACAAAGATAAAACTTTTTTCTTTAAAACAGAAACTCTGTCACTCAGAGTAACTACATGTGTCTGCTTTCCTTGCAAACATGACTTAGTTTTATTTATCTCTTTAAAAAATAAATAAATAAAAAGTAATTAAAGCTAAAACCCATAAGCCATAAACGGGCATATTACACACTTTCATCTGGGACGCACTATGACGCACAAAAACCAAAAGCGCGAAAATTCTCAATCTCACCATCAGATGGCAAATAATTGTTTTTCTCCGGAACTGCACATGACTTTCACATAGACTGCGTAGTTGAGTCTCATGAATCATTGTTGTCCGTATGTTCTTCCTTTTTCTTTATTCTGTATTTCAATGTGTCAAATCAATTTCATTGATTTATTACTTTAATAAGTTTAATATCAATTAAAGGCTATTTTACTCAACAATTTTGAATGTCATTTTAAAAACTAAAGTACTCTAATTTTTAGTGTAACATTACGTGCATTGCGTTATAGTATAGCTAAAAGTAAACATAGAAACAAAACATATTGTTCTACGCGGTATGCTGTCGCTATCTAGTGATTAAAATTAATTAATGTATATAAAAATTTACATCCTGTACGCCTTTTTCCTATATTTTTTTAAAAAATGCATCCGTTGCTCACGGACAACCAGGCACATCCCCGCTGACCACTCGTGGTCCTCTGACCACATGTTGAGAACCATTTCATTACACAGCACTAATCACTACAGACGAATGTCCTCTCTGTCCAACAGTCCCAAACACTAGTAAGAAGTTCTATTTACAATAATTAGTAACATTCATTAGTTACCATCACTAAATATAGTCACTAGTAACAGTTACCAGTTAAAATCGATAGTTACTGTAACTATTAACAATCCTTAGTTACAGTGCATAATTACAGTGAAATTTACTAGTTACAGTCACTAGTCACAGTCATTAGTTACAGTCATAAGTTACAATAAATATTTACAGTCAATAGTTACAGTTATTAGATACAGTCAAGATTTAAAGTCACTATTTTCATTCACTAGTTACAGTCAGTATTGATGTAACATTTTGCTATACGGTCATTTACGATGTCGAAACATTTATGCAAGTCACACATCTCTAATTGTGATAAATGTTCCCTCTAAGATCCCAGGCTCAATGTGCAAAGTATGAAGAAAAAAAAATTGTGTTCAAATGTGCACAACATCTATTTTTGCAATATTTTACCAAAATTGCTGCACTGTTATCATAACTGTTGCGCGGCGTCGGTCAGATATCTTTTTCTGAGTAGCCTGATGTCATATGTTTATTTTCACAGAAGCGTACCTACGCTAAGGGCCGCTCTAAAAAATTTTTTTTTACAATAAAAATTTAAAATAAAAATAAATGGCTGTTAAATATGAAAAGATAAAGCACATGAAGACGCATAAATTAGAAACAGTCACAAAAATCAGGGGCGAGAGGAAAATCTGAGGGATGGTATTAATTTATTTTATTTTATTTTAAAGGTGATTAAGTTGACGGCATATATTGGAATGTCATAAGAGGAGAAGAACTTGCAAAGTCACCGTCATCTTCTACAGTGTTTATCTAACCGATACGTACCGTATTTTTCGCACCATAAGACGCACCTGACTATAAGAAGCCGCTTGTTTTTAGAGGTGAAAAATAGGAAAAAATATTCTGAACCAAATGGTGTCATAAAAAATATTTAATAAAGTATAACAGAATAATATTTGAACCATATAAACTGAACAGCAGTCAACAGTGTCACTGAGAACCGTTATCACTTTCATTAACACATAAAGACAAAGGTTTGAGTGCTATATAAATAGTCTTCTGAAAACCCCAAGAACTCTTATTCGCTAGAGTTAGAATTCATGAAGCTCTTTTGGTCACAATCACTGACGCAGGCACTTCTTCTATTTGGACCACTTTTCCTCCCACTATTAGGTGAAGAAAAAGTGCGTCTTATGGTCCGAAAAATACGGTACTTCTCTTTGGCTCATTGATTAACAAACGAAAAATATATTTTTTAACAAAAGTAGTTATGCGATAAATTCCTCTCTTCCCTCTATTTTCGCTTTTTGAAAGAGTTTTCAAATTCACAGTTAGAGCTAGTCGGAATAACATTACGACTATAAGGGACATACAGAAAGCTTATGAGAATATACAGATTAACAAATTAAAAGAGCAAATGTTCCGATTAATGGATTCATTGGAACAAATATATACATTGATTAAAGAAGCAATTACAGAGCAATAAGAAAGAAATTTAAATTAGCATCTGTATAGTAATTACAGTTAAAATAAAATAACAAGCATTGACAAATTAGTAATGGATGAAACGATTTAGATTTACTTACATTATGTGAGGAGGCCTTGAAATGTTTCAAATGTTTGCAACTCTTTGAAATGTTGCGCGTGCCATCAGTTCTTGATAAGTTCCAAATAGTCATTGATTGAAGCCACAATAATAATTTAAAACAGTCCCCGATTGGTGTATTCCGAACAATAGTAAAAATTGCAACCTATCAAAACGTGGCTCATAGCGCAACCTAAAAAGAGAATCTATAGCGAGTATTGCCAAATTGTTGAAAAGCAAGGACTCGTGACAAATTCTTGAGACTGAAGAATATAAGGCTTCTAGTTTTATTCTTAATTCCTGTGAATGACATTTTTTGTTTTGTTTCGTTTTTTAAATTTTTTTAAAATTTTTTATTTTTTATTATTATTTTTTTTATTTTAAATTGTATTTATTTCCCTCGTTACTATCGGACGAAGATGAACTCGTTCAAGGTGACTAACCAGCGAGTTTCAAGTGGTCACCAGGAAATTGCACTTCAATGATAATGATTTATTTCTTTTACAGATGCGTCGAGTAGAATATTCTAATCATTAAAAGCTCATGTCTGCATGCCTGAGTGAGTGTTTAGGGGTGGGGGAGTCGCTTGAGAAGTGGGGGAAAGTTTGTCATTCAAGTGCCGATGGAAATGAGTTTGCTTCACATGATTCAAAGTATTTTTCGAAAAAGCAAATTTTAAAACGGCTTTTTTACAGTAAGATAGTGATATTATTTTTATCTTCTGATGAATTTGAATATCAGCGGAATAGAAGGGGAGCATTGCCTGGAATTCTTTCGATAGTTTTATATGTTTCTAGTGCAGAACTGATTCTGAAATAATATTTTAAGGCCATAGGTGTAGGTGTGAGGCGAGGAGCTGTAATGGGTTCTGTGTGAGGTGTAGGTGTAAGCGGGTGATTGTGTTGAGGGGTTTGTTATGTTGGTTAACTGTGAGAAATTGAATGTGAGAAGATGGCTGTAAGCTGTTAACCTTTAGGTGGTAGATGTGAGGGGTATGTGTGTGGGGATAAATGACTTTATTAGTCACTAATATCATTTAGTCAGGGAAATGTAATTCAACTAAAGGTCAAGTCATCTTAAATATGATCTCGAAGAAAAGAGCGATTCATCGTCGGCCATTCAGCTTGTAACTATTTTGATGACGGAAGTTGGCTATTCAACTTGTAACTATTTGGTTGAATGATGTTGATCAGTCAGCTTGTACTTGGTTGAAGGAAGTTGATCATTCAGCTTGTAACTATTTGGATGACGGAAGTTGGCCATTCATCTTGTAACTTTACAGGGCGGCTGTTAAACATTCAGCTTACAATGTTTGGAGAATTTTTTTTTTCATTCAGCCTGTAACTTTATTAAGCTTTGGTTTTATTTTGGTTTAAAGTGATATTTCTGTCCTTTATTTTTTTTACCAAGAATGTGACATGTGATTTGGTTTAGAATGACAAAAGACAATCAGTGAAAAAGATTTTAAATAAGTTAAAATGATCATCTATTAAAAAGGAGCCCAGTACCTGATAAGATACATATATTTTGTTATTATGGAAAATTATTCTTAATGTATAGATAGTCTTTCGCATTCGTCTCTTGGGTATCTCTTTATCTAAATAATAAAATAACGCAAACAATATATACATGATCTCCTTAAAGTCGTCAGCTACGCTCCTCTGCGGATACACGCATTCTCTGTGTTCCTAAGATAAGAACTAAAACATTTGGCGAAAGGTCATTCTCCTTTTGTGCAGCCAAACAATGGAATTCTCTTCCATTACACATCCGTAGCATTTCAACTGCTAAGTCATTTAAGACTGCACTTAAGACACATCTTTTTAAAATTTATTTTCAAAAATAATAAAACCACATTTCTGTAATTGATTAGCGTAGCTGATGTATTGAGTATACCGTATTGTTATTTATGTAGTTAATATGCTATGAATGTTTCTTTTTATTTATATATGTATTGTTGTTTCCATGTAAAGCGCTGTGAGCCTGGCTCCTTGCTGGGATACAGCGCTATATAAATCATCATTTTATTATTATTATTATTATAATAATAAATTGTTCTTATATATTCTTAGGAAAGCTTTTTACTCCAGTCGCTAGGAAAACTTTTTACACCATTCGCTAGAAACATAGCAACAATTGTTACCATTTCCAGACCTTTAGAATTTTATTTTTTACTCATATGTACACATTTGATCATACAAAATATTTCAAATAGAGAAAACCATTTTTTAACAATTACTTTTTTAAACGAAATAATGCGTTATAATATTATCTATAAGGGCACGTTTGTAACCACAAAACAGCTAAGTTGGGACCTATGTTACCTATAAGGTTTGTCAGTTGTTGTAAAAAAAAAAAACGTGTTCAAAGTTAAACAATGTAGATCTACCATATTTGTATTGAAAATGTTTGACATCTCAAAAAAAATATACATAAACCACTTGGACCGATATACATTAAGTTAAACATTTTTTTTATCAAAATAATATAATATATTATATTTGAATAAAAAAGAATTATAAATTTATATTTATGTTCAGGGGTATTTATCACGTATAAATCAACCAAATGCCAACATACCCTTTTGCCACTAACCTATTCTCGGGTTTTATGGCGTCTGTCTTTCAACGAGATATATATTTTATAGACTTTGTCAAGGTTGATCCGATGTCGATCTGTCGAGATGGGGTGACCTCTACGTGGTTCGACAGACGAGTAAGGTCGTGGTGTACATTGCGACCTGAAACCGACAAACCCCAGGCTTGGATGGCCGAAGTCCGATGCTAGGCGTTAGGTGCTAGTCATATATGATTACAGTCACTGTACGGATCTTTGGCAAAGCATCTAGATGCAATGCCGATGATGAAAACCAAAGTACCCGTTGAGGGTCGGGTTACTCCGAAGCGACCGTTTCGTCCCCCTCAATTAACTAGCAACGCTGTTGAGCGGTGCTGGTTTAGGGCCAGGAGCGCCGGTACGGAATAGCAAAAGGTACCGCTAGGAAACGCTATTGGTCGACAGCTCTGAGGAAACCTTCCGGTGGGGGTTAAACCCTAGTTAGGTCAGTGATGATTCCCACGCTTTGCGGCGATCTAAACTATAAAGACTCGTAAGCTTTGCCGTGGTGGCGCCAAAGTGATACTATGTTGATAGCGAGTCACCGTAGGAAAATTCCACACCTCCCTCGGGAGGAACACTTTAGTGGGAGGCGTTTTCGGCCCAGCGCCCTGGACGCCCAGGCGGCCGCTTGTAGCAGCGACCGCTCCGGGGGGGGGGCTTCCCAGCCTTCGCACCCCTTTGGGGGCCAGAGGGCTGGGGGGGTTTTTCGGGAAGCCCCATGAAGAGCGCAGGCTCGGGACTGCTGATTTCTTCCACATGTAGGATCCGATGTCGATCATTCTGACAAGATTTAATCCTCATAAGCAAGTCTAAATGTAACTCTTCCAACTTATTCCTAGATGTTACTTTTATAGAATTCATTAGGCTAAATCAATATTCGCAATAAGCGCTCGATGCAAGAAATGTAGCACAAATTTCTTAAAGGATGACAATGTCGCTGAACTATTTATCAGTCATGACAAACTGAATCACATGGTCGAAAGTCTGAATCAACTCACATTTATTTTATTTTTCTCTTAGCATTAATCATAAATTTAAATTGCGATACTGATCCATAAGATTCGGCAAAATGTCTTCATAGCTTTTAAAGAATGCGTTTTAATTAGAAGCTATGGCACCAATTCTTTTGTCAGAAATTAAAATTTGTACGTGTCGACTAACGCTTACAACTCAAATATATGCCATAGAATCAAGTCGATTTCAAGAAAATGAGAGTTGAAATGCCAACTCAGACATTCAACGATTTGAGAATTGGACTGTGTTTTCACCCTTACCGCTTGAAAACATTTTAGCAAGCTCTGCAGACCAATGAAAATTTTCACCAAGGGGCTCATGTCCTCTGAGGTTATTGATCCTTCTTTTTACAAACTGGAATGCCTTCCTGGCCGTTAGAATTTTTCTAAGCTTCTTTAAACAATATTTATTGACTGGGTCATTACACAAACGTACCAGCTCTTCATAGTATTCAAACTGTACTTGTATGTTTCTCAACAATTTGATAAAAAAAGCTTGTAAGCAAAGTGCCGTGAAAATCATATGACTTATGTGTCGTCTAAAAATCCTTCGACATGTGCCCAAGGCAAACTGAGTTGTCATTAAAAAAAACCCTTTAACCACACTGTCACCTCAAAAACAGAACTACAATTTTTTTGAATAAAATATCACAGCGTCTTTTTTTTTTTGGTGAAATCAAAGTATTTTTTGTAAAATGTCGGCAATTGATAATCAAAGTCTTTGCTCTCCTTTAGGGGTTCAGTCACATTATCAATTATTTTTTAAAGGGAATATTTGATATTTTTCTTTAACTAACTTTGAACGAATGAGTTGAATGATGTTGCTTAAGTCTGTTTGCTGTATGTGAAAGATGGGAGGTACATTCTGGACATTTAAACTTGTTTTCATAACTGAACAGAATCTATATATATTTATATATATATATTTAACATCATGGTCCAACCATGCTAGACACCAAGCAAGCTGTCTAACCCCACCGACCAATCAGAAAAGTAGTAAACAGCGTGGGGGTCATACAGCAATTCGTTGAATCGAAGTCAATTATTATGTTCTTTCAGAGCAACAAAATAACAAATATTTCGTAGTGTAACGGTTATAACAATTGCCTAACACGCGGACGTCGCAGGTTAAATCCCCATCTAAGACATTACGTTTTTAATTATTTTTTTTATGTTTGTATTTGTGCCCGTTCATTTCCCACTTTCTTTTCAATCCCCATAACAAGAAAAGACGAGTGAAAATAAGCTTGACGAATGGAGTTTGACAGGTTATGACAATTGGTTTATGGTTGGCAAGCTAGGGTGGTGCAGGGTGGCAAGTGGATAACCACAGTGCACAAGTTTCAAAATTAACAAATGCTTCGCAGTTATCCCCGCATCCAAGGTGCATTCGCGTTGTTCTGATTTCATCGTGATGTTGTTTGTGTCTGTTCACCCCCCCCCACGTTCTTTGCACTATCTATGAGCAAATCTGCGGCGTATGCAACGCCGGGTGCATCTAGTAAGAAATAAAATTGCTACTAACTTTTCTGGCAAATGCGCAGAAATTCTAACTTTTTCATTATTGAAATTACCTGCATGGTAACTCAAAACTGCTGCGAGGCATCATCTGTCAGCTATCTGCGCGGTATTGCAGCTTAAAGGTAACATTGGTACGGATGGCAACTACGAACCCGAGGACTACGTATAGGACTACCTATATATAAACATACTAATCTATGCTTTCATGCCTTTAAAAATATAAATAAAATAACCTATTAACTCAACTACATTGAATTCAAAACTTTCTGCTGAAAATAAAAACCAAAACAAAAAACAACAAATCTTTTGATTTTTTAAGATAAAAAAATTGTATTCTTCGCCCCCACTCGTCTCACGTGGAGGGAAGAGGGAGTGGGAATCGTCCATGATGTCAATATTTCAAAGCTCATTTTGTTTGATATCTTTTAAAATAGAAGACACCGCCTTTTTTAAACGTCTGTCGGATGCCGCTGTTTTATATATATATATATACTAGCTAATTACCCGCGCCTTGCAGCGGTAAATTAGGATTTCAGTTAGCGTTGAGAACTCGTAAACACCAATTCAAAACCTCTTTGATTTTAATCTGGATCATGATGGATATACTTACATTAACTTAAACCGTCTTGTCTTTATTTACTAAGATTTTATCAAATTAAATCAGGGATAAAATCTTTATCATTGCCCGAAAAAAAAATGTTGCCCCGGCCCCAAAGAATTGGATAGTATGAGTTCAGTGCACAACAGTATTTTAATCAAGACTCTCACATGATTATATATAAAGTTTCGTCAAGGATCATTCACTTACATAGTAGCTATTTCTCAAACTAATATTTATATATAGCTCAAAAAAGCAAAATAATAGACCCTCTAAGCCAAGGGGTTGTCACCATACTCACGCTCTGCTGCGGAGTTTAGGAATTTAGTAAGCGTTGAAACCCGTTTAACACCAATTCAAAATACCACGTGATTTATTTCTGGATCATTATGGATATACTTGTTTCTCCATATTTGTCAAGGCCGAGAAAAATCAAATAGGTACTAAGATGATATTACTGGCCCACGTGAAAATGTACACAGGATTTGCATATCTATTGAGGTATGAGGATTTCAATCTAGGTCTTGATAGAGATACGTGACTATATTTATTTAATTTTTGTTTTAAATCTAAAGACAAAAAACCTTTAAATTTAAATGTTTACACTAAAAGTATTGTGGGTCCCGGCCCCAAAGGAACAGACGTTAAAAGTGAAGTACCTTATGGGATATATCATTTTTTAAAAAATGCAAGTTTATTCAATAATTAATCCATTTACCCATTAGGCATATTTAAAATTACCTTTTATATAACTAATATTTAAAAATGGCATACGGGCCGCCAGGCTCTAATAGCTGGGTTACCCTGTGTTTCACGATTTAAAAATAGTAAACGGATTAAAAAAAAGAAATGTATTTCAATTTATTTATTAAAAACAAATAATTTTTTTTTAAAAAGTACATGTTATTTCTCTATCCCTTATAATAAAGCTTGTCGATAGACTATATTTTTGGTTTTTCCTTCTGGTGCAAAGATGAAAAGATTTTTTGGTGACCCAACTCTAGAACATGCCACATAAAGCTGTCCGTGGGCAAAGCATGATTCCTCAAGTACGATGCCTGCCACTTTTAAAGACTGTCCCTGTGCCTTGTTGATAGACATGGCAAATGCAAGCCTGATTGGAAATTGGAGGCGCTTGAACTCAAAAGGCATATCTGTCGGTATGAGGGGAATTCTTGGGATGAATACATCTTCGCCCTTGGCACAGCCTGTCAAAATTGTGGCTTCTATCACATGAGGTAAGAGATTCTTGACGCTCAGTCGTGTTCCATTGCATAGTTTAGGGGGATCTAAATTTCTCAGAAGTATGATAGGAGCTCCAATTTTAAGTTCCAAGTTGTGTGAAGGCATGCCAGGAAGCTCTAATGAATTCAAAAACTCTGTTGGATAGTAAACAGCTTGGGTAGGATCTGTAACCGTATCAATTGATTTGTAGGATTTTGAAATGCCTGGTAGAAAATTCTGAATTTGAGAATTGATGCTGTTGACACTTGAATTCTTTGGAGCCAGAATTGCCCTTTCGCACAACCACTCAGGATTTTTAAACTGGTCTTGGATGTTAGAAAAAACTGCAAGTTTCAACTCTTCAAGTGACTTTGCTACAGTGCAAAAACTTGATGGGAAAGAAACAGTTCCTGATGCTGGGTCTACCTGCCATTTTCCATCGCCAAGTTGAAGCAATTGATGTGCAAAATAGCCTGCTGCATTATCACCATGTAAATGGACTCTCATGTTGGTTTTCAGAGATATTGTCTTGACCTGTTTCCACAGAGTTGAAGCTTTGAGGAAGGCAGTCAACTCATCGCTTTGTGTTGACCTTGGAATGACAGGCAAAGTTTGTCGAAAATCTCCAGCTAATACCACAACTGTTCCTCCCATTAGTTTAGTGTTTCCTTTTAAATCCTGAAGAGTTTTGTCCAAGGCTTCAAGGGCTCTCTTGTGTGACATTGTACACTCATCCCAGACAATGAGAGAACACTGTTCTAGTACCTTGGCCTTTCCTGATCCTTTTGATATGTTGCAGGTTACATCATCAGAATGGTTCATGTTCAAAGGTAACTTAAAGGCAGAGTGAGCTGTTCTACCTCCTGCAAGCAATGTTGCTGCTATGCCCGAAGAAGCAACTGCTAGAGCAATACCTTTGTCTCGTCTGATTGTAGCCAAGAGTAAATTGATCACAAATGTTTTACCTGTACCACCTGGGGCATCCAGGAATATGATTCCACCTTTTTATGAGGAAATCAATTCTAAGATGTGAATGTAGGCAGCTCTTTGATCCTCAACTAAACGTGGCTCATTTTCTGAGACGTAGGCCATCAATTCGTTGGTGTTATAACTTTGTTCTCGTAGAATTTCACTATTCGGAATATTTGTTTCATTTCTTTGTGGTTTTGGTAACCCAAGCTGGTCAAGGCTCCTTCCTGACATTGATACACACAAATCGTCCAATAAAATAAGACACCGGTTGTAAATTTCATCAGAGAACTCAATTAGCAGTGTTTGATTCTCACTTTTGGTTAGCAACAGAATGTCCTCACTCAAATCTGTTTTAAATGTATCCCACAGAGCAAGTGGATTAGAAACAGAACACGTTGTTAGCAATATTGAAAAAAGATGTCTCAAACGGGAAGGTGATTGAGATGCACATGCCTCCTCCATGGTCGAGACCCAATGGTGATCGTTTTCTAGTAGACCTTGCATTTGGCAAGCTTCCCTAAATGTAGCACACACATGACCATCAACAGTTTTTAAGTCATTGTAGGATGTTGGTCCTCTAACAACATGAAGTAGCATCCTCAAAAAGAAACATTCTGCATGGGATGGGTGA
>MUZC01004450.1:48514-126873 GCA_002072015.1 Radix auricularia
ACCAATGTTGACCATTTGATGTTGATGGTACGGAATATTTGGGTCACATTGATGAGGATGAAAATTTGGGCAGTTATTCAGAACACGTCCATGATGGTAACAGTTGAAAACAATATTTAAATTCTCACTCACTGGGAGCCGAGGTTTAGGTTATTATGAAGCTCATATAAGGAAAAAACTTTATTTCGGCCGCGGCCCCCATAAAGTGATATTTTAAACATTATATTAATTTACTACTATCGCGGAAGTGTCCTCAACAACTTTCCCAAAGTTGCATGCTTCATGTACTCTTTAAATATTGTTTTCAACTGTTACCATCATGGACGTGTTCTGAATAACTGCCCAAATTTTCATCCTTATGCCTACGCGGGAAATAGGATAATTAAATAGGATAATTAATGATTTTCATATTTTATTTAGTCCTTGTAATGGAAACATGCTTTTAGGCCCCTGGCACCCATAAAGTTGCAATAATTTTCAGGGTATAGATTTAATTCCGTGAGTTAAATGCAAATTTAAGATTGGGGATATGTCATGGAAATATTATAGTCTAAAACTAATGGGGTTTTCCCGCTTAGGGAATGTTAATATTATACTCCTGCACAGTGCGCACTATTTTGACACAAATATTCTTGACGTGATTTTTATTTTTTATATAGCTCATATAAGGAAAAAAGCAAAAGAATGCCCCCACTGACCCTAGGGGTGGTCAACTTGGGTTAAAACATAGCCTATGACCTATTCCAGGTCAAAGTGGGGTCCCCTGCAAAATTTCACCATCCTGGGTCCAACGGTGTGGATTTGTATTGGTAACAAACAGACAAACAAACAAACAAACAAACTTTCAGCTTTATATATTAGATTTAAAAAAATTTATTTTATGATTTTTTCGTCTTATGGGGCTGTGTGATTGTTGCAAAACAATCGGATACATTTTTAATAAAAAAAACTTTTGACGTTTAACTTATTTTTATTGTATATCTTTTTTTTTCTATTTAAAAAAAAAATGTGTCTGCTTTTTTCTGACATACTATTATCAGTAAAATGTTATGGTTTAGTGTTATCCCCCTAATGGTGTCAACCGGGGCGGAAAGCCCCCCTCTTAGTGACGCCACTGATATATCCTATGTGAAACATTCATTTTTTTATTGCAACATAAGTTAACCATACTGTGTAAATAGTAAAATACAAATAATTATCATTGCATGCTATGTGAAACATTCATTTTCTAAATACCACTTAAAGTGACTGTATAGTTCTGATAGAAACTAGGGCTGCGGAAATTAACGATTAAATTTATCGATTAATCGTTAAAAATGTGTATCGATTAAATTTATTTTAATCGATTAAATGTATATTAAAATTAATGAAAATATTTTTAAAATCAATTTATTTATAAGTAGTTATAAATAATAATTAATAATTGTTTATTATTTTTTTACATACAAACTTCTCTCACGTATTAATATAATAATAAACACTTTGGATGAAAAGATGATCTTTATGTTTTAGTTAATCATCAAAAAATTTATGTACAGCTGTATTACTTATATATATTTAAAATTAATTAGACATTTTTAACCAAGTGCCTAAACTTTAATGCATTATGTTATTTTTAACCATGTTTAAAAAATTAAATGTATGCTGATTTAAAAAATTGTTGTAGTTAGATATTAAGTTAAGGTAAAACTTGTAATATGGTAACTAAAAATCCTGATTCTTTTTTTAAATATATTTTTTAAAATATAATTGTAATTGCAATTCGTTTTCAAAAATATATATATTTTAAAACCTATTGGACCGTTATGTAATATGTGTTGAAATAACACTTGAGAAATGAGACTTAGCAATAGTTACCATTGATAATATGTTGTTTTTTTTCATCGTATACATAACTTAGATTTTTTTGGTGGCTTTTAAAACAAGAATTAGAGAACATTGTTATTTTTAAAAATGTTTTTAAGACAGGGGAAAGTATCACTTTAACACAAAATATATAATTCCTGTTTTTGTTTTTTCCCTTGAAATTTTCAGTTTAATGACGTCATGCATCTTTATTTTTAGCTTTAATCAAAATTATGGATTAATTAAGCGGTAATTTTTTAAAAGTTTACGATTAAATTTAAATTAATTTAAATTAATAGCCCTAATAGAAATACACGTATAATTATCATTGCATCATGTATGAGACATTCATGTCTAAATACAACATATAGAATTAGTGACAGTATAGTACAAATAGTCTTATAGAAGCATAAAAGTAATCATTGCATCCTATTTAATGTAAAACATTCATTTTCTAATTACAGCATATAATGACCGTGTAGAACAAATATCAACACACATAATTATCTTTGCATCATATGTGAGGCATTCATATTCTAAATACTACGTATAGTGACAGTATAGTACAAATAGTTGCACACATATAGTTGTCATTGTATCCTATGTTAAAAATGCATATTCCAACAACAATAAATTATGAGAGTACTGTTCACACAAGCTGTCACTTAAATAAATGTCTGTTGTTTCATTATGTTTGAAAGATAAGTTTAGTGAGATTGGTCTCTAGTGCGGTCTTGAAGGACTTGGTACTTGGAGCACTACGAATGTGTAATGGTAGAGAATTATATTGTTTTTGCTCACAAAAAGAGAGAGACCTTTCGCCAAATGTTTTAATGATTGTCTTATAAACAGAAAGAGTGCGTGTGTCTGCACATGAGCGTAACTGAAGAGTGTGTGAGTAGACAGAGAGATTTCGAGTATGATAGGAAGTGCATGAGTCAGAAAAGAAGTTGTAACAGAGAACGGACGCTTTGTTATTGATTCGTGCTTGTCTAGAGAGCTAATGAAGTAAATTAAGTAGCTGTTTGAGATGGTAATTTTTTATTTAAAAATTATTTATTTAGATTTTAAAAAAAAACAAAAAACTTAAGAACTAGTCTGGTAGCTTAATTTTGAAATGTCTGCATTTTTTCAATGCATTGTTATGTTGAACTTTAAAGAAGAGAATTACAATAATCAATACGAAAAAAGAAAAGCAGAGACTAGACTTTTCTTCGCTTTGACTGTCAGGTAGCTGATCTGACAGGTGGCGATGTAAGGAATTTCTGTACATGAATTCTTGGGAATAAATCATTTTTAAAAATGTAATAAATAGATCATGGCTCGTTTCAAGCATTATGTTTTAGTTTTCCTACATACTTTTGTGTGCTAACATCAACATCTTGTAGCATGTATCTCCGTGTAGGTACGAATGTTCATGTCTAACTATACTAACAACTGAATGCTTGTAAATTACTGATCTTACATTACTTTTTAATTTTATTTGTATGTTATAAATCCACGTCTAAGAGAGTAAATCATGTATCATGTTTGAAAGAAAACTTTTATCATATGTTATTCGGAAATAGAAATAACCACCATTCAGCTGGCAATGCTTGTCAGAAATATGTTGGTGGTGGGGAAGTTTGAGAACAGTACTCAGTAATTGTACGCTAATTCTAAAGGGAGAGTATATTAATTAACTAACAATAAAGTTAAAAGTCATTGTTAATAATAATGAATAATTTTAGACATTAAACTTCATGATTACACACGATGCTTGGCTTTACTAAACTTTTAAACTTTAAAAATGTATATTTATATAAGCATGTATTATCTAATAACAATAACGAATGCAGCAATTTAACTACCATCCAATAAGTATTGAGATTGCAATAAATCACATTGAACTTAATTAAGCATGTTGCTACAAACTTGAGCTCATGGAGTATACACACCATCTCATATGACTTGTTGTCTAGGGTATACTAATTATATTAATAAATGTGGCGCTAGTCCTCATTAGTACAATATCTTAACTTAACACGTATTAGTGTGAAACCACTACTACACTACAAATACTACAATATTCTAAACACTTATGAATGATGAAGACAACAATGCTGTACAAAAACATGGAGGATATTTAATACATAATATATATATATAGAAAAGGAATATATTGAAAAGAAACATACAGTTAACACGAGTAAATATAAACAATACAAATAAGTAGGGCTGCCAAAATTAACGATTAATTTGTCGATTAATTGGTAAAATGTTTTATCGATTAAAATTATGTTAATCAATGAAATAGTGATTAAAATTGAAGAACATATTTCCTACATTTTTTCGATTTATTAATAAATAATATTCTCTTTTGGTACAAACTACTCCATTTTAAAAAAAAAATAAAGATTAAACTTTAAAATAAGCTGTTTTATAAGGAGACTGATATAAAAATAATAAACATTGTTATTACTTAACTAAGAATAACTAGATGAAAATTCCTTGAAATTCAATTGAACTACTTATATTTAAACATGTATTATTTATTAAATACTTTTAAGTAATGGGAATTTTATGAAATTTTCAGTTTAATGAAAATATAAATCTTATTTTCAGCTTTAATCCAAATTATGGATTAAATATTCGGTAATTTTTTCAAAAGTTAACACATAAACTTAAATTAATCGATAACAGCTTTACACTTACGGATTGTTTATATCCCTACTTCCCTCCTGAAATGGGCGTGGCTGATATATAATGGCTGTTACGTCCACGTCACTGTTCCTCAAGTCAGGCATTGCTCTACCAATTGCGGAATACGATTCTCTTCCCCGTGGTCACATCGGGGTCAATCCGTCAGCTATGTGGAATGATTGACAGCTTGGTCTTCTCACCAATGACCGTCTGTCTCAATTGTTCTCCCGTGTAGAGATTGGATCGGCTTGTACCCTTTCATCAACATAAGCAACAGCATGTCTCCTCCCTGGTCTGCTTTATGTTTGTCTGACTGCAAGTCAAGACTATCACTTCTAGGAATTACTAATACTAGCTTACTGCTAGCTTACTAATACTTTACTTTACTATTTTACTTACTACTTATACTAGCTGAAACATTATTAGTGGATACATTAACGAACTATCAATAAACAACATGTCAATTAACAATACATTTAAAGAATAAAAGCATTAAATAGTAAAATATACAAAATACATTTGAACTATAACAAATACTTTTGAACAATTCTAAGTACAGCTCAGACTTGAAAACAGACTTCTCAGCTAGGCTCAACTCTATTCAACAGTCAACACCTCAGACTGGGGATCTGTGATTTTGAATCTGCTTAGAGAAAGAGAACGCTTAAAGGTTTGGGTCAAGTATTTAAGGACCACTGGCCACGCTATGGTTTGCGTCTGCCTTACATTTCTAAAAATTGCTGCTGGCTACTACTCTGGGCTTGGCGTTGGACAGCGTGCAATTTTATTTTGATTGGTCAGTCATCATGTACAAACTCTTTAGCACGTTCTCACATGCAAGCATTCAAGCATCCTCATACATTTAACACGTGTTCACCCATTACAAAGTTATTGTAGCGTCCAAACAAATTTTCCATTGTCCATCATCAGATTATCAAGAATCTTTGTTCAAGTCAAGGTTAGCGTCCCCTGTTACGTTGTTGGACTTAGCGTAAGGGTTCTCAAATTGTTAAGGTTCTAAGAATCTTGCACTTAGGAACTAAACAGTCATTGCCACGGTAATAATATTGCTAGATACAGACTTACTATTTTTTATGCAAGCCAAAACCTAATTATTTAATATTTACAACCCGCAGTGTACGTAGTAAACACTAAAAAAAATTTGAGTTGCGTTATAGAATTATTATACGGTATTGAATTTCCAATTTTGCTATCAACAACCATGACGTTTAAATATTTATTAAATTATTATGGATTTAATTTTAAAAAATCAGTCGTTCTATTTAAATACATTCTTAATTAATTTAATTCATTTTCATATTTTTTTAAGCAAATGTCAGCTCAAAAAAAATGCTAAAGTTTGAAAGTATCAGGGAAAAATAATTTCTAAAGGTTTGGAAATGGTGACAATTTTTGCTTTGTTGCAAGCGACTGGTGTTAAAAGCTCTCCTAAGAATACATCAGTACAATATAGTATTACTCAGTTTAAAGGATATCTTGTAAATATTGTTGGCGTCATTTTATAATTTAGATCAATAGATTCTCAAGAGACGAAGGCGAAATAATATCTATACATTATGAATAAATTATCCGTGATAACACAAATCTATGTATCTTATCTTATAAAGGGCTGATTCTTAATAGATGATTATTTAGTTTATTTGAAATCTATATCACAGGTTATATTTATTTTGTCATTTGAAATCAAATCCTAATTTGTAGGTTCTTGAAAAATACCCTGAATCATAAAGGACAGAAATATCACTTTAAACCAAAAAAAAAACAAAATCTTTAAAAAGTTACAAGCTGATTGCAAAACCACAATCCTCCAAACACTGTACGCTGAATGGTCAACAGTGACCCTGTTAAGATACGAGCTGAATGGCCAATTTCCCTCATCCAAATAGCAACAAGCTGAAATGCCGCCGATGAATCGCCTTTTTTCGAAATCATATTTCAGAAGGCTTGACTTTTAGCTGAATTACAATTTCCCTGACTAAAGGCTACAAGACTTTAATAATATCATTTATCCTCTCAAACAAACCCCTTACATCTGCAACCTAAAGGCTAACACCTTAAAACCACCTCACAATACTCACCTTCTCACTGTTATCCCACAAAACTAACCACCCTACATAACCCTTTACAATCACCAGCATACACCTACACCTGACAAATAACCCGTCTTAGCTCCTGCCCCTCATACCTATTGAGTGACACCTATCTCCCTTACACCTACCTCTATGGCCTTAAAATATTATTTCAGAATCACTTCTGCACTAGAAACATTAGTTTCATATTTAAAACTATTGAACCAATACTAGCAATGCTCCCCTTCTAGTCTGCTAGTATTCAAATTTATCGGAAGTTAATAATAATATTACTATAAAAAAGTTTTTTTAAAATTATCATTTTCGAAAACTACTTTGGATCATCTGAGCAAACAATTTTCCTCGGCACTTGAATGACAAAGTTGTCCTTACATCCTAATTAGCCCCCCCCCCTCCCTCTCATACACTCATTCACGCAGGAAATCATCGGCTATTAATGATAAGAATATTGTACTGGATGCATATGTAAGAAAAAACAATGATTATCATTAAAATGCAATTTCCTGTTGACAACGTGGGATTCCAAAACGTAATCAGCTCCCTGGCTTGTCACTTTTAATTAGGTCATCTTCGTCTGATGGTATCAGAGGAAGTTAATACATTAAAAAAGTCATTTACAGGAAGTAAGAATATGTCTTGAGACTTTGTCACGAGTCATTTTGGCTTTAACGACTTGGCAGCTCATTATACGGATTCTCTTGTTAGGTGGCGCTGTGAGCCACGTTTTGATTGGTTTCAAATTTTACTTTTGGTCGGAATACACCAATCGGGGAATGTTTTAAATTATTGTCGTGGCTTCAATCAATGACTGTTAGAAACTTATCGAGATATGATGACACACGCTGCGTTTCAAAGAGCTGCAAACATTTGAAACATTTCAAGACTTCCTCATATATGAAAGGTTTTAAGGCGTCTTCACGCAGGAAAAGTTAGTGTAAGTAAATCTATAAAGAAGTTTAACCCATTACTAAAAAGTCTATATTTCTTATTTTATTTTACTACTAATTAATATACAGATGTTACTTTAAATTTCTTTCTTATTTCTCTGTGATTGCTTCTTTAATTAATGTATATATTTGTTCCAATGAATCCATTAATCGGAATATTTGCACTTTTGATTCGTTAATCTGTATATTCTCATATGCTTTCTGTATGTGTGTAAGTAGAGACGTTTCGACGTCGTAAATGCCCGTAAAGCAAAATTTTACTTTAAAAGTGACTGGATCTAATGAATGTAACGAGTGAATTTACATATTGACTGTAAGTAGTGACTATAACTAGTGACTGTAATTAGTGACTGTAACTAGTGGCTGTAACTATTGACTGTAACTAGTGACTGTACCTAGTTACTGTAACTAGTGGCTGTAACTATTGACTGTAACTAGTGACTGTACCTAGTTACTGTAATTAGTGTCTGTAACTAGTGACTGTACCTAGTGACTGTAACTAGTGACTGTACCTAGTGACTGTAGCTAGTGACAGTAGCTAGTGTCTGTAACTAGTGACTGTAACTAGTGACTGTAACTAGTGACTGTTACTAGTGACTGTACCTAGTTACTGTAATTAGTGTCTGTAACTAGTGACTGTAACAAGTGTCTGTAACTAGTGACTATAACTAATGACTGTAACTAATGACTGTACCTAGTGTCTGTAACTAGTGACTGTAACTAATGACTCTAATTAATAACTGTAACTAATAAAAGTAACTAGTGACTGTAACTAGTGACTGTACCTAGTGACTGTAACTAGTGACTGTAACTAGTGACTGTACCTAGTGACTGTAACTAGTGACTGTACCTAGTGACTGTAGCTAGTGACAGTAGCTAGTGTCTGTAACTAGTGACTGTAACTAGTGACTGTAACTAGTGACTGTAACTAGTGACTGTAACTAGTGACTATACCTAGTGACTGTAACTAGTGACTGTACCTAGTGACAGTACCTAGTGACTGTAACTAGTGACTGTACCTAGTGACTGTAACTAGTGTCTGTAACTAGTGACTGTAACTAGTGACTGTAACTAGTGACTGTATCTAGTGTCTGTACCTAGTGATTGTAACTAGTGACTGTAACTAGTGACTGTAGCTATTGACTGTAACTAGTGACTGCAACTAGTGACTGTAACTAGTGACTGTACCTAGTGACTGTAACTAGTGACTGTAACTAATGACTGTAACTATTGACTGTAACTAGTGACTGCAATTAGTGACTGTAACTAGTGACTGTACCTAGTGACTGTAAATAGTGACTGTAACTAATGACTCTAACTAATGATTGTAACTAATGAAAGTAACTAGTGACTGTAACTAGTGACTGCACCTAGTGACTGTAACTAGTGACTGTAACTAGTGACTGTAACTAATGACGGTACCTAGTGTCTGTAATTAGTAACTGTAACTAGTGACTGTAACTAATGACTGTAACTATTGATTGTAACTAGTGACTGTAACTAGTGACTGAACCTACTGACTGTAGCTAGTGACAGTAGCTAGTGTCTGTAACTAGTGACTGTAGCTAGTGACTGTAACTAGTGAATGTAACTATGACTGTACCTAGTGACTGTAACTAGTGACTGTACCTAGTGACTGTAGCTAGTGACAGTAGCTAGTGTCTGTAACTAGTGACTGTAATTAGTGACTGTAACTAGTGGCTGTAACTATTGACTGTAACTAGTGACTGTACCTAGTTACTGTAACTAGTGGCTGTAACTATTGACTGTAACTAGTGACTGTACCTAGTTACTGTAATTAGTGTCTGTAACTAGTGACTGTACCTAGTGACTGTAACTAGTGACTGTACCTAGTGACTGTAGCTAGTGACAGTAGCTAGTGTCTGTAACTAGTGACTGTAACTAGTGGCTGTACCTAGTGACTGTAACTAGTGACTGTACCTAGTTACTGTAATTAGTGTCTGTAACTAGTGACTGTAACAAGTGTCTGTACCTAGTGACTGTAGCTAGTGACAGTAGCTAGTGTCTGTAACTAGTGACTGTAACTAGTGACTGTAACTAGTGACTGTCAGGAGTGACTGTACCTAGTGACTGTAAATAGTGACTGTACCTAGTGACTGTACCTAGTGACTGTAACTAGTGACTGTACCTAGTGACTGTAACTAGTGTCTGTAACTAGTGACTGTAACTAGTGACTGTAACTAGTGACTGTATCTAGTGTCTGTACCTAGTGATTGTAACTAGTGACTTTAACTAGTGACTGTAGCTATTGACTGTAACTAGTGACTGCAACTAGTGACTGTAACTAGTTACTTTACGTAGTGACTGTAACTAGTGACCGTAACTAATGACTGTAACTATTGACTGTAACTAGTGACTGCAACTAGTGACTGTAACTAGTGACTGTACCTAGTGACTGTAACTATTGACTGTAACTAATGACTGTAACTAGTGACTGTAACTAGTGACTGTACCTAGTGACTGTAACTAGTGACTGTAACTAGTGACTGTAACTAGTGACTGTAACTAGTGTCTGTAACTAGTGACTGTAGCTAATGACTGTAACTAGTGACTGTAACTAGTGACTATAACTAATGACTGTAACTAGTGTCTGTAACTAGTGACTTTAATTAGTGACTGTAACTAGTGACTGTTACTAGTGACTTTAATTAGTGACTGTAACTAGTGACTGTAACTAGGGTTTTGTAAGTAGTGTCTGTAACTAGTGTCTGTAAATAGTGACTGTAACTAGTTACTGTAACTAGTGACTGTAACTAGTGACTGTAACTAGTGACTGTAACTAGTGACTGTAACTAGTGTCTGTAAATAGTGACTGTAACTAGTGACTGTAACTAGTGACTGTAACTTTTGACTGTAACTAGTGACTGTAACTAGTGACTGTAATTAGTAACTGTAACTACTGACTGTAACTAGTGACTGTTATTAGTGACTGTATCTAATGACTCTACTTAAAGACTGTAACTAGTGACTTTAAACAGTGACTGTAACTAATTACTGCAACTAATTACTGTACCTTATGAATGTAACAAATAACCGTGCCTATTGACTCTAACTAATGACTGTAACTAGTAACTGTACCTTTTGTCAGTTACAAGTCATTGTAATGTCCAAGGCTATATTGATGCGTAAAAAATGTAGGTCCTAAAAACGAAAAAAACTATACATGAATCAACGACGGTTTCAATAGGTGGGTAATTTTCGATTTATCGAGAAATTATATGTATCTAAAGAGTTCCCTATTATCAAAAACATTATTCAAAAGGACTTTACTGCAGAATTCAATTAAAAGTTAATAGTTATTTACAGTGGATTGTTAAAACAGATTATGACAGTGAGTGAGTAGAATAAAAAAAGCAGACAATACAGTGTTGTTACATATTTTAGTTATGGCTTAATGTCTGGAAACAGATGTTAAATATGAAACGTCATTTTCCGAATGAAAAAAAAACAGTTTCTGAAGTTAAACCAATACTCTTGACTTTATGGCTTGCTTTAACCATGTTTTAACAAATGTTTTTCAGTACCTTGTGTCATTACGCATTACTCAACATCATGTATTTGAAAAAAAAAAATTAAAATTAATTAAAAAACACTTCATAAAAGTTTCCATGGATCACTTTATTATGTCAATAGAACAGTTAATAAAATCAAAAGGAATGCCTTCAATGACAGACTATTTGCTCAATATTGTGTGGACAACGATAGTTTACTTATTCACACGGATGTACGTTATTTATGAAAAGGATGATATTTTAATCGATGTTATTTTCTATTTGATGAAGTGTTGAAATAGCTTGCAGCGAAGACAAAAAATTGATATATAATTAACTTAAGATGGGATATCCTTTTATGAACCATTTATATGCCAAATTTGACAAAACTCATTTGAACATGAAGGGAACAAATTATAATAAAACAAAACTAAAAGCACACTACTTGACTTAGTTGCAAAACTTCAGTTTCGGGATGAGGAAAATGTTCTGTTTCCAAATCTTTCAATATTGTAAGGCTGAGATGACAGAGCATGAAGTGACTTCGGGCAGGTGCTCTTCTGCAAAGCTGAGACGAATTCTTCATTGCTTACTGTTAACACATAACGACCCTTTATGCAGTCTGAACCAAAAGCATTAAAGATATTCTTCACTTTGGGTATTCCAGGTTGAGTGTTTGATCATTTGCATGTGGAGATATTCAGATCGCAAGCACTTTGAATGCATACTAATACATGCACAGCTTATTGAATTATCTACAAATGAGAATATTAAACCAATGTTTGAATAAGAATCCTACAAGTTTTGGTAACAAAAATGGATCCCACTTTTTTATCCTGCATTTAGGGTATTCGTACAGAAGTTGACTGCTGAAATCCAGTTTTGCCATTAGGTAGAGCAAGTATTTAATACAGCTATGAAGATCTTATCATGCATTCACTCTTACTCCCACGCACTCACAAAACCGGTATGTGGTTGCTACTCACATACATTGAGTCGCACATATATACACTCATTCAATTTTAATCACGTTCATTTTGGTCATTAATTGTTAGAATACTTCTTTATCAAAATGTTGCTTTTTTGAATTAGTATTTGTTGTACTATACCTGTATGCAGTTTTTTTCCACTAGGGGGTCCATGGGCAATATTTGACTTTAAAATGGGGTCCATGGGTCAAAAAAGTTTAGGCTGCACTTTTTTAGAATATTTAAAATCTGTCTTCTCATTGTTCCGCTTGTATGTAGCACTTGTCTGATGACCAATATTGAAGATGACCCCAAGGAAGCCAATGAACCTGTGGTGGCTTTGTTTGTTACTACTCTTTACATCTTATGGTAAGTAAATCAATTCTTTAATAATTCACTTTTGAACTCAAACTCTTATCCAGCGAATTGCCCCCCACAGATATTGTCTTTCACCATTGACTTGTAAAATTAAGCAAAAAAAAACAACAAAAAAACTCTAAGGTCCTGGAAAAGATATTCTTTAACAATATCAATATATATCACTAGCAAAAATACCCGCAGTCATGCAGCGAAAAGTTAGGATTTCAGTTAGCGATGAGAACACCAAAAAAAAAAAAAAGGAACATGATGAATGTACTTATTTGTCAATATTTATCATGGTCGTGTAAAATCAAATAGGGAATAAAATTACATTACGAGCCCAGAGGAAAACGTATGCAGAATGTGCATATCTCATACGGACTGAAGATTTCAAACCATGTCATCATGGATTTACGTCTCTATATTTATTTATGTTGTTTAAAATCTAATGGGAAATAAAGCTGTAAAAGTTTATCCAAAAATATTTTGGGCCCCATCCCTAAAGAAAGAGACGTTGGGAGTTCATTGCCCAATTTAATTTTAATTTTGTATATCAAAGATGGTTAATAATCCATCCATATACCCAGTAACCACTGTGTAAACTCCCTTTTATATAACTCATGTTTAAAAATGACCTTTACGGGACCCCAGCACTTCTTAAGAACTGTTTCAAAAATATTTATGCCAGAAACATTGATTGGAGCTTATTCAAAAACGTCAAAAAGTTTAATGGCCGCTGGATGAGTGAATATTTTTTATGCAGCTATAAAAAAACTAAAATAGGGCCCGGGGCCCTAACGTTGTTGGATATAATGTTCAAAACAACAGTTTATTTCATCTGCATTATGATGGTTTTAATAGTTTGTCAATCGAATTATGAAAATTTCTTAAATGGTAAAGAAATATAGATTAGGGGCCTTTGGCTACAAAAGAATAAAAAACAATATATTAATGACCAAGTAAATTTTAATATGGGCCATCAAGTTTTCCTTCCAAGTTTAGGTAGAAGCATGAAACTTTGGGAAGTTGTTGGTTACCCTCTTACGACGAAAATTGGCGAAAAAGAATTTTTAAAATCTCGCTCATGTTGGGCCGGTGGCCCAAATATTTTGTTTCCTTTTTCGGCTCTATAACAATTGAAAATCACCAATTTTCCTATTTCCGGTGTAGGTAGAAGCATGAAGCTTTGGAAATTTGTTAAGTACATGCTCCCAATTATAATTTTAAAAAAAAAGATTTACTTTCCCACTCTAGGGGGCCGGGTCACCAAAAACGTGTTTTTTTCCTTACATGAGCCAAATAAAAATTGAAATTCACTAATACTCCTATTTCCCGTATAGGTAGAAACATGAAACTTTAGAATTTTTTTAGTACACGCTCCCGACAAAAATTGTGAAAAAGAATGTTAAAATTCCTTCTCATGGTATTTTCTCACTCAAAAATTTGGCGAAAAAGAATTTTAAAAATCTCCCTCATGTCCGGCCGGGGGCCGAAAAATATTTTTTTCCTTACATGAGCTATTAAAAAAAAATTAAAATCACTAACTCTCCTATTTTCCGTTTAGGTAGAACCACGAAACTTTGGTTAATTTTTTGAATACACGCTCCCGAAAAAAATTGGAAAAAAAGAATGGTAAAATTCTCTTTCATGGGGGACCGGGGGCCCAAATATACTTTTTCTTATATTAAAAACCGACTCATCACTAATTCTCCGATTTCCCGTGTAGGTAGGAGAATGAAACTTTGGGAAATTGTTAAGTACTATCTCACGATGAAAGTCGGTGTAAAAGAATTTTTAATACACACTTATGGGCCGAGGCCCCAAAATCTCATTTTTTTTCTTATGAGATTTATAACAATTCAAAATCTATAATTCACTTATTGCCTTTGTAGGTAGACACATAAAACTTTGGGGAGTTGCTAAATTCACATTGGCGATGGTAGCAGGTTGAAAATATTTCATATATCCTTTACTGCGAACCGGGGGCCCAAATGTAGTTTTATCTAAGTATATACAATATAAAAACTGAAAATCACTAATTTGTCAATTTCCCGTGTAGGTAGAAGCATGAAACTTTGTGAAATTGTTGAGTACAATCTCCCGACAAAAATTTGCAAAAAAGAATGTTAAAATTCCCACTAAAGGGGGGCCGGTGGCCAAAATATAGTTTTTCTTATATTAAAAACCGACTCATCACTGATTCTCCAATATTCAATTTGGCAATTTTTTCCACCTAAAATGGGCTATATAAAATTGAATCAACACTAATTGTTCAAGTGTACGTGTAGGTAGAAACTTTAAACTTTTGGAAGTTGTTGAGTACCCCCCTCCCCCCGCAATGGTAAGATGCCAAAAATATTAAATCACCTCTCGTTAGGGGGATAATTGCCGAAATATAGTTTTTTTTTCCAAAATGAGTTTTATAAAAAGACGCATCTTTGAATCTCCAAGTGTACGTAGGAGCCTGAACGGTTGAAGTTAATATAGTTAGTATATCCATCTTGATTCAGGTTAAAATCAATAGGTGTTTTGAATTGGTGTTACGCGGGTTCTCAACGCTAACTGAAATCCTAATTTCCACAGCAAAGCGCGGGTATATTGCTAGTAGCTCATATTATTGAAAATAGCAACATAATGAGCCCCCTTTTACTAGGGGTGTCACCTGGGGTTGAAAAATAACCTATGACCTGTCTCGGGTAAATTGAGGGTCCCATGCAAAATTTTAGCACCCTGTGTCCAACGGAAGACTATTAATAAAAAAACAAACGAAGAAACAAACTGTTATCTTTATATATTAGATTATAATATATTATCTATAAATCTATAATTTATATATTTCTCTTAAACGGGCATATTTAAACAAGAATGACGGATGACCCTCGCTAATGTCGACCACCGACCAATCAATTTATGGTTGCTAAGAACAGAGGATGACCGTGGGTGGGGGGTCATCGAGACCGATAATGCTTCTCGTATTCACCATCGTTGTTCCTTCACTAAATAACATGCATGTCTTAGTGAAGTGGTTATTACTTCCGCCTAACACGTTTCTTTTAGTGCGTGACTTCGAAAATTGTCTGTATTGCAGACTTTGTTTCTCAACATTGGAATTAATTCGGTAACGTGCATTCCGTTGTTTTCAGAGACGGAAAAGTAGTCGTATAATTTACGGTATAATACGTTCAGTTCATAAATAGTTTAGGAGTTCATGATGGTAAGGCATAAATGATCGCGATGCCCCAAATACTTCTCGTTAATATCATCACTTACATCCGAGAACGTCCACGAGTTTACAATCCCTGACAACATTAATTGTCTATTTTTCTGCTTTATAGCAGTCATTCCAATCATGGCCATTACGAAATTATTTTTGCTCTCACAGTTCATGGTTTGAAAGCAATGGTGGTGCAGAGTGGGGGGCATGTAGCTTACCACAGTGTACATGTTTCAATACAAACTATGCGTCGATACAACTATCGAAACCATCCCCGCCCAAGGTTCATTTCCGTTGTTCTGATTTCTTCGTGATGTAGTTTGTGTATGTTCTCCCCCCTCCCTATTTCTTAGCCCAATATATGAGAAAGTCTGTGGCGTATGCCACGTCGCGTGTCACATCTGGTCAATATAAATATGTCCCATCAGCAACCATGTGCAATCGAGTATGACGAGTGATCCTCGCGGGGGGTTGCCAAGTGAAGTTAGTGGACACGGGGTCTCGATAAACATTCCTTCTTTAGTTCACTTTCCTTGTGCGTTGACATAATAACACTCATTTCGTAGTTTAGTGACATTTTCATCCGCCTAACACGCGGGAGGTCCTGGGTACAGGTCTCCACTAGAAATCGTTTCTTTACTTTAAAAAAATTGTTTATGTTTCTTCCCCATTATCTAACCCATTTCTTTGTGAACATGATCATCGCTTTAAATGTATTTGACGGGGAAAAAACGCTTCGTGTACTGTAATACCAGTGGCCACGTCTGGTGAAAGTTTACTTCTATCGGTTATACTCACTTTGTGATGCAATTTTTACCAGTTCTCCCCCCCCCCACTCTTACCCGTTTTTTATTGCTGACACGGCTACAGCTTCGAATGTATTTCATGGAAACAGAACCTAACTCAATGTTGTACCAATTCCTGCATCTGGTAACTGTTCGTTTCTATCGGTCGCAAATGTCTGAAGAAAAAAAGTCAGGGACAAAATTGTTGCTCTTCAACTTCGAACATGGCTGTAAATATCGCTTTTCAACATTGGGTTATCCTCAGGACGTGCTCTCTTTTGTTCTCAGTTACTGTCATAGTCTCCAATTACCTCCAAATTAAACAATCTCGTTACAGAGAAACAAGCTTAAGGATGTCATTGATTTAAAATTCTAGTAAATTAACTATAAAATAATGTTTAATTAACTTTTTGTATAGCTGCATTTTTAAAGGCATGTTTAAGTATAATTAAATTAAAATTTTAAATTCGACACTTTTTAAACAACTGTATAAACAATCAACAAGCCGCAAACTCTACACCTTACCTCCCCCAGCCACCCATACCCCCTGTTCAGGTTATTGGCCGCGGTAAAATTATCAATCTTTTAGTGTTCTGAGACGTTAAAAAGTTTGGGGACAACTGCTTTATAGGATTGAATTACGAAGGTCGTTTTATTAGATGCCGGAATCTTTAAGGCGTGAATATTGTTGAACTGAATCTTAAAAACTAGACAACAGGACTAAGCGCTATTAAATGCATTATAGTTTCTTGAAGAATAATTACGTTAAACTTTTTAACAATGTTACATTTATGTCTACCCCATCAGCGTTTGGCTGTCACATAGGTTTCTTTGGCAGTAGATGTCAGTTCAAGTGTCACTGCAGGGACGGATGTGACAAGACTGGAGCGTGTGTTGGCGACTCACCGTGTGATAAAGGATGGTTCGGTCCGTGGTGCCAGTACAGTAAGTTGTCAAAGTGGACATCTCTAGATTTAGAAAAAGAATCATAGATACGCGTTGTACGCAATATTCTTCTGTATAGGAGATGCGTGTGTAACAGATAAGATGCGATAATAGATACTAAACAAAACTACCACTCACGCTCTTTAGACATGTTCACAATGTGTCAAAAATTATGAAACAAAATATATATTTTAAAAAAAGCAAACTTCGAACACGCTGGGACCAGTTTCATGTCTAGCTTAGGTCCATCCCAGGATGATTCATACACTGAACCAGTAGCGTGTCTACGGTCGGTCAACCTAGTGCCGTTTATACATTGGACCATAGTGTCCAGAGGCATGGCTCAAATAGTTCAACCCAATGTGGTTCATACACTGGACCAGTGGCGTGGCTTCAGTATGTCCTACCCATGATGGTTCATACACAGCACAAGTGGCGTGTCTAGAACCAATGACGTGGCTCAAGTAGGTCCAAACCATTGCCGTTCAACGCGGTCACGGCTAAAAAATTATAAGATTTTTTAAACGCTCTTTTTAAGTTTTGGAATTTCCCTTTATCAACTGTCCTTCTCTTGAACTTTTATTTCCTGTGATCCTGTTCAGTGGCGTAATTCAACTACCAGCTCTATCCCTTTTTTCAATGCCGCTTATCGTCGTATTTTGTATTACTGTTTGTCTCTTTCCCGTCAAGTTGACGTAGCTGTGTCCGGGGACGTCACTTGGGGCGGGGAGAGCCTGGGAGCGATAACTGAACTGACAGACGGAAATGACGACACGTGCTTGAGTGATCACCAGGAAGGAAATCACGAGGTACGCATGAGATGTCAAAGGTCATAATGTATTTATTTTATGTTCCTTTTAAATTCCAACAGCTCTAAATAATAAGATGCTTTATTATTTTTAAGTGAATGTACATTTTCTTTTTGGTAGTTACCACTTACTTATAAAACAGGTGTTAATTTAAAAAGTAAAATTTTAATATGATATTTTATTTATTTATTTCAAAAATCCCGCCTACCCCCGCCCCGATAAAACTTTCTTCTAGATAAACATAACGCTGACGAGAACAGTCCAGAATAGTTGGATCAGGTTAAAGGGAATTATGGGTGAGTGAGTTTTTTAAGTGATTAAACTATAAGACATTGTGGACAACTTAAAGTTTTATTCTTATTTCAGATATATGTAACACACTAGTTTTCTAAGTAGTAATTGTGTCTGCATGGTAGCCATGGTGATTATTTTTCTGGAATTATGACAATATTTCCCTTATGTAAAATTACGACAAGAGATGTAATTATAAGTAAGTACATTAATAAGTATAAAAGCCAAATAATTCCCCCCCCCCCACATCCCTTCGACTTTTCGATACCCAACTTTACTCTTTTTTTAAACACACCTGTAATACATAAGAATTATAATATAAAACCTTCTACACCAAAAATTTTTCACTATTCGTAACTGATCATTCACTGACAAACTACTCTGTGACTGCTCACTCCAATGGCGTAGCTAGAGCTTTTGCCACCCGGGGCGGTCTCCAATATGCCGCCCTATTTGGGGCCGCCCATAAATTACGTAACGCACCTGGGGGGTGGAGTATCACATATGATTTCATTCAAAAGGCGCAACTTTAAATAAAAGCTACACTGAAATATATGATTACCCAAACTTTATTCAATGGCGTTTTAGGTAGTTTCACATGTGTTACGATGTTAGGTTGCAACATTAAACTAAAAAACATTTTTAAATGACCAAACAAAAAAAAAAGACTTTAAACATGCTCATTTTCAAATACAAAATTCCGCTTGTATGGGGGGGGGGGGGACTTTGTCACGTCACATTGATGAATGGGTGTAAGTTTTCGTTTCGTGACGCCGCGTATGACGAGGGGGCAGGGGTGAAAAATCAGCCGAAATCACGTGACGTCATTTATGGACGGCCTCTTAATTAAGTTAATCATATGATGTTTTTTATATATTAATAAGCATGAATAAATAAATGTAATTGAAACGAAGTACATTGTAAGAGATGGGGAACAATTTTACCATTGCATGCCCTATTTATATAATAAAGCAGTAATAAAAGAGGCCGCATAATATGATAAACCTATAAATACACATTAAAAAATACAAGATAATTGTTTTGAAGGCCACAAGAAAGTTATAGGTTCAGGGCCCCCCACCCAAAATGAGACAAAAGATATTCCAAATTCGCACCCAAAAACATTAACAATTAATATGCTTTTATTTTTATTCTTATAAATATATGATTTTTTTTAAATAAAAAAAGAAATTTTGTACATCAGTATGTAAACATATTTTTTTTATTATTTATAAATTTACTTCCACACCTAACTTTCATTGTCGAAAAATCGTTTATTATGTTATCAAAATTTATATTCATTTATAATGCTGGATGGAATAATACTATACACGAATATTTTCTTGCAAAGACATGTAACTCATCACCTCGTTCTTTTATTTTATGGCATGCAGTGTGCTGTGGATAAAAAGATTTCTCGTTGTACTTTTGGCTCTAAAGATAGAACCACGTCTTCTGAATTTTCCCCACTCATATTTTTCTCCTTTAAACTTGGTATCTAATCGATATTTCCAACTCTCTGTAACAGCGTTCTGTATTAGCACATACTTTTGTTTCATAAAATGGGTTTGAATTAATTTAAAAAAGACGGGTTCCCATAAATTGAGACACCATAGAAAAGTAACAGATTGCCATGATCTGAGGAAAATTCCAGCATCTGATCTCGTGTCACTGGTTACTCCAGATGTCAATTTTCCAATACGCTTGCAATTTTTAAGAATGTCTTTTTCGTAATTCTTAATGTTATTGTGATGTTTATTAACAAAGAAATTAATAGTCGATCATTTTTAATGAATAGCCGTATATTAATGAAAAATACAAGCTATATGTGTTACTTAAATGCAATAAAAACTAATTAAATTTAATGTTTTAATAAGTTACCTTAAAATAATTTTATAAAACCTGAAACAGTAATATAATTTACTACTTGCGATTTACACACAATATGTGAACCACTAAGTCATGTCGGTACTTGTTAGCGCATCATTTTGCCAATGTCGAAATTCCACGCTATAACTGTCGTGCGATATTAATACTACATATATTCTAACATGCAGTGATGTATTGTTTTTTGTGTGCAGTTTTCTTATAAAAGCGCCATCTGTGACGTATACCGCTTAATTTTGCAAACAAATAAATACCCCCTCCCTCCCCCAGCTACGCCACTGGATCATTCACTGACAGACTACTCTGTGACTGATCACTCACTGACAGACTACTCTGTGACTTATAACTAAATTACAGACTACCCTGTGACTGATAATTAAATTACAGTACAGGCTACCTTGTGATTGATAACTCACTGACATATTACATGTGACTGATTACTAAATTACAGTACAGACTAACTCGTGACTGACCACTCACTTACAGACGACCTTGTGTTGGATAACTCACTCACAGACTACCTTGTGACTGATCCCTTACTGACAGACACCTATATTCTGAAAACTCAAAGAATGACATTTTTGTTAATGCTTATGTTATTTTCATTACACCGCGAGAATGCTATTGTTTAAGTGTCATTGATGAGTTTCAATTGCATGTTAGAATTTAATGATACGAAAACGAAAGTTTCTGCTCCAAATGTTGTTTGAGGTTAAATGGTTTGATATTCAATGTAACAGACTGGCAAAATTTGACTCTGATGTTCGAAACGACTTCCAAGAAACTAGAATCGTGCACCAACAAGCGGATAACAACAGTATCAGACACTACAGTAGACGTGCACTGTGACCCCATGATTGATGTGCATACTGTATTTATCAGTTGGTATTCAAGCTACGCCTTGTGCTCGGTGCACATAAGTGGAGGTAAGTACCAAAACTACACACTGTGATTGTTGCACATAAGTGGAAGTAGGTATAACTACACAGTGTGCCCGGTACACACAAATGAAGGTATTTATCAAAATTACAAATAGCGTAGGTCTCTACATGTTAAGGTATGTAATATATTCTTGTAACTCAAAGAAGAGCTATTGCTAATACTTCATTAAAAATATATATTTTTTCTATAAATACCAGAAGAAAGTAACAGACCATATACACATCACCATAAGGTTCTCATATCAATAGACATTTGTCATATCACCAGACAATTCTCATATACCAGACATTTCTTATATCACCAGATATTTCTTATATCATCAGACTTTTCTTATATCACCAAATATTTCTTATAAACAAATTACAATTCTCATATTACCAGACATTTCTTAAATCACCAGATATTCATCATAAAACCAGACAATTCTCATATACCAGATATTTCTTTTATCTCAAGATACTTCTCATATTATCAGACATTTTTTATATCACCAGGTATTTCTTATATCACCAGATATTTCTCATAAAACCATACAATTCTCATAAACCAGACATTTCTTATATCACCAGATACTTCTCATATCATCAAAAATTTCTTATAATACCAGTTATTTCTCATAAAAACAGACTATTCTTATAATACCAGACATTTCTAATATCACCAGATATTTCTCGTAAAAACAAAATAAATCTCATACCATGAGACAATTTTTTTAATATTCATTTAATATAACCCATAAAACCCACCTATTAACTTCAGGCAGAAATGTGGCCATCAAGGAGAGAGCCACACAGTCGACGGATTTTGACTACAGGTTCACAGCAGTTAAGGTGGTGGACGGGATAACAAGCAACACTTTGTGGTACGACCATTCTTGTTCACACACCCATATGCAAGACCAAAACCCGCACTGGGAATTGAACTTCAGACAACCCGTCAAACGTTAATTGGGTTCAGATCTACAATTTAGGTAATAGGCTCTACAAGTGGTCCCCTAAGCTACAAAATGGGGTTGGTGTTGACCTGCTGCAGATTTGATGATAGACGGTAGATCTAGTTGCCGGGTAGTTGTTTGAGATATTAAAAGAAATTGTTGCGACAAAATGTTTATTTCAAAAGTTAAAGGCGTTGAAAATAATCCTAACAGGTTGTTGTTTTTTCTTTCGTTTTTTATGATTTAGGCTTTGGGGGAAGTCCATAAATAACGCCACGCATCGGGGGGAGGGGGGTTAGGGGGTCACGCTTTTGTGACGATGCGTGACGAGGGGTGGGAGGGGGTTGAAGAAATGTGACGTCAAATCAAAAGGGTAACTTGAAATAAAACTTTCACTGAAATATTTTGTCAGTGAAAATGTATTTAATGACATTTAAAAAAAAATAAAAAATCAGTGCTTCTTAAAGTGCCGGTCGATAGGCCACAAAACAACGGTTGGCGTAAGTTATCAAGACATGAAAATGAAATCTAATTATAATCCTTCAGTTTGAGAATCCATGAGTAAACATATGAACTAGACAACCTGCGTAGTTTGCTGTAGACATCAAAGAATTTGTGATGTAACCGCAGCCTCCTTTGGTTCACTCACGGCAGGAGTCTGCGAACCTTTTTTGTCGATCGTCCCCCCCCCCCCCGAAACTGCAACTGGTGCGTTTTAAATGCATGACAAGTGTCTAAAAATGTTCTGAATTGGATTATGTGTAGATATTTTAAGCCAAAACGACCGGAATATTCATTTTAACATGAAACGGAAGGGGGGGGGTGGAGGATTCTATTTGATGCAATGATAAACGTTTTAAGTTTAATATACTTGTTCTTGGTCAAACGCCCCTGTCCATTCTTAATATAATGATTAATGTGCCAATTTAAAATCCATCAAGGTATTCATTAACGTTATTGAATTCATCAAATTCTTGACATCGCAATGCGATAGGAGCAGAAAACAACTTTTATTCTGAGCTCAGTTTTTGAGGCATTAATCTTAAATATGACAAAAAGAAAACTTGATACAGTCAAGTCATGTGGATTAAGATTATTTTCACTCGTGGCAATATAAATTAACGTAGGGTGGATTTAGTTGTATTCGTAAAGTACGTTGGTAACTGTAAGAAACAAATGCATTTTCTGGAAGTAGCCGTTGCATAAGTTAAAAGCGCACACCTAAACATGACGTATTTTAATATCTAGTAGACTTAGTCGATGTCATGTGTCCCAAATGAGTCTGCATTGCCCCCAAAGATTCCACTTTGACTCAAGATGAGGTAATTTACTCATGTTCACCGACCTTTTTATGACGTCAATAAATTGAGTGCTTTTTAAAATATACATTTAAATAATACTATTTTAAATTATATTTTTTTCTAAACAAAGAAGTTAACTATGATGATTGATAGTTAATGTTTTATATTTTGTATGGATTAAAATAAAATGTAATGTAATGATGTTTTGATAGTTAATGATTTATATTTTGTATGGATTAAAATAAAATGTAATGTAATGATGTTAACACGGTTCGTTTTTTAAAGGCCGGTAAAAAAATTTTTGAAAACGGACCTAAAAATTGAAATTATAAAAGTTTATTTTTATATTATTCTTAACCCAAAATGAGCGGATTATAGCAAATTTTCTATGTCCACAATGATTCAGCATTGCCTCCAAGAGTTCACTTTTTACCCCAAATGAGATAACTTATCGCGGTTTACCAACCACTTCGTTAATCTGCCCCTATGGGATTGCCATGTATTTTTCACTAGTTTATTAATTCCAAAAGAGAATGCAACAATTTAAACACACATCGTCCATTAGTGATATTATATTTTTAAAAATACTTTTGTTCCGTACGTGACATCATGAAAATTTAAAAAAAAAACAATTTAAAAAAACACACAAAAAAAAACCCTGTGAGCTTCACAGTAAAACGTTATCATAAATATTGGATATTTGTAAATATCATAGAGTCTAGTATTTTTCAGTCTTAAACCAGAAGGAATCACTGTATTTTGCGACGCACAACATGACACCCTACTTTCCTTTACACATGTGGCGTTTGTACAGTACTCGCCATATTCCTCTTCCAATGCATACCTAATAATTTTTAGAAAACATGATATGTGATATCAATGCGGTAATTTTAGATCGGATGACTTTGATGTTCATATATCCAACAGGAAAACTGTCATTATGAGGTCGAAATCAATTTGAGGAATCGTCTTGTCTTTTATCTATATATTTTTGGTCTTTCAACAATGCAATGATCCTTGTAATATCAATAGTCACATCGCGAGCTAAATCGCGAAGGTTAATCGCATCAAATATTTTTGACAATTCCGCTGCATTGTTCGTTAGCTGTCTTGCTATGCCTTGGCAAAAAAACATTTTTAAAAAATGTAATATATAAAAAAGCTGAATTCATACTCAATCTTATAGGGCTTTAAGCCATGTAGGGGTTAATTTTGCTATTACATCTGTACAGAGAAAATCACGTCAAAACGGGAAAAGAATGTAAAGATACCCCGTGAAATTGACAAAATCCTGCCGGTCGACTCATTCGAACAAGTTTAAGATGCACTGGCTTATGATTTATTTAATGTTATCTAACTTTGCTTCACGAGTGTAAAGATATTACAATGTAGATCTACACTATATAAATACTTAAATGACAAAAATAATTTGAAATATACTTATTTTAAAATAGAAAATCATTTTTTTTTTTGTTAATAATTTTTATTTATTTATTTTTTTAAGGGGGAGGTAAAGTTTTGTGACGTATTATTGACGGTTAGGGGGATTTTGTGAAGACGCGTGATTAGGGGTGTGGAGGGGTAAAAAATCGGCAAAAATCCTGTGAATTCATTTATTGACGGTCCCTTGGGTGGCTGGGGGGGTGGGTAAAAATAAAATAGTGATACCAAGGTCCAGTACGACATATATGTTTGACTTTTTACTTTAAATTTAAACAGATCACGTAGCTTGTTACATGAAATATTTTAAAGAATGTATGATGAACCTGCATCAATATTTACAAAACTACTTAAGAAAAAAAAAGTAAAAATAAAATTTAGCCGAAGCTCATCTGTATTTATAATCACTACATGTTAAGTCGCAATGTTCAAATCAAATCATCCTGGCCTACACACGTCTTATGCAAGTTTTTGCTAATTGTTCACTGATTGTTCTAAATGGAGTGAAGTAGTAGACATATGGATGTAAAATTCCATCTTATGTAAATATGTATGAGTTGCTACATCAGAGAATGACACATACCTTAGAAAAAAAGACGAATAATTTTTATATTTATATTTTTTCACATAGTCTTGACGAATACAGACGCATCCGGCCTAAAGGGTTTTACTATAGAAATGTTTAATCATACATCATCCGTGTACCGTTACCAAGACACTAATCCCAATGTTCAAAGTGTTTACATCATACACAAACTGTTACAAGGGATCACTAGAATGAGGATCAAGACTAGACAGAACGATAACATAAACTTGATTCTTTGTGAAGTGGAGGTCTACGGTGGTAAGTACTAACGTTCTGTAGTACAATTATCCGTGTAATAATATTGTGCCCGGGTACCCGTGAAAATGTGACTGCAAGGTTTATTCCAACGGTGGGCAAACTGTGTCTCTTCTATGTCCACATCGCAGGTGGTCAAAATTTTATCAAATTTGTACTTTATATATATATATATAAGTGTGCAGATAATTAATAGAAAAAATTAAATGCCCAACGCAAACAACATCTTTAATATAATTTATTCCGCAGTATTTTATAACGTTCAAATATTACAATAATATAACATACACACTACACAGCTTCACATGTTTTGAGTACACCAAGATGGCTAATGTGGGTGGGGTCTGGCTTCAGCCTATTAACGTCACGGTATCTCCGTAAAATCAAGCCTCCTTGCTTCTACCTACTCAGTAATATGAGAATTAGCTCCTTCAGATTTTATATTGCTTATTAACGAAAAACTTCAGTGTGTCCCCCGGCCCCAAGTAAGCGATCATTTAACTATTTTTCACCTGTTACCATTGGGAGTATACTCAACAACTTCTAAAGTTTCATGCTTCTACCTTGTCGGGAAATACGATAATTAGTTATTTAACATTTTTATATAACCTGTTTGCGGTTAAAAATATTTTTTGGCCACAGGACCCACAAAAGCGGGAATTTTAAAATATATTCCTGCCTTATTTCGTTATGAGAGAGTACCCAACGCCATCCTTAAGTTCCATAGTCCTACTACACGGGAAGTTCGAGAATTAGCGATGAGTCATTTAGGAATGAGTGAGGGCTTTGTCTTTTATTAGTATACACTAGCAAAATACCCCACTTTTTAGCAGAAAATTAGAATTTTCAAGTGTACTCAACATTTCTCAAAGTTTTATTCATCTACCTGCATTTGAAATAGCAGAATTAATGATTTTCATAATATTTATACCTCATTTAAGGAAAAGGGATCTTGCTAGCGTTACGACATGTCGTAGCGCTAGCCAGGAAACTTCTGCTACGACATGTCGTAACAGCAAATTATCCGGCCGGATTTTGCTAGCGTTACGACACGATGGACGTGCGGCAGTGCGGCATCCTTCCGTCTCGCGAGACGATGGTGCATCACCGTTGGGTTGGGTTGCATTTCCTCGAGTGACTGTGCAGTCCTATCCTTGAGTGACAGTCTTTGCCACAGTTTTTACACACGAGTTCTGTGCTTCCAAATGTTTTGGCCTTTCTCCTAGCTCTTCTGTCTGCAGCCTCCTCCATTCTTCGCTCCTCGGCTACTATGACGCCCTCTTTGACAACTGTGCGCCACGTAGATCGGTCTTCTGCCTTACACTCCCAGTCACTTGTATGTATTTTGGCTGCTTTCATGTCCCTTTGACAGACATCTTTAAATCGCAAGCGTGGGCGACCTGTTTTCCTCTTTCCTGAAGCAATTTCACCATATAGGAGGTCCTTCGGGATGCGGCCGGGGCTCATTCTTTTGACATGTCCTAGCCACCTCAGGCGTCTTTCACTAAGAATTGAGAACATACTTTGGGTATTGGCACGCGTTAGTACCTCACTATTAGGCACTTTTTCTTGCCATTTAATACCAAGGATGCGGCGCAAGCATCTCAAATGGAAGCTGTTAAGCTTACGCTCTTGTGATGTATAAGTGGTCCATGTCTCGCTCCCATATAGTAGTGTACTGATGACACAGGCTCGATAGACGCACAGTTTGGTTTTCTCCGTTAGCTTGGTGTTTTGCCAGACCCGCTTATTTAGTTTAGCCATTGTTGCGGCTGCCTTGCCAATTCTGCTGTTTATTTCTTCTTCAATGGACAGTGTATTGGAGACCTTGGATCCCAAGTAGGTGAAGCTGTCCACAACCTCCAAGTTTTCATTATCGATATTTATGGTAGGAGGAGGTCGAGTGTCTTGGGCCATGATGTTTGTCTTTTTCAAGCTGATTTGCAGACCAAATTCTTTGCAGGCATTGGAGAAGCTTGACACGAGTTGTTGCAAACCAGATTCTGTATGTGCTGTTAGTGCCGCATCATCCGCAAATAGTAGCTCTCGAATTAGGACATCCGTCGTTTTGGTCTTGGCTCGGAGGCGGGCAGTGTTGAAAAGTCCTCCATCAGCTCTGGTATGTAACCAGATTCCCTCACTGCTATCCTTGAATGCGTATCGAAGAAGTACAGAGAAGAATATTGCGAAGAGTGTTGGTGCGAGTACACAACCTTGTTTAACTCCGCTGCTGACAGGGAAGGCCTCTGACTTAGCTCCATCGAACTGTACTGTGCCAAGCATATTTTCATGGAACTGTCTGATGATGGCAAGTAGGTGAGGGGGACATCCAATTTTTGCCAGTATTTGGAATAGCCCGTTGCGACTGACTAAGTCGAAGGCTTTTGTAAGGTCCACAAATGCAATGTATAGTGGCATCTGCTGCTCTCTGCATTTTTCCTGGAGCTGTCGTATGGAGAACACCATGTCTATGGTAGACCGACCGGACCGGAAACCACACTGAGATTCTGGATAGACGCGGGATGCTAGGCTTTGTAAACGTTTTAGTATAACGCGGGCAAAGGTCTTTCCTACAATACTAAGGAGTGAAATGCCGCGATAATTATTGCAATCACTCCTATCACCTTTGTTTTTATATAGTGTCACTATATTTGCATCCTTTAGGTCTTGGGGGATGTAGCCCTGTTCCCAGCAGAGGGACAGAATCTCGTGCAATGGTTGGAGTAAAGCTGTCTTGCCACTCTTTAGAACCTCTGGTGGTATTCCATCATTCCCAGGCGCTTTTCCACAAGCTAGACTGTCAATTGCTTTGCTCAGCTCTTCCTGTGTGGGCACGACATCAAGTTCTTCCATGAGTGGCATATCTGGGATGTCATCTAGAGCGGTGCTGGAGACTGTGGTAACTGTTGAATACAATTCCAGATAATGCTCAACCCACCGTTTTAGCTGTGCTGCCTGGTCTTGAATAATTTCTCCATTTTTGGACTTTAGGGGAGCAGCTTTTGACGTCAAGGGGCCCGTTGCCTTTTTGATGTTTTCGTACATGACTTTTGCATTGCCCATGTCTGCAGCTGATTGTATACTGGAACAGAGCTTAAGCCAGTAGGTATTGACACATTTACGTGCAACCTTTTGGGCAAGTGACTTAGCTGTTTTTAAAGCATGCAAATTGTCAGGTGTAGGCTTTTCCTTGTAAGCCATAAGAGCTTTCCTTTTTGCTTCAGTGACGGGTTTCATCTCGTCCCAATGTTCATCAAACCAGTCCGTGTTTTTGTGAGATTTTTTGCCAAAGGCTTGTATTGCGGATGTATAGATTGTGTCTCTCAGTTGCGTCCATTTGGAGTCAATGGTGACGCATGGGGACATCTTTGAGAGACTTTCCTTCACCTTGTCTTTGAACAGCTGCGCTATCGCAGGGTCTTTCATGCAGGAGGTATTGATGCGTGGACTTCCCTTTTTCTTTGTGTGGTACGAGTTTTTCCTCATTATTCGTACTTTGCTGGCGACAAGGGAATGATCCGTGTCACAGTCGGCACTGTGATAGCTGCGAGTGAGTAGGACGCTAGCTAGTTGTGCACGCCTGGTGATAATGAGGTCCAGCTGGTGCCATTGGTGGGATCGAGGGTGTCTCCAAGATACTTGATGTATATCCTTGCACTTGAAGAAAGTGTTGGTCACACACAAGCCTCGTGAGCAGCACAATTCCAGAAGCCTTTGTCCATTTTCATTTAACTTTCCTCTTCCAAATAGTCCAAGGCAGGTGGGCCAGGCTTCGTGGTCGCTCCCCACTCTAGCATTGAAATCTCCTAGGAGATAGATTGCCTCGTCTTTGTGGATGCTGGCTATTGCCTGGTCTAACGCTCCATAGAACTGGTCCTTCTCTTCCGGAGTTGAATAGAGTGTTGGGGCATACACACTAAGAATGTTTGCTGGGCCCGCAGTTGTTCTGAGTCTTAGAGTGAGGATCCTCTCCGTGCCTGATGACGGGGGTTCAATGGATGGTAGAAGAGTGTTTTTAACAGCGAAACCCACACCATGCTGTCTAGGTTCGTCTTTCGGTCTGCCTTGCCAGAAGAAGGTGTAATTGGCCTCTTTGAGTGAACCGTTGTCTGGGAGCCTGGTCTCCTGAAGGCATGCTATGTCAATCTTTAGCCTTTTAAGTTCTCTATCGATTATTCCTGTCTTCCGTGTGTCGTTTATGGACTGCAGATCATCAGTGATGCCGGGACACATAGTCCTCACGTTCCAGCTAGCGATTCGAAGAGCTGGGGTCTTCTTTTTCTTTTTTGTATTTCTTGGTGCAGGGCTTAGTGGCCCACTTGTTGAGTGGTACTCTAATCTCCACGCACCCAGTGGAGAAGGCAGGCCATGACGGGATAGCACCTATTTGACTGGGGGCTGCCCAGTTTGAGGCGGGCGGTAGCTGTCCAGTGAGACATTGGTAGTCTCTCCCACCGTCGGAAGCAGCCCCTGGCGCCTAGCTCTACGTCAATTGAGCTTTGGCTTATAACCGGTAACTGCTGCTTCCCGTGTTTTGTCGACACCTTGCGGCGACGCTGGAGTGTCCTCTCCAGAGGTGATGCAAGCCTGGGCGGGTATTATGGAGAATTAGCTGCTGCCCATACAGCATATCCCCCCTCTCCACGTCAATGGTGTAACCAAGGGAACGACTTGCGTCGATGCAGCTTGGCTGCCATTGGCGTCGCAGGAGCTGCCGGTATGTACATAAGTCTTATGTATAGACCGCCTGTAGGTGCTCCAATTCCTGATTTTCTTTCAGGGTTTACTCCCTTAGCCTTTCCCGCAAGGCAGGTATAGCCGCAAGGCAGCGGAGGATTTGTATTCGGAGTTTCCTNGGAGGTTTTTGTATTCGGAGTTACCTTCTCCTAGATGAACTACCAGCCAAGGTTTTAACGAGAATCATCTACCCGTAGGGGTGCCAGAACCGGGAATTGAATCCGTGACCGATTTTTATTTTTATTTTAGAATTGTTTTTGTACCGCAGCGCACTAACACTTTGACCACCGCGCCCCCATGCACTTGTGGAAAAAAATCGCAAATACTGTTTCAGTTTTTCTGTTCGGGCATAAGCAATGACAACGGCTTTTTGCGTTTTACATCACAGTTTTTTAATAATTGTGTACTTTGTTTGTCATCAGTGACGAAGAGGGTAAATTTTGTCGATGACATGGGTATCAATTTTACGCAAGCTGTGCGTTTGAGGGGTGAAGGATTATATTCTTATTGATCGGTATGTACATCAATTGCATAATTTAAAATTCATGTCATGTGGGTTTTGGAATATAGCGGTTAATATTTAAATGTACTTTATTCATTTTATAACCCCAATCAATTTATTTTTTGGAAACAAAAGCTGCTTTTAAAAATTATAATATTTCAAAGTGTGATTAGCTTAGGCTTAGTCTAAAATTAAGAAAATACAGATTGTCATTGAGTCACTTCTCCCTATAAATAAAATATTAAGGGGTTGCTGGTAATCGCTACTCTTAATTTTTTTGGTGAGTTTTCAAAGTGGATTGTTTGGATTCGTGAAGGGATGAAGGGGGGTTTATAGACTTAAATTTAACAGAAATTGAGTTAAGAAAAATGTACTTTGAGCTGGAGGAAGCAGTGGCTATTGAGACGCCAACGTCCTAACAGCCCACAGGCCATCGAGACGCCAACGTCTCAACAGCTCACAGGCCATTGAGACGCAAACAAAACAAGCCAATGAACGTAGCAGCAGACGATTCGACAGGGCATTGCTAGTGCTACGACATGTAACACTATCCAATACACCTTTGCTTAGTTAGTATTACGACTAGTCTAAAATCTAAATATATTTAAATATATTTATGTATCTGCTTTTCAGAATAAGACAAACAAAAATTACAATTATCAGCACACTCATTGTCATTAAAAAGAAATAATAAGTGAAATTTTAAAAAAAATATGACGGCAGTGAATTCGACCTCACTATCAATAGTGTCACATCATTTTCAAACCAACCCGATTATCATATTGTCTAGCAAAGCTTTTGTGAATCTTTCTTTTTTTTTGGAATTTATAAGTGTTTTTTTTTTCATTCAATGGATAAGTCTATATTTTTTTTAACATTTAAAATTCATTAATAGGCTTACCTTGTATTCATTATATTTTATAATGAGAGCTATCATTTAGTATTCAACTATTAGTATTAAAAAATTGAAATATAGAAACATTTTTTTACAATATATCGTAACAGTAGACGATCCGACGGGATGTTGCTGCTGTTACGACATATCGTAGTACCAGCAACATCCCATCGGGTTGTCCGCCGTTACTTTGGACTAACAACAGACACTTTGAAGGAAAACACTACATGCGGGACTCAAACCCTCCATAAGTATACATTTAAAAATTCTTTTTCGACAATCTCTGTCTTGAGAGTGAACTTACCAACTTACAAGCGTTGCATGCTTTCCTACCTCACCCCTCGATTTTTAAATTTTTAAATTTAATTACATGTTGTGTCTGTTGATCTTTTCCACATTTCTCCCAACCATACTTTGTATACGGTTATACGTTTTTCACGCTAAACTGAGAGTAGGGTCCCTATGTATCTAAAGGACTCTACTATTATCTCTGTCATGCCAATAATTTATATGACTTCGAATTTTAACGATTTAATTCTGGATTAATCGTTAAATATTTTAAAGATTAATTTATTATTAATGATTAATCTTTGCATCACTTACACATTCTTTAAAGTAAAAAACTTAACGAATATTTTTTTTTAAAATTCGTATGATTACACGAACATATTTGTTTTAAAATATTGACTGACAAGAAGGTTCAAAATGTAGATAAATTTGCCTACGATGTGTCACTTGCGAAAATATGTGGTTGAAATGGCTTCACGTGACGAAAGCAAAGATATACCAGAAGGCATTGAGAGATCAGAATTGAGTGTATGCACTATGGAGACAGATCAAATGATTGTGCTGTGTTCTCGCCTTGTAAAATTGTACATACGTTGCAGCATCAAACTTATTTTGTGATTACTGAGGATTCCATTTTATTAGTATGAGTTAGGTAAAGGTGTCAAATAACGCCCACAAGAAAAATGTAAAACCAACCACATTACAAACAGATTCTATCACTCTTCCTACTCATCGAACTAAATGAAAAGCATATAGATTAATGCTAATGGCATTAATGAAGTCTAACTCAGAGACAGAAAATGACGACAACTATTCTGATAAAGTACTGCATTACTAAATTGAGATGAATGATCCTTAATCCATTAATCCTCTATAATGGTGGAAACTTAATGAACACCGATATCCGATAATGTTATTCCTTGCCGAGATCGTTTTTTGCGTACCAATTATCTCAGTTCCATGTGAATCATCGTCAGCTAAGCTTGTTATATTGTCAATTAGATCCGCTATTACTTCAACCAAATAATGTTGAGCGGTTGAACTAATTTCAACTCACGTTCACAACGAATCTCATTCTCATAACAAGTACAATGTTAAGTTATGTCAATAAGATTTGATGTGTAGATGTGTCTGTTAGGTTTAGTGTGAAAAGACTCTTACATTTGTCGTTAAGTGTCCATTTCATTTTTAATGTAGTCTTTGTTTACTTTTTTAAAAAGTTCTATTACATTCTGTGTGTTCTTGTTTTAATTACCTTTTATGTGAGTATTTGGGGGCTTTTGGTGTGTATTTCTGTCTAATAATTTTAGTATGTAGTTCTGTATTAGATTTAGTGTGTGGATGTCATTTTCCCTCTTATGTCATTGTTATTTTACATGTTTATAAAGAACACATACCCCATATTTCTTTGTTGTCATGTTTCTAAATCATACCTGGCCCTCATTTTTTGGTTTTACATGTCCCTAGAATACATCTGCCTAAAGAGTGGCTATGGTCTTGACTGTGAACTGCGATGTAACTGTGACATGAACGATGAGCATTGCTATATGGCAATTGGTGAATGCCCCTCTGAATTTGCTACTGGATACCTTGACGAGGGTTTCCCCAAAGGTAGACGTTGCATAGTATATGAAAACACGTGAATCAGAAAAAAATATTTTATAGCAAGTAACTCCTAAACAAAATGTGTGTAATTTTATCAGCTGGCTAACAGACACATGCTATTTAATAATGCCAGCTATTTCACAATTTAAAAAAATATATCTCTAAGTAATGGACAAAAATAATTAAGAAATACAATTTTGTAAATGAATTTAAAATTATTTTGTTTTAACATGTTGTCTTTCCCACGTGCGTCGGGTTTCCAGGATATCTATTTTCGTTCACCCTTTCCAAAATTTGGTTATCTTTTAAAGAGGCAAGTCCTCCGCAAATTTTTACATTTTTGACGAAAGATTCATCAATCAATGCAGAAATGGCTTAATTCACATAGCAAAATATATTTCTGTTGAAAGAAAAAAAAATGATACCCAGAGTGTATTCATTTTCACCGATTGAAAAATTCGCAATATAAGGTATGTATTGTTCTCTTCAGATCCACATGTTTTGCCAAATTTTTTTGGAAATAAAATTGGTTTGACTAAAGCTTTTTATATAGATCTATGAGGTGACAATGAGACCTAGAATATATATTCGGCATCCTTTCCTTCTCGCGAGACGATGGTGCATCACCTTTGGGTTGGGTTGCATTTTCTCGAGTGGCTGTACAGTACTATTCTTGAGTGACAGAATATTTAAGAAACGGAAATTCACGATGGCTCATAAAATAATTGTCTTCCTTTTTATGAATAAAGTAAAATATGTGTTTTATTTTTCCTCAAGGCGACAGTAAAGTACGTTAGACATTAATTACTCTAGATACACTTAAATACGACATAAGTATTTTACTGTTTGCTTGACAATCTGCCTGATAGAATTTATTTTCGATTGATTATGTATTAAAATTAATTACGTTTAATTTTAATTTAAAAAAACAAAAACATTTCTATTCTAACATTAATAATAATATTCTTATCTCACAGTGACAGGTTTTACTCTGTAGATTGGGACCATAGACAACCCAAACCTATTCCTAAATAACAAGCCAGTGACTAAGCGACATTTTTAACTTCGTGTTTTCCTTTTACTTAATCAACCATCAAAGATGAGAAGTCAAATTATAGACGTATATTTTATGTTTCAATGTGCTTTTGTAACTTCGCAGTCTAATTGCTTGAGAATTTTCAAAATTATGCCAATAAAAATGTTGTTACCATACATTAATTTACCTCTGTGTATCTCTATGTTGCGTGTAAAGGTTGGAGCTAGCCTGTCTCTCGGTTGGTATTATATGGCTCATATTTTGTAATAGTTTCCCAATCTGCAAATGTTTATGCTAGTTTGTCAGAACAGAATTAATTGTTTTTTATGTCAGATACATAAGGTATTTATCGCCAGAAACATTGTTTTTAAAGTGCTGTTTGATTTTCTACTGATGTGACAACGGTCAGTGGGGCTGAATCCTGGAATTTATTCAGAGCCCCAACAAAATGCGGGCCCCGTCAGCCACCTATAATGTTATGTGACAGCATGCCTCACATATTAGTTATATTATAGTATAATGATAATTGCATTGGTAATGTTTAGGTATTAAGAATTTTACGAAGTAGTTTGATGCGTTACGGCCGTGTACTTTTGAGCAGTCCTGGTATACAGGGAATTGTTATTGCGGTTTTAGAAACTAAAATTTCACAACTGTTGGGGTGAGTGGTCAGTAATGCAGGCGTAATACGAGACGCAATGACCAGATTTATCTTGTTGGCATTCTTCCATCTCGCAAGAAGATGGTGCATCGCTGTTAGTTAGATAATCATTTCCTCGTGTGGCTGTGCAGTCATATCCTTGAGTGACAGTCTTTACCACAACTTTTGCACACGAATTATGTGCTACCCAAAGTTTTGACCTTTGTTCTACTGATTCCGTCTGTAGCCTCCTCCATCCTTTGTTCCTCGTAGCTTTATCTGCATTATTTAGCAGTTGAAAGGTCACGGACCAGGCTAACTCATATATCTGCACTGAATTATTCAACAGGAGTCGCTAAATCTGTTGATTTGGATAACGTTCTGAATGAGGTCAATAGCATAATCCTTTTTATTCGCGCGAATGCTCTTCACTACCGCATATTCTTACACATTCTTCACACAAATAATTCGTCGACTAAAGATATTTTATACCCCACCAGCGTTTTTTATTGTTGTTGTCTCAGAGAGAAACAGCTCGCCGTGTTCTGCTTCTACGAAATAATCATGCTACCATCAGCCTACCATTGGTCCCACCATCGGCCTAAAATCGGCCTACAATCAGCCTACAATTAGCATACCATCTGTCTACTATCGGCCCCACCATCGGTCTACCATCTGCTTACAATCAGCCTATCATTTGCCTACTATCGGCCAGACCATAGGCATACCATAGGCCTACAATCAGCCTACCATTAGCTTACCATCAGACTCATATCCACAAACAAATGGTTAACGAAAACATGACGAAAGTTGCAACAGTTTTACCAATAACGCGTTAGGACAACAAGACTGATGTGATCAACATTAATCCAACAAAAATGTGCATTTAACCGTGAGTATCAAAATCTAATTAGCCCACACAGAAACACAAGCAACCAAATATTAACTGATGATATAATACTTAGCTATAGTTTATATCATTACATGGGCTCGAAGATACCCGGTCACCTTTTTGGTCAAGGCTTTAATGTGGCTTACTATATGGGTCTCTTAGCAAAAGACGAAACTTTTACGGCTATTAGGTTTCCACGCATTACCTTTATTTACCCCCGTTGTTCTAGGTACCAATTTGGAGGTGGCTGGATTAAGTGACTCGTTTAGCCCCGAAAGCAAGTCGCAGTCTTCTACGTGATTTGAGCCTGCGAATATTGGTGCGTCCAGCCCTGTGCACATGCTAATCGACTATCGGGGCCCCAGTTACATTGAGACGCAACATGATTTAAAATTGTATTATTAGTTGTTTTTTTAAAAAGATTAAGAGTGATTTTTAAAACGTTGATGGAAGTTAAAGCTTTTTCTAGACTTTATTAATATCTTATCGCACCCTTTCAAATTAAAGAATGAGGATGTTTATTTTATGTTATTTAACTTAACAATAAAAAATGGGTTGAAATGTTACTAGAGACAAACAATTGTAAGTAAACGCTTGAACTGAACGGAACTGATCGGCCCCTTAACCCATCGTTGGTTCGTTGAGGTACAATTGTGAATTGCACGCTATCTCGTGCCATAAGTCCTATCCTGTGCTAAATAAAAGTTTGGTAAGAACGTTAAAAAAATTTAATTTTTTTTTTTTTTTTCAAGATTTAAGAACATTGATACTTCATTTATTTCAATATCCGATTAAGAAAAAATTAATTAATTAAGACATCGTCTCAAAGGATCGGATGTCATCGAATTTCAAGACATATTTCACCGGTTCTTTGTAATGAATACTATCGTTGGTTAACCTGAAACGCCAGCGCGTTCGTCACGCAATAAAATTGAACCAATCTGCAAAAGTATGATTGGTTGTGGCTGCTGTTTTGTATTGAAGGAAAGCTTATATATCATAATGAACATCATTTTTTTGGAAAAATTTATTTGTGAGTTCTAGATAAAACAATGCAATGTTAATAAAATAAAAACCGCTAATGACATTTTGGAAAGAATTGATTTTTTTTTTGTTGTAAAAATATTTCAATTAATGTTATTATTTTTAATTTCTTTAACTTTATTCTTTACTTTTTTGTATTGCAGAAGTTCAAGGACATTCATGTACTAATTGGCTGGTAATTTTGTTCATTTTCATTGCCATTGTATTGGCTGCCTTCACGGCTACTTCTTTTTACTTCAAGAGAAAAGGTTTGTCATTAATGTCAATAATATTCTTTCTGTTATGGTTAATATCATCAATATACATACATATACGCACACACACACACACACACACACACACACACACACACACACACNATATATATATATATGAAGAGTAATTTCCACTTTACCTCACATTTCTCTTATCTTTCTATATCAGAGGTCGGCAAAATTGTTTCCAATTTACCAAATTTGAAAAAATGTACGTCGACGTTACCCTAGTAGGCGCGAGATTCTGCTAACACAGCGTGGGATTCTGGGAGAGCGCTTTAAGCCCTACCCCCAAATAAAATATATACAAATATTTTTTTTTACATTTATTTACCATATTTATTTGTAGATATTTTCTTTTAACTCGACACGGAGTAGCAATATTTCAGAGGGAATTTATTTGCTAACATTAATCTAACCGTAAAAACAAAGTGTTTTTTCTTTTTTACTATAAATCACTTATACATCATACATAATTAAAAGTATTGGTTATATTCAATAAAATACCCACTGCTCGATAGGAAAATATAACAATTATGTTTAATTTCTTTTTTATTTTCTTTTTTTTTTAAAAAGGGGTTTAAGATAAATTCAAGAAAAGTTTTTGTTAAAATAAATCTTCAAGAAAAAATATATAATTGAATGTTGAATTTACTTTATGCAATAGTACGAAAACCATAAAATAAGTAATTTTAACAGTGCACCATAAAAACACTTAACATCTCTTTTCATTATCAGACGCCGTAAAGAATAACGTTCGTGCCAATTACGCAAGTCCTGAACAAGCAAGCGATGACTTTCAATTGATTGACGATTTGCACAATTCGCATAACACTGCTGATGATGATTTATGTAAACTGAATTCTTTTAATGAAAGTACAAACAATCTTGAGTTAAATCCAAGAGTAGCTTCACATTCCAATAATCCTAAGTTGCATCCCAGTTCCCCTACTTTAAATCTTGAGTTAAACCCAAAAGTAGTTTCACATTCCAATAGTCCTAAGTTGCCTCCCAGTTCCCCTACCTTAAATCTTGAGATAAACCCAAAAGTAGTTTCACATTCCAATAGTCCTAAGTTGCCTCCCAGTTCCCCTACCTTAAATATTCAGACAAATCCAAAAGTAGTTTCACATTCCAATAGTCCTAAGTTGCCTCCCAGTTCCCATACCTTAAATCTTCAGACAAATCCAAAAGTAGTTTCACATTCCAATAGTCCTAAGTTACCACCCAGTTCCCCTACCTTAATTCTTCAGACAAATGCAAAAGTAGTTTCACATTCCATCAGTCATAAGTTACCTCCCAGTTCCCCTACCTTAAATCTTCAGACAAATCCAAAAGTAGTTTCACATTTCAATAGTCCTAAGTTACCTCCAACGTCCCCTACCTTAACTGGCCAGGATGCCGAGAGATTACAACATAAAAATCTCAAGGAAAAACTGAATATGGGAAAAACTGAAAAATCAAATGAGTCACATTTGACAAGAAATGAAACTTGTACTGATTCAATGAAAGGTGCAAGCTGCGCAGAAAACAATAAGTTTTCATTCGAAAATAATGGTGAAAAAAGCAGCCAATCAAAAATAACTAATCAAGAAACTCTAAATAGTAATATAGATGGTGTGAAAAAAGGGGAAACAGACCAAGCTAGACGATTAATTGATTTTGAAAAATCTAACAAGTTGACATTAGACACCAAAACTGGACGATCAACGTCTCGAAGAGTACAAGCTGAGAAAGACTTACGAGATTTGACAAAGGTGTCCACTAAAAAACAAGAAATGAGACAAGATCAAACAAAGGATGAAGACACTACAAGTTACTCCAAACATGTAGATACTAACAAAAACCATCAATACTTGAAACATAAAAATGTCAAGACTTTTGAAAGTCCATCAGATAAAAAAGCACCGAAGGCTTCTGGAAGGTCTGTTGAAAATAAAAAACAAAAGAGAACCTTAAAGTCTGCCAGGGGTGACGATAAAAACATGACACAAAAGGACACTGATGAAAACATTAAACCAAAAGACACCGATAAATACAGTACAACAAAAGACACCGATGAATACATTAAACCAAAAGACGCCGATGAATACAGTACACCAATAGACACCGATGAAAACCTTACACCAATAGACACCGATGAAAACCTTACACCAATAGACATCGATGAAAACCTTACACCAATAGACACCGATGAAAACCTTACACCAATAGACACTGATGAATACATTAAACCAAAAGACACCGATGAGTACAGTACACCAATAGACACCGATGAAAACCTTACATCAAAAGACACTGATGAATACTTTAAACTAAAAGACACCGATAAATACAGTACACCAATAGACACGGCTGATTACACTACACCAAAAGACACCGATGGTGACAAAGTGAGAAGAGACAAGCACACCAATTCCAGCATGGAGTCCAATGATTACATTGCACCAACCTCATCTGTCTACTCCAATGATGTTATGGAGAAAAGATTGGATTCCAGCAGCGAAACTAAAGATTATATTACTCCCACTTATACAGCATTCTACGAAGATGATCAGAACAAAGTAGTTCAAGTATTGGGAGCTAGCAGTGAAGCCAATGATTACATTACACCAAACTCCACAGTAGTTTATGAAGTAGACATTAACAAAGCGTCGGGAGCTAACATGGAAGCCGATGATAACATTACACCTACCCCTACCCTAATCTACGAAGACGCTCTGAAACAATCACTGGATGATAACATGGAAGTCAATAACTACATTACACCAATCTCCACAGTAGACTGCAAAGCATTAGGAGCTAACATGGAAGCTGATGATAACATTACAACAATCTCCTCAGTAGACTACGAAGGCAGCCTTAACAAAGATTTGGGAGCTAACATGGAAGCTGAAGATAACATTACACCAATCTCCTCAGTAGTCTACGAGGACAGCCTAAACAATGCTTTGGGAGCTAACATGGAAGCTGATGATAACATTACACCAATCTCCTCAGTAGACTACGAAGGCAGCCTTAACAAAGATTTGGGAGCTAACATGGAAGCTGAAGATAACATTACACCAATCTCCTCAGTAGTCTACGAGGACAGCCTAAACAATGCTTTGGGAGCTAACATGGAAGCTGATGCTTACATTACACTAAAAGAACCTGATTTTTATTCAAGCAATATTTCTTTACCAAGCGGCTTTGACCTTGAAAATGATTTAGAAAATGAAAGAAAATTTGATTTAGATCAAGAAGTAAACAGTGAATCAAAAGAAAACGACATGCATTTTGATGGATGGAAAGATGTACAAGAAATGGACGAGAATTATGTTGGTTTTGATGAAGCAGAGGACGTTTAAACATAAAAGAAGGATATGTAGGTCAAAATATTTTACTTCTTATATACGATGATAAATTATCTAGATATATTAAAATAAATATATGTAAAAACATTTTACGCAAAAAAATGTATGTTGATAGAAATCTATATGTTAACAAAATGACAACATAGAGTTAAACGGTTTTACACTTAATTAGTAGTATAGAAAAAAGTGAATCCCTTTTTATTTCTTATCGTAGTGTATTTATTGTATGCTTTAAGTTATAATTAACCTTATTTAATTTGCAAGAAGCATCTAATATGCATTTGTGAGGAATAAAGTCACCCCAAATACTAAGTTCCCCTAGGGGTGTTTTTTTTAAAATTTAAATGTTGATTTGAGGCCTGCCAATTGATATGAAAATAAAAGTTATCAACCAAATAGTATTACTATAGATCTAAATATGATTATTATTCTATATTCTATAATTTCTGTTCGTGTTTGTGTGCAAGAATTTCGGATGAAACTTTATTTTTTAGGTAGGGAGTAATTCTTTTAATTTGGAAGAAACTATTTTCTGTCACAAAAATATTTTATGTTATAATTTATCTTTATCAGTGAGGATTAAGTTTGCATAATTATTTTGTTGTGGAAATCATGAGTTTTTTTACTAATCAAATTTACTAATGGAGATAAAGAATATTTTTTTTTGTATGCTAAATTTTTGCTCTTAGCTGTTTAATTTAAAGCTTTCTTTGACTAATCGTTGGGTAATGTTATAAAAACATATTTGATATATAAAACCTGTATAGAAATTATTATTATAATAATTTTAAATGCGATTGGTAAATTTCTATAAATGAGAGCTTCCCCGCACATTGTATATTATGGTTTTTCATTTATTTTAATAATTTATATATTAACTTTCAATGTTACAAGACAGTGATTGTGTGTGTATTTTCAATCAATCCTTTAATAATACAAATTTAAAGACTTACTACATATTATTAATGTTAGTAGATTTAAACTTTAATTCATTTACGCATGCTTACTTCAGAAGTAACTGGCCAGATTTAACCACTGACCATTTAAATTCCAGGATATATGGTTAAAATGAGTATTTGTGCATTGCATTAGTGTTTCAGTTTTGTCAGAGAAGTTAAACCCAGTACTTAGAAAGGAAAAATATGTTATATTTGCAATTAAATTATAATTACACAATTATTTTATTTATTACGATGTGTTATAGGGAGGTATTTTTTAAAATTTGAAGTTACAGTATGTACAAGTATAGTTGGAATCAGTGGTTTAAATTTGTTTTTTTTAAAAATAATTTTATTTTCTCATTCAAGCACTAATTTATTTAATTATGTTTTTTAAACAATAGTTTAACTGCTATTAGAGGCTATTGTTGTTGCTTTTTAAAAAGATTGCGTTCATTTATTATTCCTTGACATCGCCTACTCATCGAAATATTATGTTAATTTAATTTGAGTTTTGCAATACAAATTTCTAAAGCTATTATATTAATTTAGGTGTTTTTTTTGTTTTAATTTTGTCATTTTTCCTCGTACATTTCACATTTTCTTAGCGACAATCGCATATGCATATCTTAATTTTGTTTTTGAAATAAACATATATTCTATAATGGCGCCTTTCCATTTTTCATCTACCTTCGCTACACGCTGACATAAAATATACCAAAAGAATAGAACAAGAGAAAAAGTGTGGGGAAAAATGGATTGACTTCATTAATGTTGCGTGTCGCATTTCAGAACATTTATACGTAGCTCTGTTTGCATTCGCTGACATGGCGTCTAATATATATATATATANATCGGCATCCTTCCGTCTCTCGAGACAATGGTGCATCACCGTTGGGTTGGGTTGCATTTTCTCGAGTGGCTATGCAGTCCTATCCTTGAGTGACAGTCTTTACCACAGTTTTTACACTCGATTTCTGTGCTTCCAAATGTTTTGGCCTTTCTCCTAGCTCTTCTGTCTGCAGCCTCCTCCATTCTTTGCTCCTTGGCTACTATGACACCCTCCTTGACAACTGTGCGCTTCCTGGATCGGTCTTCTGCCTTATACTCCCAGTCACGTGTATGTATTTTGGCTGCTTTGATGTCCCTTTGACAGTGTCAGGGGTATCAGAATCACTGTTTGTGAAAGTTATATTTTGCCTGGTCACAAGCTCATGTTGGGATGTTTGTGAACGAGATTCATGTGGGGACGTGGATCAGTCCATGCAGGGTCTAAAACTCGGTGTATATCTCGATGAGAGAGAGACAAGGTCGACGGGTGACAAGCGAACACAGGAATCCACGAGCCCGTGTTGGTCTTATGGACTGTAGGGCTGAGATATGTTGTAGTTAGGATACCAGGAGTTGGAGTGAATGAGACAAGTTGTACATAGATGAGAAGTGGTCATCAGAATAATAAAGATTGCTTTTGAGAAAAGGACTTGTCTCATTTACGGTACGCCAGTTGTTGGTGTGCGAGCCTTGGACCAGAACCCTAGACAATGATACCTGACAGACAGACATCTTTAAATCACAAGCGTGGGCGACCTGTTTTCCTCTTTCCTGAAGAAACTTTACCCACATAGGAGGTCCTTCGAGACGTGGCCGGGGCTCATTCGTTTGACATGTCCTACCCTCCTGAGGCGTCTTTCACTAAGAATTGAGAACATATTTCGGGTATTGGCATGCGTTATGATCTCACTATTAGGCACTTTGTCTTGCCATTTAATACCAAGGATGCGACACACGCATCTCAAATGGAAGCTGTTAAGCTTGTATTCATGTGCTGTATAAGTGGTCCATGTCTCACTCCCATATAGTAGTGTACTGATGACACAGGCTCAATAGACGCACAGTTTGGTTGTTTCCGTTAGCTTGGTGTTATGCCAGACCCGCTTATTTAGTTTAGACATTGTTGCAGCTGCCTTGCCAATTCTGCTGTTTATTTCTTATTCAATGGACAGTGTATTGGAAAGCTTGGATTCCAAATAAGTGAAGCTGTCCACAACCTCCAAGTTTTCATTATCGATATTTATGGTAGGAGGAAGTCGAGTGTCTTGGGCCACGATGTTAGTCTTTTTCAAGCTGAATTGCAGACCAAATTCTTTGCAGGCATTGGAGAAGCTTGACACAAGTTGTTGCAATCCAGATTCTGTATGTGCTGTTAGTGCCGCATCATCCGCAAATAGTAGCTCTCGAATTAGGACATCCGTCGTTTTTGTCTTGGCTCGGAGGTGGGCAGTGCTGAAATATCCTCCATCGGCTCTGGTATGTAACCACATTCCCTCACTGCTATCCTTGAATGGGTATCGAAGAAGTTCAAGGCAGAATATTGCGAAGAGTGTTGGTGCGAGTACACAACCTTGTTTAACTCCGCTGCTGACAGGGAAGGCCTCTGACTTAGCTCCATCGAACTGTCTTGTGCCAAGCATATTTTCATAGAACTGTCTGATGATTGCAAGTAGGTGAGGGGGACAGCCGATTTTCTCCAGTATTTGGAATAGCCCGATGCGACTGGCGAAGTCAAAGGCTTTTAAAGGGTCCACAAAGGCAATGTATAGTGGCATCTGTTGCTCTCTGCATTTTTCCTGGAGCTGTCGTATGGAGAACACCATGTCTATGGTAGACCGACCGGATCGGAAACCACACTGAGATTCTGGATAGACGCGGGATGCTAGGCTTTGTAAACGTTTTAGTATAACGCGGGCAAAGGTCTTTCCTACAATACTAAGGAGTGAAATGCCGCCATAATTATTGCAATCACTCCTATCACCTTTGTTTTTATATGGTGTCACTATATTTGCATCCTTTAGGTCTTGGGGTATGTAGCCCTGTTCCTTGCAGAGGGACATAATCTCCTGCAAAGGTTTGAGTAAAGCTGTCTTGCCACTCTTTTGAACCTCTGGTGGTATTCCATCATTCCCAGGCGCTTTTCCACAAGCTAGGATGCCAATTGCTTTGCTCAACTCATCCTGTGTGGGCACGACATCAAGGTCTTCCTTGAGTGGCATATTGCGGATGTCATCTAGAGCAGTGCTGTGTCGTAACTGTTGAGTACAATTCCAGATAATGCTTAACCCACCATTTTAGCTGTGCTGCCTGGCCTTGAATAATCTATACACTTTTGGACCTTGTAACTGATATTGGCACATAGTGTTCCACATTTTTTTACAAACGTTCACGTCGCACTTTACTTCTCTCAATCACTTTAGAAACATCCCTTTCGTGAATTATTCCGACATCTATAAGAACGGCACTGGCGATTCCTGCTGTGGCCCTGTCGGATACACCATGTCGATCACACGGTAACGCCCATGATGGTAACTTAACTCTCATCTGCTTGTCATTCAACTTTCTAAGTTATTTATTAGGATCCGGCATACAATCGTCATCAGATTCGCCATTGCTAGCATCAGTTTTCTCAACTGTAGAAGAAATCTCGTCACAAACATCTGACTGTTTTTCACCGATGTCATCAATGTCAGATTTGCTACACATGTGCCTCTGTGTCAACTCTTTACGGATATATCTCTTTTGTAATTTAATGGACTCGAACTCATCAACATTGGCGATGATGATACCTCGTGGACCCCGCTGATCTTCTAGAAAATCACGTTCAATTGTGGGTATCTTTCTTGACTTTTCACACTGACACTGATATATGAAAAACACTTGCAGGAGCAAATGTCAAAGAGTTTTTTGGATCCATCTTTAAACTGAGATATTTTCTCTCGGTATGGTTCTGAGTAGTTTCTAGACGTATTTGGCTTCAGCAAATTCATGAATGTCTTGTGGTACTTGTTCAACTTTTCTTGGACACGGCGGTGGCTTACATGTGATATAGAAACTTTGTCCCATATTTGTTCTACTTTTGTTGTCACTATTTCTTCTACATTGTTATGTGGAGGATCTTTATTGTTCAATTCACATTAAGTATGCTTTATCAGATTGTAAAACTTCATAACATCTGCATAAGTAGGTAGTTGATTGTCGGGCATTTCAGAGGGAGCATAAAAAATGACACAAGATACTTTTTTCCTGGTTACATCCATGGCGTTGGCAACCCTAAATAAAAAACCAGAAAAATTCACGTGAATGCGTATAAAAGCGAACTACAATGAAAAGAATACCGGATAACCAATGCTTATAAATGGTTAAATTTTGAAATTGGTTGTGGAACCTCAAGACGTTACTTAAATTAAAATATTTTTACGGAGTAGTTGAAAGTACCACACAGCAAGTGTTATTAACTATACAAAGTCAAACAAAAAAACATTTAGCGTTTTTTAAATCCACCCTACTCATGCCGATGATAAAAATTTTGTATCAAAATTTCAAATGGATCGAATGGACAGTAATTGAATTATTGATTTGCTAAATTATTTTACTTATCTTTATGTATCATGTTACTTTTTTTTTGAAACAGTGTTGCGGTGCGCATTATGTTCAAGAACAGTTCCTGTCGCGCAATACATTGAGCATTATATTGACAATACTTTAAAAAAATATATTCATGATCGGTGCACATTATATTAAACAAGTTTTACGAGACATAAATAGAATTTTGTATTTTTGGTTTTTTTTGCCCTGCGTATTATAATGAACATCCTTATAGTTATGCCTCGTACATAACGGATTTATAATTTATAGTCAAAAACGTATTGTTGTTTTTTTTACATTTTTTTAAATATTTACTTCTTGTTTTCATACATCTATATTTATACCAAACATCTCATAAGCGTCTTCCCAACATTTTAATACCACGGGGATGTGTTCACAAGGTGATCTCAAGTGGCATACGAATGTCTACAATAGCAGATTGATACAATTCCTATGTAGAGATGAAATAAAATGCCATAATAAATTTGACGGAGTTTTCGATCGATATAAAATTTTGTTATCATGCATTGTCATCCAGGATGTATCTGAAGTAAAATTTTTTAAAAAAATGAAATTTCGCATACAAGGCGGACGTGATAACTACTACAATGTGAATAAAATGGTGTTCTGTGAAGGAACAATGCAAGAAGCATTGTTGCCGCGACCCCCACCACACCTTTTTCTTTCTTTTCATCTCATTTCGCATGCTCACTATATATATATATATATACGAGCAAAATACCCGTGCTACGCTACGGGGTAGGCACAATAAGAATAACTTTATTTGGTTTTGAGTCTCAAATTCTCCTTAAAAATGAATGTAAACGCATCTGGAAATTAGGGTAGTGATAAATCAAACCCCTTCTTAATAAAAACAATGATATGCGTTTAGAGAAAAATAAAAATATTAATTTAAATATTACCCATTAATTTTGGTATTTCTGCTTTAGCATAGCATCATCATTATCATCCGTGGCTCTATAGCCCATGTAGAGCCCTGGCTTGCTCCCCCACATCCCTCCAGCTACAGCCCAGGTAGGGCATTGGCTTGCTCCACCACATCCTTCCATTCAGATCGATTGATGGCTTTTTTTCACCATGCTTTAATAACGCATGCTATATACTCTACCAGTATAACAAATGTCGTTAACAGTTACAAAAATCTAACGGGCAAAACGCACTTTCTTTTCACGTCAATTAAAACATGAAAACAATATATTTCCACATGATTCCTTTGGTTCTTAGAAATAGCTCGCTAAACACCCATTTCATTTATAGTCTAAGCATGAAATTAGTTCAAGATGAATAGGATATTTTTAGCCAGATAATATTTGTGAATATTGTGGCTTGGAGAGAGTGGAAAATATGTTTTATTTGTTTTAAAGGCAAATGTTCCTTTAACGTGAATAAAATCATAAGAACAATGCTGCTTTTTTTAAGAAAATGATGAGAAATTGATCTCCTTATAAATTTTATGTCAATCATTATATATTCCCAGACATTTTTTCTAATAGTAACAATTCACATTATATCAATATTTATTCCCGTTGTATATTATTCATCTAATAAATTCAAAACAGCTTGGCACACAATGAGTTGTTGTAAGTGTGTTTATTCGAAATAACACGCACTTTCTTATGCTATATCCTATTTATAAGTCGTAATACCCGTGATATTTCTTACACTTTATACATTTACGTCTTAAAGAGCAGTTTTTACCCGAAGCGTATGTCAGCAACCGCACTGTTTGACAAATGTACCCAATTTTTTAAAATGGATGTTTCATCATTCGTTATGTCTTAGAGTAAAATACATGTTTAAAGGTTACTTTTTTCATGGGAAAAGCTCTCCAAAACATTATCTCTATTTCTAGGCTAAGCATGGCCTTAAATGAATAGGATTTTTTTATGCGGCAGATCTTAATTATGTGAATATTGATGCTAAATTAAGGTATGTATGAGTTAATTTGTTTTAAAGAAACACATTAAATCACAAGGTTTGAACTGAAAATGAACCCTGCTGGTTTACTTTAGTTGTGCAAAAAGTATTATCTATTTGGTGGTTGGACACTTCGACGCCGGACGATTAGACCCCGGAGGTTCGACCCTGGAAGTTCGACCACATGACGTTTCGTCCCCATGTCGTTTGGACTCCGGTCGGTTCGAACAAAGAGATTCGACCCCGATCGTTTCTACCCCGGCGATTCGATCCCGGACAGTTCCACCACGGAACTTTTTGACCCCGGACATTTCGACCCCGGACATTTCGACACTTTCGTTTCTAAACTGATGTTTTTTTTAATTTACAATGTGTTATTTTATTACTTTTATTATTTTAAATTAGTTTTTAATATATTATGAATTAGAAATTAAAAACAGAATTTCAACTCCTGTCCCAAACACACTTAAAAAGACCCAAGTTAAAGAAGTATATATTTAAGTAGCTCAAACATTTTCACTGTGATCACAAAAATAAATGATTTTTTTTTTAAATGTCGCTAAACTGAACAATGCACCAATCGCGTGATTATTACAATCATGAATTAACGATGAATGTTGACTGGTTATACGTGTCAGTACTTTTTCAAATCATCGTAAATTAAACGTTACAAAAAACTATTTTAAACTGAATTTAATTTTTAATGCATAATAATATTATGCTGAATTATTGTTATACCGGAAACTAAATTTTAATTAGTATATTAAAAAAAATGATAAATTTCTACGGTTTAGAGAGAAAGGGGTCGAAACGTCCGGGGTCGAAACACCCTAGGGTCGAAACGTCCTGTGGTAGAACTGTCCGGAGTCGAATCGCCCGGGGTCGAATCGCCCGGGGTCAAATATTGTCTATTTGTTTAAAAAACACACGTTGAATCGCAAGGTTTGGGCTTAAAATTTACACTGCTGGTTTTCTTAATCTTTGCAAAAAGGATATTATCGGTGGCTAAGAAATAGTGCGTCTAAGGGGTCGGCAATATTATAAACTCATGACCCAAGAAATGAAAAGCACCCTTCAAATAGTTAAAAGAGTTGCCCCTCCTTAAAAAAATTACAATTCCACTATTTAACACCACTCTTACAACAGTGTATAAACGGTTATACACGTACCATTTTATTATTTAAAATCCCTGAGCGTTTACTTTCAATACGAATTTCCTTAATGTCAGTTTATAATGAAATCGACCAAAAAACACTTACTTGTATTAAGTAAGCACCTAAGAGAAATACATCTTCCTCCTAACAAATATTTGCAATTGTTTTTATGATAAATCACTTGTTAAATGCTTCAAAAGCGGTTCCATGTTAACTTTTCTATTAAGAAATTTCATTTTCTGTAATTTTGACTTGTTATAAGCTCGAATAAAATTTTACTCCCTCCGATTATATGCGTAGATGTATATTAAAATGTAAAATTGATATTTCGTCTGCAATTAAATAATTTCTTCACATTTATTTCTATAGTTATTTAACAGTGACTAAGAGAAATTAGTTCGACCCATCTTCGTGTGATTTTATTATTATAAAATACAATTTAAAATTTTAGAAAGGTTCCATTTTCTCTAAAAATAAATATGCGCCAATCATCCTCAATCTTACCCAATTACATATTATAACTATAAATAATGCAATCTCGAAAGCGACTATAAGTTCTTTTCACTGTTTTTTTCCATTGTGGCAATTCATGCGAGTAATCGTCCAACTAATGCGCAAGGGCTAAATTCTTCTAGAATGAAACATAAAGTAAAACCATCTCTGAAAATCTCATTAACAGTTTTTAAGTCACATTCAATGACTTCCCGTTATCTTTTAATCAAGCAACAACGAAGAACGCATCGACAGAAACTTGTGTTCATAAAATTAACGGAATTTTTCATAATCCAGTGCATAATTTTAACTATACATAAACCATTACCTGGTAACGTCTTTTCAATATTTAATTTCACTTTTAGCAATGTATGAAATAAATAGTTATTTTACAACTAATACAAACACACAGTCACACGCTCTCAAAGCCGCACAAACACACACATATGAACACACTCGCACACATGCTTATTCACAAACTCGGATTATCAACATAAAAAGTAACATCAAATAAATTAATATCATAAAAGCTTCATCACGCCACTTCATTTTCTAAGGCGCGCAAAATCACAAGCTCTGTTAATCTCAAAACCAAAATCATTATGATTTTACGTCAATATTTTCAATTTTTAAAAAAAGTAATCCAGAGCTGCGGGACATAGGGGATTTACACACACTGACTGACGGACGGCAATGCGCCTTAGCGCATTATATAATAGATTATATAATAGATACTAATAAAAGGGAAAGCCCTCACTGATTCACTCACTGATTCGTAACTAATTCTCAAACTTCCCGTGTAGGTAGAAGCTTTGGGAAGTTGTTTGGGTACCCTCTTACAACAAAAATTAGCGAAAAAGAATTTTGAAATTCACACTCTTAGGGGCCGGGGCCCAAAAAAAATTATTTCCCATATATGAACTCTATAAAAATTGAAAATCATTAATTCTCCTATTTCCAGTGAAGGTACAAGCATGAAACTTTGGGAAGTTGTTGGGTACCATCTCACGACGAAAATTGGAGAAAAAGAAATTTGAAATTCACACTTATGGGGGTGGGGCCCATAAAACATTTTTTTTCCTAATATAAGCTATGTACTAATTGAAAATCAACAATTCTTCTATTTCGCGTATATGTATAAGCATGAAACTTTTGAAATTTTTGAGTACATGCTTCCGATGATAATTGGCAAAAGAGAATATTAAAATTCCAACTCATTGGGGCTGGGGCCCCAAAAACGTTTTTTTATTACATGAGCTATATAAAAATTGAAAATCACCAATTCTCCTATTTCTCGAGTGGGTAGACTCATAAAACATTGGAGAGCTTTTTCGTTCGTTCTCAATATTGACTATTGAGTTTTGCGTGCCACGAGTTTTGCGCCAATCGGCCCGTGGTCTCCGACTTTAGCCTGCTGTATTTTCTGGATATGCTTCCATATCCTTTGGTCAGCCAAGACCATCTGCATGGCAGCAGTTGTTTTTTTTTTTTTGGCAAGTCATGCAGCGTTCACATGCCACGGCTAAGGGTTCCACGCATTATCCCGCCGCTTTTCACCCATTTAAAGCTTGGTGGGACTTGGGGACGCCCTAGGCCCAGGGAGCAAGTCCTTGGCTTCCCATGGATTCAAACTCGTGACCATCAGAACGAAAGTCAAGCGCGCTTGCCACTCGACCACCGCGGCCCCGCAGGTGAAATAATATTTAAAGTATCTCTAACTAGGGTGCCGGGAGTCCAAATTTAAAAACTGAAAATCACTAATTATCCCATTCCCCATGTAGGTAGAACCATGAAACTTTAGGAAATTGTTGAGTACAATATCCCGATGATAATTGGCGAAAGAGAATGTTAAATTCCCACTCATGGGGGGGGGGACCGGGGGGCCCAAAAATCTTTTTTCTTATATTTTAAAACGGACTCATCACACAATCTCCAATTCATCGTGTATGTAAAAACATAAAACTTTTGGAAGTTGTTGGATACCCTCTCATGACGAAAATAGGCGTGAAATAATTTAAAAATTCATACTCATGGGGGCCGAGGCTCCAAAAACGTGTTTTTTCCTTATATGTTCTATATAAAAATTGAAAATCCCTTATTCTTATATTTCCCGAATAGTTAAGGCATGCAACGTGGGGGGTTGTTAAATACACTTCCACGATGGTAGCAGGTGAAAACAGAAATTGTTGAGTACCCTCTCACGACAAAAAGGAAATTTAAAACTCCAAATTATGTTTCGACCGGGGGCCTAACAACTATTTCTTTTTATTTGTAAAAATGGAAAATCACTAATTGTCCTATTTCTCGAATAGGTAAAGGCATGCAACGTAAGGGGGGTTGTCAAATACACTTTCACGATGGTAGCAGGTGAATATGTTTTTAAATTATCACTTACTACGGGCCAGGGGCCTCAATGTAGCTTTTCCATTAAATGAGCTATATAAAAACTGAAAATTACTCATTCTCCCATTTCTTTTGTAAGTAGAACTATAAAGGTTTTTGTACTTGTTTAGTAACACCCTGCGATGTTAACAGGGAAAATAATTATATACTTTTTTTTAAAAAAAAGTTTTACTCATGGGTGGTCAGGGGCCCAAAACCTTTTTCCCCTCCTAAAATGGGCTATATAAAACTGAATCAATACTAATTCTTCAAGTTTCCGTGTAGGTAGACGCTTGAAACTTTGCGAAGTTGTTGAGTACCCTCCCGTGATGGTAAGATGCAAAAAATATTTAATCATCTCTCACTTGGGAGACGATTGCCTAAAAATAGTTTTTTTCCCTAATTGAGCTATATAAAAAGATGCATCTTCAAATCTCCAAGTTTTTGTTTACTTAGGAGCCTGAAAGATTGTGGAAGCTGTTGAGTGCCGTACCGCAAAAGGTAAAAGACGTAAAAGATATTTAAATTATCAGCTCGGATCACGTTATGTAATTTTTAACTTTTTGATTTTGTTGTTCCGTAGGGCCATGACAAACAGACAAGACGGTGTAAGTTAACATATTTAGTATATACATCTTGATTCACAATAAAATAAAAAGTTGTTTTGAATTGGTGTTACGCGGATTCTTAACGTTAACTGAAATTCTAATTTACCGCAGCAATGCGCGGGTAAATTGCTAGTATATATATATATTACAAATAAACCCCTGCAGTGATCTGCTTTAAACATTCTTTTACGAAGTTTAAAATATATCCCTAATTGTTTGTTACGTATCTATCTGTGTACGATAATTTAAGGTTGGATTTCTGATCTTTTTAAAATGTCCTGAATTTACTAAGAAGCATTCAACATATAGTTAATATCATAATCATAATCATTGCCTGTCGTCCCGTGGCATAGGCCACGAACAAAGACTCTTCAGGCATCCCGGTCAAGTGCCAATCTCTCTAGCTGTCCCCAGCTCTGCCCACTCTTTCTGGAGTCTATTTCCAGTTCCCTTCTCCAGGTCATTTTGGGTCGACTCCTTTTTCTCTTTCCCTGGGGATTCCAAGTGAGGGCTTGTCTCACAATGCTGGATATAGATTTTCTGAGGGTGTGGCCAAATCATCTCCATCTGCGTTGACGTATTAGTTCTTCCACTGGCTCTTGTTGTGTATGTTACCAGATGTCCTCGTTGGTGATGATATTGGGCCAGCGGATTCGGAGAATTGTTCGGAGACATGTGTTTATAAATGCTTGAAGCTTTTTCAAAACGGCTGCCGTATTCCGCCATGTTTGAGCTTTATATAGCAGGACAGCCTATACTGTGGTGCTGAATATCCTGACCTTGGTCTTGAGGGTCAAGGTGTTGCAACTCCAATCTTTTTTTGCTGTTTAAATGCTGTTCTTGCTTTTCCAATTCTCACTCTAACATCAGCGTCTGCATGTATATGATGCTATCGAGGTATGTAAAGCTATCCACCTCCTCTAGATTTGTTCCTCCCAGTGTTATTAGGATGTTGCTTGATGTATTAATTTTAAGGACTTTGCTTTTTCCCTTGTCTATGTTTAGGCCAACACAAGCAGAGAACTGTGTTACATAGTTATTTTTCTCTTGCATCTGTTGCTGTCAGTGTGATATTAGGGCCTGATCATCCGCAAAATCCAAGTCATCAAGTTTTTTCCATTGTCGACTGGATACCATTTCTCTACTGCTCTGTAGACATCTTCATTATCCAGTCAATGGTTAGCAAGAATAAGAAAGGCGAAAGCAAACACCCCTGTCAGACTCCATATATCATACAGAATAGGACTGCATAAAGCTTTTTTATATAAAAAAATCATGTTAAGCCTGGTCCCTTTTGGAACTCAGGACGTGTTAGTGCATTTTCGTATTATGTATCAGTAATTATGTTAGATATCAGCATTATGTAGTTATCAGTAATTGTGTTTAGATTTTAGATTTTAGACATATTTTTATGAATTTTCTTGTGTAATGAATATACCTGACATTTTTTTAAAAGGCATTTCTTTACATTTAAAAATCTTTAATCTAACTACAAGTCACCACAAATGATGACGTAAAACTCTCTAAACTTTTACACATATTCTAATGACGTCAACTAAAAAAAAAAACTAATTCTTTTGCACGCTTTCGCACCACTCTTCAATGCTTGAAAAACTATGTATTCGACTTCCAGCAATGGCGGCCGTTCCCTGCGCTAGTGTTACCTCTCGATTTGAAATAGTTTTTGGTAGTTTTAACGGGTTTTTTTAACGGATCGAGTAACTGAGTGTTGATGCACAAATGGCAGGTCAGGACATACAAAAAACATATATACCTCATGGGTCTAGGACTTATGGATGCTGAGATCAAGGGTGATGACGGACGGACGGACGGATGGACAAAACGGGTGCAATAGCGCATTCGACTTCTCGAAAATGCGCTAAAAAATTTTCACAAACTATTTGTATAAGGAAACAATAAATTTAAGCTTTATTATAAACTATCACAAATAATGGTAGACTTTTCGGCTCATGCCTTCATCAGTACAAAAACATTTACTTACATATATCTTAAAATTAAAACATATTAAAGTATATGTGATAAAAGGAAAAGAGAAGAAAAACAAAAATAAACACGGACATAGAATATAAGAAAAATGAGGAAGTTGAAGTATCTAAAGTAAGAGTGAAAACCACAACGGGAAAACGATTTTGCAGTCAGGTAAAATTGTTGATTTGGTTAATTCCATGTGGAGCCAACGTACCAAATCGTTTTATGAGTCTATTTTCCATGTTTCATAAGATTGCAGCTTTACTTTTATGGTATCGCTGTGAATAACGATGAGGACGACAGTGAATTTCCTGTACATTTTTTTTTCTGTCAGACACCAGTCGTTACCCCAAAAGCCTCTGTTGTTTTTGGCCATGAATAATTCTACATGTAAGGCCTTCGTAAGACGTCTTAATTACTTTAGTCCACTTTTGGGGTATACCGTAGTGTCTTAGCAACTTCCACAAGGTTGGCCTATCAACACTATCGAACGCCTTCTCATAGTCAATAAAGTTGATGTATAATGGTGAGTTCCATTCCAGGGATTGTTCTAATATAATTTACTGTGTGGCAATCTGGTCAGTGCATGATCTATCCTTTCTAAACCTGCTTGTTGGTCTCTAAGATGGGTGTATATTGCCTCTCTCATTCTGTTTAGCAGCACTCTATTAAATACTTTGCTTGGTATGGATAGCAGTGTTATTCCTCTATAGTTGGAGCATGAGCTAAGATCACCTTTCTTTGGGAGCTTAATGAGGTGTCCTTCTTTCCACTCTGTTGGAATATATTCTTCCTCTCGTATTTTCTTGAAAAGACTGTGCAGCATTTCAGAGCTAGTCGTAGTATCTGCTATCAAGGCTTTTGCCGGTATTGTATCTGGACCAGCCACTTTGCCTTTCTTTAGTTATTTAATTGCTCTGCATATTTCTTCTTTAGTAGGTGCTCTGCAATATTTCTAGATCTTGTTCCGCTGGCTCAATGTTTACTGTGTTTTGTGGGGCTGGTCGGTTGAGGAGTTCTTCAAAATGCTTAATCCACCTTTTTCTGGCCCTCTTCAACAGGTATTGATTTCCCCATCTTCAGTTTTAAAAGGTCTCTCTGGATTTTTTTGAATGTTCCGGATAGCTTTTTTTGTGCTGTATAGTTCTCTTGTGCTACGCTGCCTCTTCTGCTTCAAGAGCTAATCCTTCCATGTAGTTCTTTTTATTTGACTTTATGCTGCGTTTAACTTCTTCATTGGCTTATGTGTATTCTGCTGATGCTCTAGTTTTTCAGTTCTGGCGCGGCTGTTGTTAAGATTTGCCTTCTTCTTTTTCCTATGCTTGATTTTCTCCATGGTTTTATTAGAAATCCATTCTTTATGCATTTGTATTTTGGGGCCCAACACTACTTCATAGGTTGTCGTGAGTATCTCTTTGATGTTTTTCCTGTTTTGGTCGATTGTCTCTTCGTTACCTAGATCTTTTAAAATCTGGAATTTGTTGGATAAAGTAAGTTTGAACTCACAAAGTTTTGGTTCCTCTTTCAAAAGAATAGTATTAAAACATTGGCTCTTGCTCCCATTGTTTGTCCAATTCTTTTTCAATTTGAGCTTTAGATTGGCAATCGGTAAATGGTGGTCTGAGGCCACATCTGCTCCTCTTTTTACCCTAACTTCCTGGAGAGATCCTCTAAATTTTTACAGATACAGATATGGTCGATTTGGTTAGCTGTAGAAATATCTGGTGATATCCATGTTGCCTTGTGAATATTTCTATGCATGAAGAGACTTCCACCAATGACTAGTACATCTGCTAGCCTCTCACCATTATCGTTCATCTCTCCGAGGCCGTGTGTTCCCATGCATTCTTCATATCCATTATTGCTGCTGCCAATTTTTGCATTTAGGTCGCCAATCAGTATAATCACATTGCTCCTAAAACACTTTTGGATAAGGGTTTTTATCCTGTTGTAGAAGTCATTTTTGTCCTCTTTTTTACTGTCGTTCGTAGGAGCGTTTACCTGTAGAAGATCCATATTGATTTCATGCTTTTTGGTCTTAAATCTTGCGGTGATTATCCTTGGGCCATGGGCTTCACAGCAGTTCTGAGCAGTTCTTGAGATCATCAGTGCTACTCCTTGAATATGAGCTGCATTTTCCTCTTCCTGACCTGAATATAATAGCAGTTCTCCTGTGCTGAGCTTCATCTGGTCTGAGCCAGCCCATGGGGATTCGCTTATCCGTAGGATGGCTAGTTTGTACCTTCGCATTTCGGCAGCAACTTGGGTGGTTTTACCAGCTTCGAACATGGTTTTTACGTTCCATGTGCCTAAGCGTGTGGTGGTCCTAGTGGAGAGGATGGTTGTCTGCCGGTTGGTTTCCGATTGGCATTGGCCACCCAGCTTCATTAGTTTTCTGTTAAGAGATCCATCATCTCCAAGGTCCGAGTTTCCTATTTTTATTTTCGCTCGTGTTTTTGTAGCAGGGCTTTTTTTACGGGAAGGGTTGCTAGCCCTTCGCACAACCCTCCTCCTCTCTCACCCGGGCTTGGGACCGGGTACGGCGGAGTTATAGGTAATATACATATTACAATATTTTTTCTAATATTGATACGATTTTACTTACTTAATTAAGAGCACTGTGGGGCTAAACTAAAGATTTAAAAAGGTACAAATGTAATTTAAAAAGTTGCATACAATAGAATTCGTGGCTATAGTGATGGCTTAGCAAAGAATGTTATTTGGAATCAAACACGAATGGTGATTGACACGCTGAAAAGAATTTTAAGAATAAAATCTAATTTATTCATGAACACAACAAAACAATACAAAAGAGAAAATATGTAAGAAATCCCCAAACAAAATAAAATGAAACTAATTTCATAAATAGTTTACATTTATAAAACATCCCATTAAGAGACATAATCCTATATCAACAATGTTTATGTGTCACAAAGGGATGAAATGTATTGTTCATGTCAGTTTTCCTCTGAGACCTTATGTTTTACAAATTCCATCACCTGCAACGTTGTCTTTTTCATTCCTAACACCTCTTGTTTCCATTATTAGGTACTGAATATTTAATTTTATATTTGTCTTTTTTGTTTAAAGTTTTTTTTTTTTTTTAAACTATTATTTTAAAATTAATTTAAAAAGAAATAAAACTCATGAAAGCAAATGATGGTTTGCTACCCCGGTCACGAAGGAGTGGGCATATTGATTTTATTTCTATACAGAAATTGAATATGGTTTATAAGGTTTACGTCTATTAAGTATGGTTGTGTTATCAAATACGGAGGTAGCCTATGATTAAAGTATATTAATTTAGCAAATATAGTAGAACACAATTTCATCGTATATTATTGTAATTTAATTTGTATCATATTTTGGTAATTAATGTTGAAGTATGAGTCTGCACAATTGAAGCCTTCTATATTGAAGTTTGAATTTAAATGATAAGTGGAAAATAGACACACGAAGATAGATGAATCAAGAATTTTAAAATTATTATTATTAAAGAGATATCCTATCCTATGTTCACATGAAAAACTCTTGGCTAAAATTTTGTATATTTTTGTATCTAAATATGTATCGGAAGTTGTTTTTTTTTTATCTACGCCTTAACCCCANGGGGCGCCGTGTGCCCATAGTGTCAATCCCCCCCCAAGAAAAAAAAATAAAACAAAAAAATAAAAACAAAACAAACAAAAAAGATACAAACATAAAAATCAACAAATTAAAAATCAATAAAAATTATTATTTATTACCCTTTTATCACGTGACACGTATTCACTTACAGCAGTGCCTCATAAAATTACCTTACTATTTAAAATGTAGGTTTAATTAACTCAGTTAATAATTTTGACAAACATGAAAAAACACTCCCACAGCTACTAAATAAACAAAAATTGACATTGTCTGGTTTATCTCTAGCACTCTCGTGTCACTCAAAATGGTCATAATTATATACGACACTGTATCATAACACAATTTAAAGTAAGTCAATCATGTAACTGTCTATAGAATAAAGCACATCTGTCACTACCACCCCCCTCAAAAAGGCAAAAGCTACTTAATATATAGCGCCAATGATCAACGATGTAATGCTATATATGAAGTGTACTTACTAAAATACTTGAAAGTAACTAAAGCAGTCGTATTAAAAAGAATTGAAGTAAATTTGTGCAAAGTGTTTAAACAATAAAATATGAATTTTATAATAAGATAGCACAACTAAATTTAAGAACCGAACAGACAAATTTGCGCACCATAATTTGACAATAATTTTTTTTTGGAAAGGTCTGAGATAAAAATACATATTGGGAAAAAAATGCACCAAAAATTAATGGTATTGAGATCCTTCCAAAGTTCTTCAATATGAAAATGATATTTTTATTCTTCTTGTTTGTCTCTACATTCTCTCATTGTTACTTTAACGGCTTTTATGCATCAGGGACAATTACACAAAGTGTACCGAAATTACCAGCAGTTTAAAATTTAAAGGCAACCGTCCTGCCAAAATTTGGTCCCCGTCCGAAACATAGTTTTTCTGTGATCGTGTAACTAACAGTTAAAAAAGTGAAACATACCCACATGAAAACATCAACGTAGCTTTATATATAACACTAGGGTATCACCCGTTATAAATGACGGAAGTTTTAAAAATCAATATATTTCAGCTTCAATCTCTTAATTTTGAACAAATTTTCATCAGGAAAAAATCAATATATATAATATAAAAATTAATGTATGTATGTGTGCTTGTTTCTTTATAGCTCACTGAACCATTCATTCGATCACGATTAAAATGTAGTAGCTTCCGGGACAGTTTGTGTGAAAAAACCTTTTTTTTAAATTGACACTCATGGTGGGCCGAAACACTCAATGTTTTTTTTCGTATATAAGCTATATTCAAATTAGTTTGGAAAATGAACGGATCTTGGCCAAACTTAGTACATATATATTTTATAACCCATTTTAAAATACCACACTGCGTTCAACCTCTAATGTCCATTCCTTTGGGGCGGGGGGCCAAACATCTTTATTTTCGTAAGCGTATAACACTTTATTTCCATTCTGATTTTAAACAACCTTGTAAGATATTGAAAGAAATATATATCATGATTTCGATTGAAATGAACAGGTATTTTAAAGTTAATCTCTTGCACCAATTGGGCCTGGAAGCGCTTAATATCTTTTTTGCCTACATGAGGTGTATTCAAATTGTTTGGATCTTAAACAAACGTTGTGTATAATGACCTTGATTATAGACCTTTTAAAAATGATATGTGAAATTGAATCTTTAATCTTCATCTCCTTGGGCCGGGGGTCCTGATTCTCTTTTCGTATACGTTTATTTTATTTCCCATTCTATGATATGGTGTCAACAAATATAGCTAATATATTAAATATGATCATAATTGAAATGAACAAATGTTTCAAAATTTACACCTTGCACCTACTGGGCCAGGGTACCCTTAATGTCATGTTTTGCTTATGTATATATAAATTTATATTGATAAAAATCAATGTATTTATGAATGTTTGTCCATTAAAGCTGAATAAAAAATTCATCCGATCATGGTGAAACTTTAGGAAATTCCTGGTTGCTCTTACGGAATGGTTTGTGTGGAAAAGAAATTAGAACAATGTCATTCATTGTGGACGGCGGCCCCTATTTCTTCCATTTATATTTGTTATATACAAATTAGTTTATTCGTTTGCTACATGGAAAATGAATGGATCTTTTCCAAACTTAATATATACATACTTTAAAGCCCATATTAAAATACAATACGTGTTACTGTCTCGACAAATATCAATTATACATTAAATATGATCCAAATGAATAGAACAAATGTTTTAAAATTTACATCTGGCACTAAGTGGGCCACGGAACTTTTAAGGTCATTATTTATCTAGATATATAAAGTATGTCTGTGTGTGTGAGTGTGTGTGTGTGTCCTTTATAAACCATGAATCCGATCGTCGTCAAACCTGTGGAGATAGTTTAGTACGCTCCCTCGATGATTACTGGCAGCATTGTGTTTTATATTTAACACTCATGGGGCGCCGTGTGCCCATAGTGTCAATTTTTGCTTACATGAGCTATAAAAATAGTGTAAGAGTTAGCTACTGTGTAAATTGATTGATCTTAATCAAAGATATTATATAAAATGTAATTTAAACAGCCAATAATAAAATAGAAAAAATGAGAAATATATCCTATATTATGCAGATTAAAATTGAAAAGAGTTTCCAAGTTTACATTTTTCACTGAATAGGGCCATAATAAATATTTTTTTCTTATTATGAGCAATATAAAAATAATTTTATGCCTTAGCTACTGTGCATAGGAAGGGATCTTATTGAAAATTTGTATACACAAACCTGATAGCCGATATTAAAAGGCTATAGGGCACTGAAAACAAAAAAATCATGTTAAGCCTGTTACCTATTGGAATTCAGGACGTGTTAGCGCATTTTCGTATTATGTATCAGTACTTATGTTAGATATCAGAATTATGTAGTTATCAGTAATTGTGTTTAGATTTTAGACATATTTTTATGAATTTTCTTGTGTAATGAATATACCTGACATTTTTTTATTTAAAAGTCATTTCTTTACATTAAAAAAAAAATTCTCTTTAATCCAACTACAAGTCACCACAAATGATGACGTAAAACTCTCTAAACTTTTACACATATTCTAATGACGTCAACTAAAAAAAAAAACTAATTCTTTTGCACGCTTTCGTACGACTCTTCAATGCTTGAAGGATTATGTATTTAACTTCCGGCAATGGCGGCCGTTCCATGCGCTAGTGTTAGCTCTCGATTCGAAATATTTTTTGGTAGTTTTAACGGGTTTTTTTAACGAATCGAGTAACTGAGTGTTGATGCACAAATGGCAGGTCAGGGCATACAAAAAACATATATACATCATGGGTCTAGGACTTATGGATGCTGTGATCAAGGGTGATGACAGACGGACGGACGGACGGACAAAACGGGTGCAATAGCGATTTCGACATCTCGAAAATGCGCTAAAAATGTAACTATTTAAAAATATGAATAACAAAGAACTGTTTATTTGGCATGAATCCTTTGAAGTAAAACTTGTCACAGGATAAAAGAAAATATTAAAGTATCAACAGTTAATCGAATATACAATTCAATGTACACGTTTTAAGAATCTTAATTAACTCTTTCATTATTTTTAGCTCAGCATCCTTTTCTGTTATGTAGGCTATTAAAATTAAGGCTGCGGATATTACCGATAAATTGCACGATTAATCGGTAAAATGTTTTAGTGAAATTTAAAATAAGTAGTTTTTATGATGAATATTATTAATATTAATAAATAATAATTGTTTTTACTTAACAATAATGAAATTTAAATTCATTGACATTAAATTGAACTACTTATATTTAAATATAGTCTATCTCTTAGAAATACTGCCATATTGTTTTATAAAAACATAAGCTATGGGCATCTTATGAAATTTTCAGTTTCTAAAATTAATAACGTCATCGGGACATAAATTGCAAATTATATATATTTACTGAGTATTTTTGGTGCGCAGCTATCTAAAAATAGTAGTGTGACGGACAGGACAGACGTTACATAACATACTTTGAGAATTATATGTATTGATATGTATGTATATATATATATATATATCTATNAATTTAATCGTTAACTTTTGAAAAATTACCGATTAATTAATCGATAATTTTGTTAAGCTAAAAATAAAGATGTTGTATGACGCCATTAAACTGAAAATTTCAAGGGAAGTAATAAAAAAAGGGCAATTGTCATTAAGTTATTTTCAAAACAGTTAGCACTGAAAACAAGTTAAATAACGTATTAAAATTGAGGCACTTGAATGAAAATTTCAAATTATTCTTATAAATATAAAAGTAATACAGCTGTATAAAAATTGTTTGATGATTAGAAAATACATAAAGATTATCTTTTTATCCCAAGTGGTTCGAAAGCTATGATTTTTTTTATAAGACCTCATAATCTCTTTTTTCACTATTTCGTTTTCCTTCATATCTTGTGCCCTTTTATTGCATTTTTTAAAATGCCCATAACCTAAGTATTTAGTTTAATTAAATTAATTTAAAAACACGTACTATTGTGAAGGAATATATTAAAAAATAAGTAGTTCAATATAATGTCAATGAATTTAAATGATGTTATTGCTAAATAGTTAAAAACAATGTTTTTTTTTTTATATCATTGTCCTTATAAAACAGGTTATTTTAAAGTATACTGCTTTTGTATACCCTTAACGGAGAAGTTTGTACGTAAAAAAATAATAATAAAATAAAAACTATTTCTAATTATTTATTAATAAAACGAATTAAAAAAAACGACATTTTTCTATTTTTAATCCCTATTTTATCGATTAAAATAATTTTAATCGATAAAATAATTTACCGATTAATCGAGAAATTAATCGGTAATTTCCGCAGGCCTAATTTATATATATATACACATATAGAAGATCTGCTTTGGAATTATCACATAGCATATCGGGAACTTTGTTAAATTCTTGATCAAAACCAGGTTTTAAGGCCTTTGGAGGATTTAGATTTGTTTGTTAGATATAAAATTAATTGTGTTTTTTAATGCGTAAGTCATACCTTATAATTCTAAATATATACCATTCAATATACGAGACTTCTTTTTGAAACATGTGGACCATTTAAATTAGTTTTTTCCCTGCTTGTTCCTAAATAATATATATATATATATATATTCCGGGATCCTTCCGTCTCGTGAGACGATGGTGCATCACCGTTGGATTGGGTTTCATTTTCTCGAGTGGCTGTGCAGTCCTATCCTTGAGTGACAGTCTTTGCCACAGTTTTTACACACGAGTTCTGTGCTTCCAAATGTTTTGGCCTTTCTCCTAGCTCTTCTGTCTGCAGCCTCCTCCATTCTTCGCTCCTCGGCTACTATGACGCCCTCTTTGACAACTGCGCCACGTAGATCGGTCTTCTGCCTTACACTCCCATACACTTGTATGTATTTTGGCTGCTTTCATGTCCCTTTGACAGACATCTTTAAATCACAAGCGTGGGCGACCTGTTTTCCTCTTTCCTGAAGCAAGTTCACCATATAGGAGGTCCTTCGGGATGCGGCCGGGGCTCATTCTTTTGACATGTCCCAGCCACCTCAGGCGTCTTTCACTAAGAATTGAGAACATGCTTTGGGTATTGGCACGCGTTAGGACCTCACTATTAGGCATTTTTTCTTGCCATTTAAAACCAAGGATGCGGCGCAATCATCTCAAATGGAAGCTGTTAAGCTTACGCTCTTGTGATGTATATGTGGTCCATGTCTCGCTCCCATATAGTAGTGTACTGATGACACAGGCTCGATAGACGCACAGTTTGGTTTTCTCCGTTAGCTTGGTGTTTTGCCACAACCGCTTATTTAGTTTAGCCATTGTTGCGGCTGCCTTTCCAATTCTGCTGTTTATTTCTTCTTCAATTGACAGTGTATTGGAGACCTTGGATCCCAAGTAGGTGAAGCTGTCCACAACCTCCAAGTTTTCATTATCGATATATATGGTAGGAGGAGGTCTAGTGTCTTGGGCCATGATGTTTGTCTTTTTCAAGCTGATTTGCAGACCAAATTCTTTGCAGGCATTGGAGAAGCTTGACACGAGTTGTTGCAAACCAGATTCTGTATGTGCTGTTAGTGCCGCATCATCCGCAAATAGTAGCTCTCGAATTAGGACATCCGTCGTTTTGGTCTTGGCTCGGAGGCGGGCAGTGTTGAAAAGTCCTCCATCAGCTCTGGTATGTAACCAGATTCCCTCACTGCTATCCTTGAACGCGTATCGAAGAAGTACAGAGAAGAATATTGCGAAGAGTGTTGGTGCGAGTACACAACCTTGTTTAACTCCGCTGCTGACAGGGAAGGCCTCTGACTTAGCTCCATCAAACTGCACTGTGCCAAGCATATTTTCATGGAACTGTCTGATGATGGCAAGTAGGTGAGGGGGACATCCAATTTTTGCCAGTATTTGGAATAGCCCGTTGCGACTGACTAAGTCGAAGGCTTTTGTAAGGTCCACAAATGCAATGTATAGTGGCATCTGCTGCTCTCTGCATTTTTCCTGGAGCTGTCGTATGGAGAACACCATGTCTATGGTAGACCGACCGGACCGGAAACCACACTGAGATTCTGGATAGACGCGGGATGCTAGGCTTTGTAAACGTTTTAGTATAACGCGGGCAAAGGTCTTTCCTACAATACTAAGGAGTGAAATGCCGCGATAATTATTGCAATCACTCCTATCACCTTTGTTTTTATATAGTGTCACTATATTTGCATCCTTTAGGTCTTGGGGGATGTAGCCCTGTTCCCAGCAGAGGGACAGAATCTCGTGCAATGGTTGGAGTAAAGCTGTCTTGCCACTCTTTAGAACCTCTGGTGGTATTCCATCATTCCCAGGCGCTTTTCCACAAGCTAGACTGTCAATTGCTTTGCTCAGCTCTTCCTGTGTGGGCACGACATCAAGTTCTTCCATGAGTGGCATATCTGGGATGTCATCTAGAGCGGTGCTGGAGACTGTGGTAACTGTTGAATACAATTCCAGATAATNTTTTTAACAAATTTTTCGATTTTTTAAATAATTAATTAATAATAGGTTTTATTAATATTTTTTTTTTAATGTACAAACTTCTCCGTTAAAGAAAGTTGGAAAGTGTAAACTTTAAAATAACCTGTTCTATAAGGACAATGATATAAAAAAACACATTTTTTAAAATTATTTAACAATAACATAATATATACATTATATTGAACTACTTATATTTAAATATATCTCCTAAAAATATTATATCTTTTAAATTAAATTAAATACTTAAGTTATGGTCATTTCAAAGATGCCATAAAATGTCACTAAATGGGAAGGAAAACAACATAGTGAAAAAAAGTGATTATGAGTTCTTTAAAAAATCATAACTTTTGAACCACTTGAGATAAAAAGATGTATTTTATCTTTTTGTTAATCATCAAACAATTTCTATATGGCTGTATTACTTTTATATTTTAAAATTAATTAGAAATGTTCATTAAAGTGCCTCAACTTTATTACATTATTTAACTTATTTTCATAGTTAACTATGTTTTAAAAATAACCTGATAAAAATAGCAATTGCCTGTTTTTATTACTTCCCATGAAAAGTCAGTTTAATGACGTCATACATCTTTATTTGTAGCTATTTAACAAAATTATCGATTAATATGTCGGTAATTTTTCAAAAGTTAACGATTAAATTTAATTTAATCGATAACAGCCTTAATATATATATATAAATCTTAAAGGTGTTACCAGTCCCTTCGTGATTTAATACTTTGACTTCACTGAAAGCCAAACCTCATTCTGACTCTGAGGGAGAGCATGTAATAGAAACTATTCGTTTGAATACTTTTTTTCCACAAATTAATTCATCTATCTTAATGACATAGATATACATTATAAAAATGCAGCTCAAGAAATTTTCATTTACATATAGCATGTCGAAGCATAATTGTTTAAAATACATAAGAAAGACAATCCATTTCTCACTTGTTTCTTTAAACAGCCCGTAAAAAACATTACTATAACTTAATAGCTAGTTTGGACACACAATTCACATCATCTTCTACAAGTAGTAGCTGCATTTTTCCCGAAAGCATTTCTACAATTAACTTTACACCTTTAACTCTGCTTACACTCCATTCGTCAGACCAGCTCAAAATAGTTCAAATTTAGTAGAAAGAAAAGAATCGATCGTGCACTCTTTCTGTTCCTGATTATTGTAACTCACTACAATGAAGTTCACAGATACAACTCATCTGAACATCTCAAAAAATGATAATGTTCATCTAAGAGGCTGGTACTAAAGCTTAAGGAAGATTTTAAAAATTTAAAAAAGCAACAATATCAATTCGCTAGTTTATTCATTTTATTAGGGGCCAGATGGTCGAGTTGCAGCAGGCTGGGCGATCATACCAAGAGTGACGGCTTCGAGGCTTTGTGAAGGTAGTGTTTATAAAAGGATATCCCCGAGCTCATCGAGATCCGATTTGAAATCATTTGGGGAAGTAAAGGCGACTGGGCACTCTGCTAGCCACACAATCCCTTCGTATGTAGTGGCCTTAGAAACTAGTGAACGCTGCTTCACTTCACTTGGCTCACAGGCCAGCAAAGGTCGACAAGCAAAAATTGACATTTTTAAAAATACTTTTTTAACTGTATTGTTTACCTGTGCAAAAAGCTATTGAATAATAATTACTACTAACTTCAACTTCTTCTTGTCCAAAAATGTTAAGACAAGTTTTGTTAACGTAGCATTCACCACTAAATTGTTCAGGCTAACTTTCTTATAAAAAGTCTCCGACAAAAAAAGCAGTTTGTTAACCGTGTTCATTGATCAGTTAACTTTTTTAGGATGGGTAAAGAACACGATTGGAATGGGTGAAATTACAAAAAATCATTAATCATGTTAAGCCTGGTACCTATTGGAATTCAGGACGTGTTAGCGCATTTTCGTATTATGTATCAGTACTTATGTTAGATATCAGAATTATGTAGTTATCAGTAATTGTGTTTAGACATATTTTTATGAATTTTCTTGTGTAATGAATATACCTGACATTTTTTTATTTAAAAGTCATTTCTTTACATTAAAAAAAAATATTTTCTCTTTAATCCAACTACAAGTCACCACAAATGATGACGTAAAACTCTCTAAACTTTTACACATATTCTAATGACGTCAACTAAAAAAAAACAACTAATTATTTTGCACCCATTCGCACCACTCTTCAATGCTTGAAGAATTGTGCATTCGACTTCCGGCAATGGCGGCCGTTCCCTGCGCTAGTGTTACCTCTCGATTCGAAATATTTTTTGGTAGTTTTAACGGGGTTCTTAAACGGATCGAGTAACTGAGTGTTGATGCACAAATGGCAGGTCAGGACATACAAAAAACATATATACCTCATGGGTCTAGGACTTATGGATGCTGTGATCAAGGGTGATGACAGACGGACGGACGGACAAAACGGGTGCAATAGCGATTTCGACATCTCGAAAATGGGCTAAAAATGGCAGGAAAGAGAAGGTGTACATTCAGGGGTATTGGAATACTCTTTTAAATAGGGGCATTTTGCAATGGTGTTGCTTAACTTGTTTCAATGAATGCACTTTGAGGGGGTGTGGTTTAATAGTTCTCAATGGTTGCACTTTGAAGGGGTGTGGTTTAATAGTTTTCAATGGTTGCACTTTGAGGGGGTGTGGTTTAATAGTTTTCAATGGTTGCACTTTGAAGGGGTGTGGTTTAATAGTTTTCAATGGTTGCACTTTGAAGGGGTGTTTTTTAACTTGTTTTAAGAGGTAACTTTGAGAAATTGTGGTTTAACTTTTCTTGTCGATTGCACTATGAGGGGATTTTTTTCGACTTGACTTTCACAAAGACGCAATTGTTAAATTTGTGATTTAATTTTTTTGTTCATGTTAAGGTGAGTACTTTAAACTGTAAATTTATTATTAATTTTTTTTTTCCTTTCAGAATGCGAATTAGGAGCATGACGTGAAAGAATTGTAATTGAAAAGGATGAAATGTCAAATTTATACAGAATTCTTTTGTAGAATGTTAAAGTCTATTAAGTATGTCAAATAGTATCTTTTAATTTGGTTAGAAACGAGATTAAGGGAACATTCTTTTTCTTCATATGCTTGTATAACATCTTCTGCAAACCAGGTAAAATGAATTGTTGAAAAATATAATGAACATTTTTAGCAATAATGTAGACAATATTTTCCGCACAGCTGAAAAGACAACGATGAGGTCATTACATTAACTTTCAATATCTTTAAAAAGCATCTATCTAACAAAACACAGTTGGATTTGAAAAATCAATTAATCGCCCCCCTCCACTACCAACGAGCTAAGTCATTACATATTTTGTTCAATCATTATGTTTATTTGTCTATTATATATACCTTAATGCAAAAGTTTCTATCAAGCTTGATGAGCTATGCCCTATGCTGGGACAAGGTTGTATGAGTACTAATGTTATTATTAATATTATGAATTCCAGGACAAAGTGACGTCTTTTATTAAGAAACAAGCAGTTCTCTCAACTGTACTTAACATTTTCTCTGCCATAAACAAAGGTGGTATATGAGAGATGTTCACCATATCCAAACAATATTTTCGGTTATTGGACAACGGCTGTACAATGACTCGTAAAACAAGGCCGTGTGATCTGTATAATAGCTATACTAAACAGATCCATACTACATTGTGAAAGAAGTACGCAGAAAAAAAGAGAAGACTTACAATTATTTTTTTAAAGTAGTCCTGAGAAAATCGATACTGCGCCATGTAAATCAATTAATTGATTTAGATATTAACGTTAAGATGAAAAAATACTTTCTTAGCTACTTCAAACTCTAATCTACAACATAATGAAATGAAACCGAAAACAAAAATAATCTTTTTACTTGTGTTAACAAAACTTAGCCTATAGGTTATTGTCTGAGGAGACATTATAATAAACTACATAAATATTTTGGTTAAGAGTCGTTGATGACTTGTGCAAGCTTGTGTAACATATTACATGGGAAAAAACACACTCGCTAGAAAAAGAATACAATTAAGATAAAGTAAATAGCAGACTACATTTTTTTCTGGCTCACGGCTGTAAGGGGTTTTGTCACTGACATTCACTTTAGCCGTGACTAAACTAATTCCATTCAATATACTTAAATGTGTGTATATTGTTTTCTGCAGGTAAAGATTACCTAAATATATTTAAACAAATCGACTGTTGAGGAATGAGAAATGTTCACGGTGTCCTGTGACTATCTTCGATTAGACTTTACAGAAAACATTGGTTTTTATTAACAAAGTAGTTTTGAGTCGACTTGTCGTTAACGAAACAGAAGATCGGTGGCTTTATGTGGTGTATCCAAACAACCCATATTTAACGTAGATTGGGGTAGGAATATTTTTACCAGTAAACTCAGTTGTACCTGAAGTTGTTTTTTTTTTAAACATCAATAAACCTTGATGTATTTTTGTTCTAACTCTAATGAATAAACCCCGACGTTCTCTTAACAAATGTTATGAATATCGTAGTATTTCATGAAATAAGAATCAAAAGAGATAAAGATACACAGATCATAGAACATAAAACTCAATTTAAACTGACAAAAGGGCTGGAAATTCCAGGAATTGACACAGGCAATCCCAAAGGCTTATTAGACATGGTCTTAATTGGCACGTTTTTTGAAAGTTGCAACATCAGTTCTTTTCACATACTTAACTGATAAGAAATTGCGTACTCAAGCAGAATTAACAAATGCATTAAGTACATTTAAAGACTCTCATCCATATGTAAAGATGGATAGGAGACAAGACATATTTGCTGCAATACAAAATAAGAGACAAGAAAAAAGGCAAGAATTATGAAAACAGAGTCCTCCAAACTCAGGCAATAGAAGCACTCTTTGTTGGTATTGTAATAAGCCAGGACATATGGCAAAGCAGTGTTACCACAATAAAGTACAACCGAATAGAATATCTCCTAATGAAAGCCCTATAAGAAATAACACAGAAGAAAAAACAAGATCAGATCATTTTGAACACAATAATAAAAGATCACGCAGAGGCAGATTTACTGATAATTCCATGTATAAAGATTATGATGTAAATAGAAGATCACGGAGAGGTAGATACAACCATAACTCCAGATGTAGAGATTATGATCAGCCATGGAGGAGAAATGATCACCAAGATGTAAAGGACACAGAAGAAACTAAACGAGAAACAAGTTCAAGTGATACAGTTGCCACAATTGATACTCACAGGAAACTTAAATTTTACCTAGTATACATTATTAACAGAAAACGTATGTGTTTACGAGATTCTGGATGCAGTACAATTGTTGTACACAGTAGAATGGTACAAGAAGATGAGTATATGGTCAAACAGACACATTAATGATGGCTGATTGCACAAAAAGAGCATGTAAAACTGCTACTCTCAACATCAACTCACCATTGTTCCAAGGTAAAGTTCGTGCCAGTGTTTTAAAATATGCGATTTGTGACACCATAAAAAGAAATATTGAAGGTGTTGTATTTAATATCTCATTGTTAGAGAGAGATCACGTGATGAATGAATTCCTGAATGCAATAGGAGTTGAGAAGAGTGCATTAGGAAAGACGAGCAAAATGCTAAACTAATTTTATTGATGTCAACAGTGTACATATTTCTAGTATTGGATTAAAGTTTATTATGTTATAAAGGACTTATGTGTTTTACTGAATGTGTCAGTAATACAGGCCTACAAATGTCAAAGTGGCCCAACAGACAAATAAGTTACAGGAACAATTGTAGTTGACACCACTGGTTAACTTTTATTCCTTCTACCTACCGACACTCTTTTTCAATTGACATAATTATATTTTAGATATTTTAAAACACTTTTTTGGTGATTAATTTTTAATATGTATGCTGTTTTAAAATGAAATACAACAATACATATATTTGTATAATGTAACTATTTCATCTGTTCTCTAGATCATTTAGACACAAGAAGTACCACACCGAAAACTACAAGTGTGTAAACCAGATTTTTTTTTTACAAAGGACTTTATACATAGCACATTTTGTTTATCTAAAGAAGTGTTTCTGCTTTAAAGATTTCTACGTTTATTTCACTTTGAAAGCACTTATTCTTATTTGCATGTCAATAATACTTGATAAATACTAGAAGCTTGAAACTTGCCATGTATAATCAGTAAAATAATTGTTTAAATTGACCAATTGTTTATTATATATGGTATACTATCTAAATTTAAATCGCATGCACTTTAAAACTATTAAACCTAAGCAGGGGCGGATTAAGACTGCACGGGGCCCCTGGCTGCAATCAAACGGGGGCCCTATCCAGCCAGCGTCCTTTAAAATATGATTGCTAACAGCTAATATAAGACCGTTACTAAATATTAATAATTTTTAAAAAAAACAACATGAAGAAATAACTGTTTAAAATGTTCGCCGGTGTGTTAAAAATTGAGTGTGAAAAGAAAAACTTTTACTTTCCACCGCTTGGGATCGAACCCAACACCGTTTGCATCACAAGCCTATGCCCCTTCCACACGGCCAGCTGAGATTGTCTAAATGAGAAATTTTAAGAAATACAAACTATATGTTATACTATATTCTCTAAGTAAGCCAAGTTTTATAGATTATTAAGACTGTCAGGTCTAAATCGCGCGGTGTTGAGTAGTCATGGGAAATTTCCCGAATCGTGTGAATTTTTGAGCCAAACTATTAAAAATGGGAATTTGGGAATTTATATGGATTTTGCCTAAAATATGGGAATTTTTTAGATTGACAATTTAAAAGAAAATAATTACATTCTGGAATGAAAATAAAATAAAATAAATTGAAACATGCTCATTTTCAAATAAGAAATACTTTTTGTGTGTGTGTTGGTGGGAGGCTCTTTGACATCATATTTTTTTTTTTTTTTTTGCGTGTCTATGTTTTTTATTTCGGATATACGCTTTTTGCCTGACGTTTTTGCTAGTTTTTTCCCAACATTGTCACTGATAGTATACTGCAGACAGTTTACTGTCAGATTGTGTTAATGTATTCTTATTATATAATATAATTAATTAGTCTGAGCCCGAATCATCATGAAATGTTTGTTACATGTAAAGGACCAAATCATTAATACTATGTAAACATATTACAATCTATGTAACCATGTCTGATTGATTAATTATTAATAAATCTCAAATCATTCATTAAAAAAAATATTTTTATCATTCACAGACACATATAAATTACTAGAGTATGTGTGGCGAGAAAGATGTGCATATTCTTTGACAAGTTGTCAATTTAATTTATTCTCTTTCCGCCTACACGTGCATACTTTAGTGATCTCTCACAAAAGATGATCAACAGACAAGATGGTGAAAATGTAATAATAATTTATTATACAATAATTACAACAAGTGGAAACAAGTTCCGTTATTGCCAAAATTCATCACGAGGCTTAAACCAATCAATCAAATAGTTATATGGTTAATACTTAAATTTTTAGGAAGGACTGCCCCGCTCCGTGAACGGTTGATTCTGCAATTCTGTCTTATAGCTGCTTCACCTATGGTTCCAGGTGACTTTGGTGATCACGGATTGTGTGAATAACCGGCTTCTACACAGTTGATGTGTAGGCATCAACCGGTGCGGTTGGCTTCTTGTTGGCTGCTTCACCTATGGTTCCAGGTGACTTCGGTGATCACGGATTGTGTGAATAACCGGCTTCTACAACTATAAGGTGTAGGCAACAACCAGTGCGGTTGGCTTCAGCGTTACGTTTGGAGTAAGCTAGTAATGATGAGTTATCCTCCTTAGGTCCTGTCGATCGGTGCAGGGGTGAGGTAGGGGTTGGATACAAGTCGCGTGGATAGCGGTGAGTCCAGCTCCTGGTCCAATTGTGGGTTGGGGGTCGGATGCAAGTCGCGTGGATATCGGTGAGTCCAGCCCCTGATCCAGGTATGTCGACACTTCGTTAGGGTGGTTGCTGTCTGGAGTTCGGGTTATCTCGCAGTACAGGCGGGTGCCTAAAAACCAGACTGAGATAGAAAGAATATACATGAGGGTAGTCTCTATTCTCGTCTGTCTTGATCCACCCTTTGGGCGGCCGAGCCTTCAGAGCCAGGGGCCAAAAGGTGATCAAATACATTTTCATAAACACATGGTTATTAAATACATACATACATATATGTATATATATATATATATAACATGAAGTGGAAATAATATTTCGTTACCATTGTGTAAGTGGATGGTGGAATAAATATAATGATATTATTGGTTACACCAATATAATTCCATCCATCTGCCTGATGGTTATTTAATACATTTTATAATATAATACTGAGACGATAATTCATTACCATCCTGTGAGTGGATGGTGGAATAAATACAATGATATTGGTTTCACCAATATAATTCGGTCCATCTGCCTGATGGTTATTTAATACATTTTATAACCTAAGACTGAAATGATAATTCATTACCATCTCGTAAGTGAAATAAATATAATAATAGTTATATTAACATTAATAATATTATTGGTTACAGCAATACAATTCAATCCATCTATCTGATGGTTCGCGTGTTATCATATTTAGTTATGAAAGGAGGAATACAATGTCGCACGCGGCCGCGCATGGCGTAACGGAGTCAACATGTCTCTACAATTTCAATATGACATTGCACGAAGTTTAATATTTAAATACGCTCACAAATACCAGGGGATTAAGTTAGAGTTTCAACTTACATAGATTCTAGCTAACGGATAATGGTGCCGGCTTTCTCACATCAAGGATGGCTATAGATTTAGTTCAATGGCTTGGACACTCCGTCGATATAGCTCACAGTGAAGTTCGGGCGGAAAAAGACAGAATCTTGTCGATGCAGAAATTTTATACATGTGTGGATAGCCTCGCTTTCGGGCAACCTTGTAGTTCACTGCATATTTAATTAGTGACCTTTGATCCTTGAAGTGTTTCGTGAATGTGATTTCCCTTTTGTTTTGATACTATTCTCGTGCAAATAGTATTGGGCTCATAAATTTCGCCACAGTATGCAAATAACTTTTTTTACAAACTTCATGATGTTAAAATTTAAAAGTATAATCTATATTTTGGGTTTTTTAGCCAAGTTGTTTAATAAAAACATGTAGATTAAATACAAATTGAAAGTACCCTATTAAAAATTGCATTTATTATTTTTTTAATTTTGAAGTCCAAAGTCATTAAAATGAATGCGAAAGCATTTAATTGAAGTTGCCACTTTTCAGATTTTTCCCCCAAGTTTTTAATGCTTTTCGGAATTTTTAGCCCAATTTGGGATTTTATTTATTCCTGCCTGGGAAAATCTGGCACTTAGACTTCGCAACACTGGAATCGCGATCAGTTTAATAGATAATATTTATAAATTTATTTCATTTATTATATTTTCGTGCAAACATTTGTACACTTTTATTATAAAATATAAAAAGTTAGGGGGCCCCCAATCGTTGGGGGCCCCTGGCTTTAGCCCGCTCAGCCCCCCCCTTTAATCCGCCATAGGACCTAAGCTTTGAAGACTTTTAAAACTTTCATATTTATAGGAAATATTTAGTTGTTGATTGAGATATTAGTTACCCAAGTTTTAAACGGTAAGCCATTAGCTCCAGCGATTTGATAATTTTTTGGTTCCATTTTATTCAGTGTACTTCATCACATTTTTTTTTTATCTCAAGCCATTCACATCATACTTACAATCGTCACTTTTTTCCATAAAGCAATCTCAGAACAATCTATACACCATAATAACAAAAACTTTATCCTCTGAATTAAAACACCAATTTCACCAAGAAAGGCTAACAATATTTTCCTGGTCCAACGCCAATATCACCAGTTACAAGTGCTGTAGGTATTAAGTGTTCTATTAGCTAAAATTAAAATGGTTATTTTTTAGAGGCAAATATATTTGTGCACGCCCTATAACTAAAGTATCGTTAAACAAAGTATTAATTAGTCTTAAAATATGGCTATAAAAATGAAAAAGTAAAATGTGGTAATCACCAAAGTGCCCATTAAAAATTAATCAAGGCTGTTAAATCAATGCATTAGAATAAAATAGTAATTTCTGTGAGCTTTTCAAAGCACCATAAACTCGTTAATATTGAAGAAGGCTTTTCTTCTAGAGTATATTGTAGTTCAGTCATTCTCAAACTTTTTGAGTGACGGCACACCAAGAATACCCTAGTATTTGTGCGAAATACACATATAATTTTAACATATTTATTAAAAAGGTATCTTTTTTTTTTTTACAAATAACTGTTACGTATATTACTGTGATATATCAGTATAATGGATGTGCCAGTGTATTAAGGAAACACATATTATTCCATCGCGGATCCAAATTCGACACACAAAAAAACGCGCAATTTATCATAAACTAATGGATTCTCTCGTTCCTTGGAATAGATTTCAGTTAATGGTAAAAAAATAAAAATAGCAAATTTTTATTTTTTTTTAAATTTACAGAAGTTTCCAAAAAATGAAAATGGCAACAGAGTTTTCACTGCTTTTAAACTGAAAAAAAAGATAGACTTTCATGATGCAAGACAGAATTCATTCTAAAGTCGTGTTGGTAAACGTTGTTAGATTGAATTTGCTTTGTCGTATTTAAATATGCTGCTTCTCCCCTTCTGTCGTGAAATTGACTTCTTCACTGACTGCAAACGGATTGATCAGTTTTGAAAAATTGTCGATGACCAGTGATGTAAATTTTAAACCAACTGCGCCGTTAAAAATAATTAAGACATAAAATGGCGTAAACAGACGCCAAGCAAAATTAACATCCTGCCCAACTTGAAAGTCACTGATTTCGTTGTCTATTTGTATAACATTTTGTTTTGCTTTATTTTAAAATTTCATATCAACTTCATAGCTCCCAACCCTTGCAATTTCAAATATTTTTACTAAATCTCGTGACAAACCCGGCAATATCACACGACACGCTAACATGTCGAGACACACAGATTAAGAAACACTGTTTTAATGTGTCATTAATATTACTAATATTCATTTTTTTCACATTTTGAATACATATATATATATATATTCGGGCTGTTATAGATTAATTTAAATGTAATCGTAAACTTTTGAAAAAATTTTGAAAAATTAATCGATAAGTATGATTAAAGCTGACAAAAAAATTATGACGTCATTAAGCTGAAAATTTAAGAAAATGCACATAGCTTAAGTATTAATAGAAAAATATATAATATTTTTTAAAAAGATATATTTTAATATTATAGTTCAGTTAAATGTGAATGAATTAAAATTTTGTTATTGTTAATTAAGTAAAAGCAATGTTTTTAATCATTTTTTAAAAAATAAATAAAACAGCTTATTTTAAAGTTTACACTTTGAAATTATTTTTTTTTTAATCAAATGGAAAAGTTTGTACAATAACCCCAACTATTTATAAGTCGAAAAAATAGTTTAAAATATTTTCTTAAATTTTAATCACAGTTTATCGATTACAATAATTTAACTCGATAAAAAATTTTACGGATTAATTAAGAAATTAATCGTTAATTTCCGCAGCCCTAATATATATATATATATATATATATATATACTAACAATTTACCCGCGCTTTGCTGCGGACATTAGGATTTCAGTTAGTGTTGAGAACCCCTGTAACACCAATTCAAAACACCTATTGATTTAAATCTGAATCAAGATGGATTTACTAAATATATTAACATTAACCATTCAGGCTCCTACGTACACAAGAACTTGGAGATTTACAGATGCGTCTTTTTTATATAACTCATATTGAAAACAAAACACTATATTTCGGCAAACACCCCCCTAGTGAGAGGTGATTTAATAATTTTTGCCTCTTACCTTCAGTTTTAAGTATGGATGATCTATGTAGGTATCTACAGGTTTAGAGTAATACGTGACATTATCATCGATTGATTCATCTTGTCTCATTTCTTGTGTTTTAGTGAACATCTTTGTAAAATCTTGTAAGTCTTTCTCATCTTGTACGCTTGAATACGTTGATTGTCCACTTTCGTGTTCTAATGTCAATACGTTTGAAATTTTTAAATCATATAATCTTCTTACAGAGTCTGTTTCCCCATTTATCACACCAACTTCATTACTATTTAGAATTTCGTGATTAGTTATTTCTGATTGACTGCCTTTTTCACCAATATTTTCTAATGAAAACGTATGCTCTTCCGCACAGCTAGCACCTATCATTATATCATTACAAGTTTCAAATCTTGTCCATTTTTCGTTTTGATTTGTATGTGGTATTCTCTCGGCATCCTGTCAAGTCAGGGAGCCTGGGAGGTAATTTAGGAAAATTTAAATGTGAAACTACTTTTTGATTTTTGTGAAGTTTTTTTGTACTTTCATTAACATCAACCCTGTTACGTGAATCAGCATCATCGATATTATTCAAATTGTGCAATTCGTCTATCGATTGACACTTATTTTTTTATATTTTTTTTAAAAGTGGGGGGAGGGGGGGGTTGCAGCGGATTGACACTTATCGTTTGCGTGTTTAAGTCTTGGGTTATCGTCATCAACCTTTGCGATTTCTGATAATGGAAAGAAATATTATTTTCATGGTGCATCGTTAAAATTACATATTTTATAGTTTTCGTACTTTGCATGAAATACATTTAACATAAAAAATAAAAATAATAATTCAAAAGAAAATCTGAACAGTTTTTAACGTATTAGTCACAAATCACGTACACTAAATGGCATATATATA
>MUZC01004450.1:129681-161047 GCA_002072015.1 Radix auricularia
GGGGGTTAAGTTTTGTGCGTTGAGGAATCTTTACCATGATTGCAATTCTGCTATGTATGAGTTATGAGGTAATAAGGTACAACTTGACGAAGTTGTGATTTTAGTAGCATTGCTTTTTGGGGACTGTTTGTAATTATGTTATGATGTACATATGTTTTATTTTCGTTTAGGTAGGAAGATGATTAAGATTCATTACCCTGTGCAAAATTTTTGTTCCTTGATTTACTTTTTACATTGTCAATGTCAATGTTACTATCGTCATGCGCTTTATGCCGAGTAAAGCGAGTGACTTGAATTTGGGAGAAATTGATTTTATTGTGCTTTGCTGACGTATCATGTTACGTGAACAATGCTTATGATGAATTGCCTATGTTTGTGCTAGTTGTAATGCTGTTAGTTGAATTTTTGAGCATGATGAACTGCTTCAAAATATTTTTCCGTCTGATGCTATTTGATTTATGAAGATGAATTTACAAATTGTGTTTGTGTAAGGCTAGTACACGAACAAGTTTATGATGAAATGCATTGTTGTGCTTGGTTGGTCGTGTTATGATTTGATTTGTGACAACGATGAGAAGACTTGAGTGCTTGGCCTCGGTTGTCTTTTGCTTTTACCACTTGATGAAATGATTATGTTTGTGTCATGCTTTTATTCCATTATGATGCCATTACTTTGTGCTTGGTTTGTCTTATGCTTTTGAACAGAGTAATTATTATGACATGAGTATTTTTGCTTTGTTTTATATGCCATTAATTGATGATGAGTAGGAAATGTCTATGTGTATTTTTATTGTCAGATGCCATTATCTGACGTTACCTTTGTCTGTTAATTTCACTGTAAATAAGATAGATGTACGTAGTTGATGACTGGGAGGAGCGCTGAGAAATATTAGTATTTTTATGATGTAGGGGTCTCATGCATTATTTGGATGTATTGTGTAAGAGATTTTTATCAACTATATGTTTGACATGTAACTTTTGTCGAAATTTCCGCTGCTTATGTTTTGTAAGGTTGCTTCTATGATGTTGATAAAGTGACCATGTGACTTTGGACTTGACTGATACGCGGTTAGTGGGTTGAGACGGTACGACGGGGTAGGACTGCAGTCAGGTAGGATGGTGAGAGCAGGTTGTGTTGGCGGGTAACACAATAGCCTCTCGGTGTAGTTGTTTTGTATTGTTTTGCCAGCGAGTCTTAGTCACTTGAAGCCAATTTAAGCAAACACATGCCGAGATGTTACTTATGGTTACTTGATATCGAGGACGACATAAGTTTTGTGAGCAGGGGAAGTGTGTGGAGGCCCTGGGGGCGAATTGTCGACACCCAGAGGGACGGGTCCTTTGAATCGGGACGGGTGCGGCCGAGGACCGTGCCCAAGCTTGTATCCTTTGCTATGGCCGACGACAGACACCAAGCTTGGGTCCTTTAAGGTGGACGGGGATTTACCACGGGCCAGCGGTGTCCTTTGAAGCGATAAGTATGCGGGCGAGAAACGAGGCAAGTTTGTGGACGACAGCAGGCATGGGTGTGGTAGTCTCGCCAGAGATTGGTTAATTCAAACAAGCTTGACCGTATAGTAGCGGAGACCGACGGATATAAAGGGGATGCACGGACAAACACACGGGGAGAGGGAGGGACACACGGACAGACAGACGGATAGGGATAGGCAGAGTTAGGAACACGACTTTAGTTAGGGATGATTGTTTCTAAGTTAAAGAATTAAACATGATTTATTTGTACATTCTGACTTAGAATTCAGTGTTTGGATAATAAGTTAACAAGTGTGTGACTAAATCTTTCACAATATATATATATATATATATATATATATATATATATATATATATATANATAGATAGATAGATAGATAGATAGATAGATAGATAGATAGATAGATAGATAGATAGATAGATAGATAGATGCACAGACAGTCACACAGACAGACAGACGAGACAATTGAAAATACATACAGACAGACAAAACAGACTGAAATTTCAAGCGACGGAAAATCGGACGAAAAGATGGATCGATCGATGAATGGGTATTTACTATCTCTCCACCTGGCATGGCATAAAGCCAGTTCTACTACATTCGATGTTCTGTGTAATTTATTTTGTCCAGGCAATAACACAATTTCCATATTTTATGATGTCTACCTCTTCCCGTTTTTAGGTAATCAACCAATTCTTGACAAGTTGATAGTCGAGGAAGGTCAGACCTTCACTATGACATGTGACTATAAGAGATTCAAAATCGATTACTCGCAAGAAAATTTCAACTTGTTTATAAATAACGCGAAATTATCAAGAAATGTGGAAAGTACTGTATGCACTTCAATGATCTATAGCTTCATTACAGTGGATGGGAGACCTCGTCACATATCTGTGAGTTGCTATGCCATTAATGTCTCTATAATAAATTATAATTTAAAAATTAACCTAATGATTCATCGAATTACATATAATATTAATATATTATTATCAAACACTTGTAAAACAACTTGATTAAAGTCGACACTACACATTCTAAATACACACTAGGATCAATATTATGTAAAAATGTCAAGCCTTGGATATTTATTAACAAAGAGCTGTTGACGAAAGATGAAGTCTGCTAATTTGCTCTAATCGCTGAAACCAGGTTTGAAGCCGCTATGCCCAGTAACACTTGATTTTTTAAATAAAAATTGAAAATATGAACGTAAAATGATAATGATTTTGGAATTGAGATTAACAGAACGTGTGGTGATATTACTTTACGGCGCGAAACACCACACATTCAAGAGTTACCGGACAATGCGGATTCACACAGACGCGCGTTAGCGTAATGTATATGAGACGAGCTCAGTGCCCGTGCTATGCTATTAGGTGAGCACAACAAAAATAACTATATTTCGTTTTTGAGTCTCAAATTCTCCTTAAAATTTAGTGATGAGTATAAACGCGTTGTTAATTTTTTTTTTAGCGATAAATAAAAAACTTATCCAAAAAATTCACGATTTGTTTGTCGAGAAAATAGAAATTGTGATGAATTTAAAAATTACCATCCATTTGTTTAATTTCTACTTAAATAATGCATACTTTTCTCAGAATAACAAAGGTCCTTAACAGTTACAAAACTCTAATGGGCAAGGCTTATTTTATTTTCAAATTGATTATATAATGAAAGCAATATCTTTCCATATCATTCCTTTAATTCAAAGAAAAAGCTCACCAAAAACACCAATTCCGTTTTAAAGTCTAAGGATAAATCTAGTTCAAGACAAATAGATTACTTTTTAGCTAGATAATATTTGTAACAACAGTACAGGTTTTACACGAAGCAGTATGCCATGCAACTGCATTGTGTAGAGATTTACCCAACTTTTTAAATGGATGTTTCATCATTCGTTACCTCCATAAATACCTGTTCTTAAGATTACGTTTCTCATTGGAATAGCTTTTCAAAACATTCTTTCTATTTCCAGGCTAATCACGACCGTATTAAAATGAATAGGAACGTTTTTAAATTTTTAATTTTAATTATGTGAATATTGATGCTAAATAAAGGTAATTATGGAGTTTATTTGTTTTAAAGAAGCACTTGGGATCGCAAGGTTTGGGCTTAAAATTTATATTCGTACAAATGTCATAAACCAGGGGTTGGAAAACGATTGCTCGTGAACCAGGTGTGGCTCCTTTGATTGATACATCTGGTTTGCAGACACATGTTCGATTATATTTATTTTTTTCGGTCGTCTTTTATCTGCATATTTAATGAATATTAAAAATAATCTTAATCAGCTCAATGTGAAAATATATATCCCTGGAAATACATTCTTATGCATGCAACAAGAGGTGTTTGCAAATGAAATCAAAATAGAACTCTTCATCAGTGACCTTGAAACAGGTCATCTACTACACTTTGAAAATCTGCGAGAGCTTAAAAAACGTGCACATCAAGTGACCCTGCTCAACATCTTTATCTTCAGCAGTTAGCAGGCTTCACGTCTAATCTCCTGCAATCAATTAAAGCGCGGTTTAGAACTTTTCGTGAGCATATCCGTCTGTTTAAGTTCATCACCATTCCACACGAGTTTGGAGTGGACAGCACTGAGTTGCATCCCCAGTGTCTCCGTCGGAGATTTTGAGCTCCAAGCTGCTGAGATGAAGGCCTGGGGGAATATGTTTAAGTCACTGAATGAAAATGCGGAAATACTTTCAAGATAACAAATACAGTTAAAATTGGCGAGCCAACACTAATTTGCAGACTTGAAAAAAAATTAACACGCAGAGTGTTGAGTCCCTCAATAATAGGTTGAGAAGCTTATACATTTTAGAACCGTTTGGGGTAGGTGTTAGACCCAACCAACATTTATCTAATTATGTTAGGGACACTAAGTTAACTTTGGAGGGACAAAGAGTAAAGCTGGAAACGCTGGTGAAAAGTCGCCTTAAATTTATCAGGACAAATGTGATACTTAGGCTATACATTTTTTGTATGTATGCTACATTGTATTTGCTCAGACAAATTCTGATAATCGATGTTGCAGGGGTCACCAAAAAGTTACTGGGACTTAGGGACTGACCAGCCAGAAAAAAGTTGGCACAGGTACCACCCAGAACAATAAAGATTCATCCAATAGAAAAAGCAGAAATGTAGGACAGACGCCATCATGGCATGGCCAGAGGTCATTATATACTGGACCCAAAGCTTAAGGCGTTCTCTCGCTCTCAGAAGAACACAGATCACCCTTAGACCTAAGGTGATAAGACTGTGAGGAGTTGTGAGCCTAGCTTAGAAGTCTGTTTTCAGGTTTGAGCAGTACCTAGAGTTAGAATAGTCAAATGTATTTGTATAGAAATTATATGTTATTGATATGTCTATTGATATGCTTTGATTGATATGTTATTACTATCATTATCATTAGTTTAATTAAGATATTCGATATTATTGTTTTCAGCTAGTTATTAGGAGTGGTAGTACTAGTAGTTTAGACGAAGAAACTAGTAAGTAACATAGTAGGGGAGCAGACCAAGCAGAGACGTCTGGTGTTGAGAGAAAGGAACAAGGTGGCCTTGCCTCACATTTGAGAACCATTGGAAGAGGGGCATAGCTCTGACCAACCCTAGCTGTCACTCAGTGCACGTGGCAAACGCTTGACCACGGACGGACGTCGGGGAAAGAGATCGCCCGATCTAATTGGGAGACGCTACGCTTGACTGCGAAGCGATAGAAGCAGCGATGCTAGGCAGAACCGTCAAGCATATACTTGACACGCCCCACTGACCAAAGGAAAGACGGGTCATATTCATAGAATGCCCATTGTAGTCTCCGTCGAATGTTTATGGATTCATCTAAGTCAATAAGTTCGTCCAACTACATATTGAGTATCTGTTTTATTTGTGTTTATTCTTTAAGTTATTAAATGTCAGTATTCTCTGTTGTATACACAGAGGCGTATGAGTTATTATTCGTATAGTCGTATAGATAATAGTAGCTAGTGTAACTTATAGACCATAATTGAGCAATGCTTATTTACTGTTACTCATACTCAGTAGGACAAGTATGCAACAAGGAAAGTGTTGCTAACTATATTCGTAAATGCTAACCCTAGACAACTACTCATATAGGTGCTGGTGTCTATAACCTTATAGACCCAGTCTACAACACAGACCAACTGATTGTCAAAACTTAGACACGCTTCCCGTCATATATCAAACACTCTAGCGTGTATTATTGTACTGACATGTTTTTCCATACTTCTGCATCCGAGGTCTTTCTCACATCTAAAGAACATTAAGACCAATCAGGGATCCCATTTAACGGATGGAAGTCTCAACGCCAGCACGAATCTTAACTTCACCACGTATAGCCAATGCAAACTAAAAGTCATCCTCAAAGCGCCATAAATCGCATTAATGGTAAGAAATAACTCATTGGTTAGCAACAGCATAACAATGTCATTAAAAAGAATTCATAGATATAAGTGTTGTACTTTTAGTGTTCAAATTACTCAAAATGCACACATTTACTTGAATTTTTAGTTTTAAACATAATGTATGGCTCTCATAGAATAACTTTTCCAGAAATGTGGTGACCATTGCTCTCTCAGACAAAATATGTGGTGACCGTGTCTCTCTCAGACAAAATATGTGGTAACCATTGCTCTCTCAGACAAAGTATGTGGTGACCATTGCTCTCTCAGACAAAATATGTGGTGACCATTTGTCTCTAAGACAAAATATGTGGTGACCATTGCTCTCTCAGACAAAATATGTGGTGACCATTGCTCTCTCAGACAAAATATGTGGTAACCATTGCTCTCTCAGACAAAGTATGTGGTGACCATGGCTCTCTCAAACAAAAAGTTTCATGCCCCTTGTCAGGCGTCAGGCGATAACCAATTCGACAGATATCAGTACCAGACTGTTCAGGCGTTCTTGCGTCATAGTCATTCACAAATAGTTTTTTTTTAAAATAATAATTTCAGCATGGAAAAACTTCTCTACCACCCTCCACCGATACAAAAATAATCAAGATCGTCTATGCTATACAAAGAGCATCGATTAACTGCATCATTAAATGAACTTTATAATGCAATAGGCTCAAGGTCTATAATTCGACTATTTCATAAATTGTCAGTATTGAAGAGATAATGAAATACTCAAATTATGAAAATAAACAAAATATTTTCCCATGCCAGACCACTAAAATATTTTTTTTATTTGTGTTCAGCTGTTGTTGTTGCAGAGCTCTGGAAACGAACAAAAAACATGTTTACTTTGAGGAATCACTTGAGTTTCTACTTAATTTCGTCAAATAATTTATTGACACATAATTTCCACATCCAAATCCGGGCTTATAGCCGTTTTTATATTTTGCTATTTACAACAGCAATTACAATTTAAATGTTAAATGTTTACTACTCAAAACATTTGATATTACACATTTTTGACCTTGTGTTCTGGAAGCACTAATGGCTGGTTCAGAAGCGACTGCTCCAGGGTAGCGGTGGTACTTCTGAGCTGTTACGTGCCATTGGGGGAAGGGGAGATAGCTAAAAGGGTCTTCCATGAAGAGCGCAGGCTTGGGACTGCATTTTTCTTCCACATGTAGGAAATTACACATTTGTATATTTAGCGTTAATTCAGGTTACACGTTTGTCAATCTTGTGAAAATGTGTATGTAAAGATTCATTTACATTTTAAAATATTACAATTTTAACATCCACTATTTAAAAATAAACAATGGGTAAACGTATTGCACTGTTTGGTGGTTCTGGTTGTTTCGACCTAGGTCGCATTTCGCTCTTTAAATATATATTTTTGTCTATGATTCCTGTGCGAGGCCCTCACTAATCGGAGTCCCTAGGGGGCGGCCTAGTTTGCCTATGCCTATAGCCGGTCCTCTTCGGCTGTATTTTCAACTCATGCCCCTACCAATGAGAAGCACCCTTTAAGTAGTTCTCAAAGTTGGCCCTCTTTATAAAAATAACAATTCCTTTATTAGCTGCTCTCCTACAACCAGTGTATTTAACACCTGTACATATTCCATTTACTTATTAAAAATCCCTCAGCGCTTACTTTCAATACACCTTTCCTTGATGTCAGATCATAGAGAAATCGATTCAAAACACTCATTTATATTATGTAAGCACCTAAGGTAGAAAATTTTTAACACCCAGCAAATATTTGTCCTCGTTTTTATGACTAATCACTTGTTAAATGCTTCAATTTTGATGTTATAAGCCCGTATAAAATTTGCCTCCGTCCGATTTTATTCGTAGATGTATAAAAACTTATATAAAAATGTAAGTTTTATAATTCGTCTGCACTTTAATCATTTTTTTTCCACATACATTTGTATAGTTATTTAACAGTTACTAAGATAAAATTAGTTAAACCCAGACTTTTGTGATAGAAAAATGCTATTTCTTTAAAAATAAATATGTTGCGAATTAGCCTCAATCTTACCCAAATGCATATTATAATTATACATAATGAAATTTCATTTTAAAAAAGCAACTTCATGTTCTTTTCAATTTTTATTTTCTATTGTGGCGATTCATGACCGCTACGGTCCAACTAATAAAGAAGAGCTCATTTCTTCTCACACAAAACATTAAGTAAAACAATGCCTGAAAAAAATGATTAGAGATTGATCCTCTCATTAACAATTATTTAAGTCATATTCAATGACTCTCCGTGATTTTTTTTCAAGCACCCACAAAACACGAAATGGCAGATACTTGCTTTCATTTAATTAACGGAATTGTTCTTAATGCAGTGCATAACAATAACTATACATAAATAATTTTCTTCTTTGAAAGACCTGGTATGTTCTTTTCAATCTTTAATTTCACTTTTAGCAGTCTATGAATTCAATCGTTAGCTCACAACTAATACAAACAAATGCTCACATGCACACATAGATGTACACACACACACACACACACACACACACACACACACATGAACACACTCGCGCACATACTTATTCACACTAACATCAAATAAATCTTTTTTGTAAAAAATTTGTTTTTAATTTACCAATTATTTAATATAATAAAATCGTCATGACGTCACATCATATATTACTTTACGGCGCACATCGTCACACGCTCTGTTAATCTCAAAACCAAAAGCGTTATTATTTTACGTCTTTTTTTTTCAATTTAAACAAAAATCAAGAGCATATCGGCTTCTCACATACACGCTTTAGCGCAATATATATAAGACTAGCTAATTACCCGCGCTTTGCATCGGTAATTTATGATTTTAGCTAGCGTTTAGAACCGGTAAACTCTAATTCAAAACACCTTTTATTTCAACCTGGATCATGATGGATATACTAAACCGTTTTGGAACAGACGTTAGAAGTCATTACCCCATTGGAAATTTTATTAATTTTTTTAAAGCAAATTTGGTCATAATTACTCCAGTTACTCAGCAGACACTTTTTTAATTAACTTTCATATAACTAATGTTAAAAAATGGCATACGGTACCCCAGCCTAAAATGTGTTTTTACAATTAAAACTTCTTTAAATAAACTAAAGTAAGGGTCGGGGGTCCTATCGGTGTAAAATGCATAGTTCAAAACAACAGCTTATTTCAATTTGGATCATGATGAATATATTTGTTAGTTAGAATTTGTTTTAAAAAATCGAGTGTAATTGAAAGGTTAAAATATCTTAAACGTTGACGAAAATGAGATTAGGGGCCAAGGACTAAAAAAGACTGAAAAATATAATTTCAATGACCTAACGACTTTTAATATAGGCCATCAAGTTTTTATCGTCCAAGTTTTGTAAAAATACATTTACAAAGTTTCCAAATTTTTTTTACCGGTAATTTAGCAAATATAATGTAAAAAAATCTACAAGGGAGTGATACGTTTGCTTGCTACAATAACAAAATTTCAAGCATCCACCTGCACAGGAAGTTGAAAATTTGTGATGATTAACTTTTTATTTAAGAAAAAAATACAATTGGACCCCCGGCTCCCACTGAGTGGAAATTTCAATAATTTTTTTTCTTGTTACCAGCATGGAAGTGTACTCAATAGTTTCCCTAAAGTTTCATGCTTCTAACTACATGGGAAATTGGAAAATTAGTGATGAGTCAGTTTTTATATAAGAAAAATACATTTGGTCCTTCGGCTCCCAGTGAGTGATACTTTAATTATTCTTTCCCTGTTAACATTGCAAGAGTGTACTCAACAACTTCCCAAATTTTCATGTTTCTACGTACACGGGAAAATGAAAAAATAGCAATTTTCAGTAAAAGGAAAAAAAATTGTTTTGGCCCCCGGCCCCCATGAAAGTAAATTCTATTAAAAAAACAATCCAATAATCGTTTCAGAGGCTATTCAACCACTTACCAAAGTTTCATGCTTCTAGCTACACCAAAAATTTGGAGGATTAAGAAATAGTAAATATTTAATAAAAGAAAACAACTACATTTGGCCCCCAGCCCCCAATAAGTGATAATTTAAATTATATTTTCACCTGTTACCATCGTGGAAGTGTACTGAACAACTAACCACATTTTCATGTTTTTACCTACACGAGAAATAGGAGAATTAGCAATTGTCAGTTTTTATAAATCTCATATAAGGAAAAAATATTGATTTGGGCCCACGGCCCACATGAAGTGATAATTTAAATATTATATTCATTTGTTACCATTGTGGAAGTGTACTCAACAACTTCCCAAAGTTTCATGCTTCTGCCTATGCGGAAAATAGGATATTTTATATAATACATGTAAGGATAAGAAACATTTTGGTCCCCCGTCCCTCATGAGTGTGAATTTAAAAAGTATTTCCCGCCAATTATTGTCACAATACGCTACTCAACAACTTTGCAAAGTTTCATGCTTCTAACAACACGGTAAGTTAAAGAATTAATGATGAGTCAGTTTTTATTTTAAAAAAATACATTTTGGCTCCCCGGCCCCCCGTAAGTCAGAATTTAAATATTGTTTTCACGTGTACCATCGTGGAAGTGTACTCAACATCTTCCCAAAGTTTCATGCTTCTGCCTACATGTGAAATAGGATAATTAGTGATTTTCATATATTATACAGTCCATATAAGAAAAAAAAATTTTTTGCCCTCTTTCCCCATTAGTGTGAAATTTAAAAATATTTTCCGCCAATAATTGTCACAATAGGCTACTCAACAACTTTGCAAAGTTTCACGCTTCTATTTAAATGGGAAGCTGGATAATTTGTGATGAATCAGTTTTTATATAAGAAAAAATACATTTTGGCCCCCGCCCCCCCCTTTTTTTTTTTTTACATATTACTATCGCGGGAGTGTACTCAACAACTTCTAAAAGTTTTATGTTTCTACCTACACGGGAAAGTGGATAAGTAGCGATTTTCAGTATTTTAAAAAAAATAGTTTTTGGGCCCCAGGGCCCCATGAGTGTGATTTCTAAAACATTTTTAAGGCCAATAATCGTTTCGAGAAGCTACTCAGCAATTTACCAAAGTGTCATGCTTCTGCCTACACACAGAGTTGCATAATTAGTGATGAGTCAATTTTTAATATAAGAAAAAAACTACATTTGGGCCCCCGGACCCCAGTAAGTGGTAATTTAAATATTGTTTTCGCCTGTTAACATTGTAGAAGTATACTTAACAACTACCAACAGTTCTATGCTTTCACTTACACGCGAAATAGGAGATATAGTAAATTTCATTTTTTATAAAGCTCATATACGGAAAAATGTAGAATAATGGACCCCCTGAACCTAAGGGGGCCACCTTGGGTGGAAACATAGCCTATGAACTTTTCTGGGTCAAATCGGGGTTTTATGCATAATTTTAGCAACCTTGGTCCAACGGTGTAAAATTAAATCGGTAACAAACAAACAATTTTTCATCTTTATATATCAGATATACATATTTGATACATACCTATGTTTTTTATATTTAGGCAAGTAAAGTTAAGAAGTAACGCTGGAAAGTAACGTATGAATATTGTCATAATTTCATCACTAGTCCTTTGGGTTCCTTGTGGAACATAGGACCTCTGTCAAAGCTCGCCACTGTGCACGGTTTCTTGCCAGTCCCTTCAATTCTTCCCAGCTCTTTCCAGTTCTTCCAGCCTCATCTAACATGCTCCGTCTCCATGTACGCTTGGGTCTTCCTCGTTGGCGTTTGCCCTGGGGGTTCCAATCTAAGCCAAGTGTAATTTAGAAACAGAGAAGAGCTGGACACCAGACGTACTAGGGGCTAAACTGGACAAGACGATTATGAGCCGTGACGAGAGGAGAACGCAGATCATTGTTGGTAAACAGTGCAGCGTGGTGTTTGGCCTATCAGACTTCAAATAGAATTAATAAATGCTGGTTCAATTTTAAATTTAAAAAGTTATACAAACTAAAGAAGAACTTATTTAAGAAATTTAAGGCCACCAATTCAGAAAGGATACACAAAAAGTACTTATAAATTAAACACTTGACACAAAAACTTAGCCGAAACCTCCAAAATAATTATATAAACAATGTGATTACTAAAGATAACAATAAAAACTTATGGTCCTTTATCAAATAAAAAAAAATTGGATCCTACAGGTATAGCCACACTAAAAGGCTCAAATAATAAACATATAATGATAATAAGACTAAGGTTAACATCCTTAACACATATTTTTACATCATCATTTTCTGCCTCAGGAGACAAGGAAATTTCAATAAATTTAAATAAAATGGAAGAAATAGTATACATAACTGTAGATGAGATAGGTATACATAGGTAAAAATTTAAATAAACAATGCTACTGGCCCAGATGAATTGCCTGCCAGGTTAATAAAAAAATTAAGCAATCAACTGTCCCCAGTCCTTGTAATTCTTTTTCAGGCCTCTCTAAACCAGGGTAAAGTGCCCCAGGATTGGAAATTAGCCAACGTAACGCCCCTCTTTAAAAAAGGTGATAAGTCCGACCCTGGTAATTACAGACCTGTGTCACTTACTAGTATCACCTGTAAATTACATGAAAACATAATATATATCGGAATAGTTAACCACCTTGACAAATATAAAGCCCTATGCCCACACCAACATGGCTTTAGAAAAAAACAGATCATGTGAAACACAATTGATCTGTCTAACAGATGAACTATCAAAAGGCTTAGATAATAATGATAAAATAGATACAATATTACTAGACTTCTCAAAAGCATTTGACAAAGTTCACCACCTTAGTTTACTTTAAAAAAAACTTAAATACTTTGGAATCTCAGGTCCCTTACATCATTGGATCCAAGACTTCCTATTGGGTAGGGAGCAAACTGTAATAATTAATTGATCTAAATCTACACCAATAAAGGTTAACTCAGGAGTTCCACAAGGAACTGTCATAGGTCCCTTTCTATTTTTAATTAATATAAATGATATCTCAACAGGAACAAACGTTAGGTTATTTGCTGATGGATGTATAATCTATAGAACAATCAATTCAGAACAAGATAGCAAAATTTTACAAAAAGACTTTACATGAATTAATAAAATGGGAAACTAACTGGATTATGTCATTCCACCCAGAAAAATGTCAACTGCTAAGAGTAACAAAGAAAAAGAAACAAATAAATTCAAAATACTTCCTTCATGGAAAAGAACTAAACCAAACTAAAGATTCAAAATACTTAGGAGTCATAATAAATCAGAAACTATCTTGGAATCCCCATGTCAATGAAGTTATTAAAAAAATCAAATAAAACCTAAGGAACTTTTACAAATGTAACAAAGATATAAAACTAAAATGCTACCTCACCCTGGTGAGACCTATACTAGAATATGCATCTTCTGTATGGGACCCATCCACCAAAGAAAATATTGATAAATTAGAACAAAGTCAAAAAAGAGCTGCCAGATTCATTACTGGAGAATATTCAAAACTGACAAGAGTAACACCATTAGTTAAATCATTAAACCTTAAAACACCAGAGGATAGAAGAACCAAGAGTAAATTAGTAATTATACATAATGCAATTAACTATAATTTAGAAATACAACACAAACATATAACAACCATCAGATAGACAAAATATAAAAACACCTTTCTTCTTCCATATTCAAGAACAAACACATACAAAATTTCATTCTTTCCGTCGGGTATTCGGGCGTGGAATGGGTTGCCCGAAGAAACCAGGAAAGCAAACACTTTATCATCATTCAAAACGCTACTAAGAATAAGGGACTAAACACAAACCATAGAAATACGTAGGAAGCAGTAACCTTCTGTACAGAAGGAGCGTCTGTAACACAAAAGATAAGATCAAACGATGCATGAGATAAGCGTCGCTGACCAGTAAGGCGGAACACTGACTAACCCCGTGACCTTACACAGTGTGTGAGATGGACAGGCATATAGCGGATATAGCCGAATCGAGGGGCGTATTGTTTATTGTGAAATTACCTTTATATTTTATATATTGTGTACCTGAATGTTATTATAAACATTTTCAAATTTGAATACCAATATCTATTTTGTATAAATTTAATTGACGTATTGAAAATGCTCACAGTTGTGGACAGAGGTGTTTTGTGTACTTATATGTTTGTGTCTAAGTAATGTTATTTGGGGGCCATAGTAACAATAAGAATAGAAATACCCAAGACAACGGAAATAAATACGTAAAACATTCAGTGTATTGTTACCATATGTAGTTAATGTGGTATTCTTCAATAGTATTGTTCAAGTACTTGCCCTTTGGGGGCATAGTCCTCATGTAATTTTCTTAACAATGGGGATCTCGTCCTTATACAGATCTTTAAAAGTATTTAATAAATATTTAACTTCGGTGTTGGTATCTACTACACTATAGACATCAGTCCTAAGTATTTGATTATTTTACTTAATAAAATTCTGCTATTTCCTTTTTTTTTCTAATATTTTTAACAATATAAAAACACAAAGCCACAAACTGTGTAAACTACACAAAACTAAAATAAGCTGCATATTTAATTTTAAAAAAATACATCATATTTCCAAAATAGTTCATTAACTACAATCATGAATGTAAGTCCAAAGAGAGAGATCTTTTAAACTCATATCATTGTAATAAAATGTATTGCATCGTTTTTTTTAAGGATGCATTTTTTCTTTAATTTACCATATTTACTTAATTCACTTTAAAATTTATATATATTAATTTGTTTAGCTTTTCTTTATAAATGCGAGTTCAAAATATTTCAAGGATGACTTACTCGCTTTAAATATCATTAAAGAAGTAGTCATCAGGAATCATAATAATTTTTTCCTCTTCTCCGATAAACTTTGAAAGATATCTATGACTTACTAAATTTGAAGAAAAAACGTTCAAGCACAGCGTTATCTTTGTTGGATTAAATTGAAAACGATCACCACCTTGTAGTTAACTACGATATTAAATTAAGCGATCAGTTCACATACTAACATCACTGTATCCAATTAAATTTTTTTTAATGAACTCAATAGAAAAATCATTACAGCATTTCCTGTTGTTTGTTTTAATAACTACTTGGCATTTTTTTAAATTGTTTTTTCATTATTTTATTTTTGTTGTTTTTTTTTAAAGCTAAAACAGTAAGAAATGTCTTCATCTCTCTTATTGTATTAGTTGTTGGTTATTCCCAACACGGACGATTCGAACCTGCCAAATCAACCATATTATTTTTCGACTCAATGACGTTTCGAACATGGGCGATTCGAAATCAATGATTTTTCAAAACAATTAAATTTTTACCTATGGATGGTTTGACCATAAGACATTACGACCCTTGGTATAGGGTCAAATATTCCGTTTTTGAACAGTCTGTGATCGGGTCTTCCTGTGGTGGAATCGGAAATTCGAATTATCCTGGGTCGAGTCGTACGGGATCTTTACGTTACAAAACCAAATATCAAATATATATAACTAGATTGTGTCGGGGCGCCGTAACGCCTGCGGCGCCCACTTTTTTAGGGCGCCTACGGCGCCAACCTTTTTCAAAAGCCCAACTAACTTGTCCTTTTTTGATAAATACGAAATATTAAACTTGGTAGTGAGTATCGCACCGTCAGGACGACCCAATTTGCGGCTGCATACGCACTCGTCCACTTCCGGTTATTGCTATTCTTAGTAACATTGTTTATAAAATGATGTTTATAAAATTGAAGAGTTACAAGTATTCACTGCGCCTTTCATTGAACCTACGATTCTATATGTGCATTCAAACAATCTCTAAAATCTATCACTAAACCTAACCCAAAACCCTAAAAACTATCACTAAACCTAACCCAACCCTAAAAACTATCACTAAACCTAACCCAAACCCTAAAAGCTATCACTAAACCTAACCCAAACCCTAAAAAATATCACTAAACCTAACCCAAACCCTAATAACTATCACTTAACGTAACCCTTAAACTTAAGTCTACCCCTAAACCTAACATCAAAACAAACCATTTTTTAAAAAAAATCTTATTCATTATCAATTCATGTAGTATTGTTTGAAAAAAAAAAAAAAATTGGCATCAATAAGAAATCGAACCCCGGACCTGCGATGAAGTGTACTATCTTACTATCAATATGACCACACAGCCACACATTCACCGATGAAATTTTTAACCTTATAAAAAAAAATGTTACCAAGAATATCAATAACCGGAAGTGAACGAGCGCGTATGCAGCCGCATATTGGGTCGTCCTGACGAGGCTATACTCACTACCATTAAACTTTCTGAAATGTACGCAAAGTATTTAATAAAAGGGGTTGTATTTTGCGCACCGATGCACACCAAACTATGACGTCATTTTAAATATTTTTACAGCGCTAATCACCACACGATTTTCAACTAACTGCTGTAGACTGTTGTACATCGTTCCTCAGCGTTCCACATCCAGTGAGTGAGTGAGTGAGTGAGTGACCTGGGCTTTTATATTATTTATTCTCAATGTAACGTCCGTCACACTACTATTTTTAGATAGCTGCGCACCAAAAATACTCAACAAAAATATATAANTCCCGATGACGCTACTAATTTTAGAAACCAGCGCACCAAAAATGATTAAAATTGTTACTGGAAATAAATGAATAAAACAAAAATTAATAAAATAAATTAGATTTATTACGTCATTAAAATGAAAATTTCATAAAATGCCCATAGCTTATATTTTATGTTTTTAATTTTTTTTTAAATATATCAGTATTTTTAATAGATATATTTAAATATAAGTAGTTTTATTTCATGTCAATAAATTTTAAATTTCATTATTATTAAGTAAAAACAATTATTATTTTAAAATATTATTTTTCTTATAAAAACTACTTATTTTAAATTTTAATAAAATTTGTAGCGATTAATTGTGAAATTTATCGTTAATTTACGCAGGCCTAATTTTAATAGCCTACATAACTGGAAAGGATACTGAGATAAAATAGTGAAAGCGTTAATTTAGATTCTTAAAAGTGTACATTGAATTGTATATTAACTGTTGATTTCATACTTTAATATTTTCTTTTATCATGTGATAAGTTTTACTTCAAAGGATTCATGCCAAATAAACAGTTCTTTGTTATTCATATTTATAAATAGTTACTTTTTTTTTTCAGTGTCCTATAGCCTTTAACATGGGCTATCAGGTTTGTGTATACAAATTTTCGTTAAGATCCCTTCATATGCACAGTAGCTAACGCATAAAATTATTTTTATTTTGCTCATATTAAAAAAATGTAAAGTTGGAAACTCTTTTCATTTTTAATCTGCACAATATAGGATATATTTGTCATTTTTTCTCGAGATCATAAATAATCGAATGGGGAATAAAAACTTAGATCTATAGGTTATTTTTAAAAAAAAGCATTTAGTGCCCCTTGGCCGTGAAGGAATGATTATTAAGAGTTCAGAGCCCTATAGTATTTTATTATTGGCTGTATAAATTGTATATATTATCTTTGATTAAGATCCATCAATTTACACAGTAGCTAACTCTTAAACTATTTTATTAAGCACAAATTGACACTATGGGCACATGGCGCCCCATGAGTGTTAAATATAGAACACAATGCTGACAGGATTCATCTAGGGAGCGTACTAAACTATCTCCAAAGGTTTCACGATAATCGGATTCATGGTTTATAAAGGACATGCACACACTCACACACACACACTCACAGACATACTTTAATTTTTATATATCTAGAAAAATAATGACATTAATAGCTCCGTGGCCCACTTAGTGCAAAATGTAATTTTTAAAACATTTGTTTTTTTCATTTTGGATCATATTTAATATATAATCGATATTAGTCGAGACAGTAACACGTATTGCATTTTAATATGGGCTATAAAGTATGAATGTATTAAGTTTAGAAAAAGATCCATTCATTTCCCATGTAGCAATTGCATAAACTAATTTGTATATAAGAAATATAAATTTAAAAAAATAGGGGCCGCCGTCCACCATGAATGTCAATGTTCATTTTTTCAATTTCCTAAAGTTTCATCATGATCGGAAGAATTTTTTATTCAGCTTTAATGGACAAACATTCATACATACATTGATTTATATCAATGTAAAATTATATATACATAAGCAGAACATGACATTAAGGGTACCCTGGTCCAGTAGTGCAAGATGTAAATTTTGAAAAAATTGTTAATTTCAATTATGATCATATTTAATATATTAGCTATATTTTTTGTTGACACCATGTCATAGAATGGGAAATAAAATGAACGTTTACGAAAAGAGAATCAGGACACCCGGCCCGAGGAGATAAAGATTAAAGATTCAATTTCATATAGATTTTTAAAAAGGGCTATCAAGGTAATTATACACCACGTTTGGTTAAGATCGAATTTGTATACACCTCATATAGGCAAAAACAATATTAAGCGCTCCCAGGCCCAATTGGCGCAAGATATTAACTTTAAAATTCCTGTTTATTTCAATCGAAATCATGATAGATATTTCTTTCAATATCTTTCAAGGTTTTTTAAAATCAGAACTAAAGTGTTAAACGCTTTCGAAAATAAAGATTTTGTCCCCCCCCCCACCTCAAAGTAATGGACATTAGGTGTTGAACGCAGTGTGGTATATTAATATGGGTTATAAAATATATATGTACTAAGTTTGGTCAAGATACTTTCATTTTGCAAGAAACTAAAACTTAAACAAATTTGAATATAGCTCATTTAAGAAAAAAAAAAAAAAAAAACATTAAAGGTTTCCGGTCCCCCATGAGTGTCAATTTTCAAAAGGTTTATTCTCAGAAACAATCCCAGAAGCTTACTACATTTTAATCGTGATCGGATGAATGGTTTAGTGAGCTATAAAGGACAAACATACATACATACATTTAATTTGTATATTATGTATATTCATTTTCTTTTCTGGTGATCATTGTTCAAAATAAAGAGATTGAATCTGAAATATATTTATTTTTGAAACTTCCGCCCCAAAAGAAGTGACATTAGGGGTTGAACGCAGTATGGTATTTTAATATGGGTTATAAAATATATATGTACTAAGTTTGGTCAAGATCCGTTCCTTTTCCAAACTAATTTAAATATAGCTCATATAAGAAAAAAAACATTAAGCGTTTCGGCCCCCCATGAGTGTCAATTTTCAAAAGGTTTTTTCACACAAACTATCCAGGAAGCTACTACATTTTAATCATGATCGGATGAATGGTTTAGTGAGCTATAACGGACTAAAATACATACATATATTAATTTTTATATTATATATATATTGATTTTTTTCTGATGAATATGTGTTCAAAATTAAGAGATTGAAGCTGAAATATATTGATTTTTAAAACTTCCGTCATTTATGACGGGTGATACACTAGTTTCAACATAAAATATAAACAGAACATGTAACACAAATCGCATGGCAACAGCCAAGAAATAAAATAATAAAACCCAATGACTTAAGAACACTTTCACCTAACAGATAACAAGTATTACATCACATACATGATCCCCAACAAGGATTGTTAAAGTCTCAAATATCTAATTAAATCCGAACAATGATATGTTGCTTTCATTAAGTCACTTTATTGAACAAATTATTAACCAAAGTAAAGGACTTGTTTTTATTAAAATGCGTTTCTCATTCTAAGATATTGATCATATGTGTCCGAAAAGTTTGTTAAAATGTAATTAATTAAAATTTCTTTGCAAAGTCTTCTAATTTAAGCTGATCATCGTCCTGCCATATGCATCCTGTAATAGTGAGAAAAAGTTTAGAAGGAAATGTTTTAATGTTGAGGATATTATATGCTTAACATATTGTCGGATATGAACATGAAAGCAAAATTATATATAAAAATTACGTATGTAGCACTATCAAAGTCACACATAATATTAGTTTTCTTTGTTTTATACCATTTTATGGCTCAAGAAATTGACATGCTTGTTGGTTAATGGATGACACAATATCTGTCAGATCATCATTGATTTCAGTGTTGAAGACATTTCTAGCACTACTTGCAATAGCCAAGAGCTCAGGTTGTACCGCATCCCCGATACCCACAACGTTGATGGTAATCCCTTGATCTTTGATACGAGTGGCAGCTTTTTGGGCTTAGAACAAAATAATACAAGAAAAATAATATGTTATCTTCAAAAAAATAGGTGAAAACTCTCGATAGAGATAATGATACAGAAAAAAGCTTTACATTTAAATTTCACACATTTTCTTGATGGATTAAAAGCTTTAAAAAGTTTTCATGTTAGATTTTTAACTATAGGTAGTTTATGCTAATTTCATAGGTAAAGATAAACAAACACCCTTTCTGCGATAATACATTTAATATAGTTGGGAGCTGAAGCATTAAAAAAAACAAATTTATCACGGAGAAGGTTTGTGAATCTGCACTTTTCAGAGAAAGCTGAAAGAATATATTGACTGTTGTCATAAAATTTCTAGCAGTAGTTTACTAAGGATTTTAAGAAAACAATGTTTTGTCTTAACAAATTATTTTTCTTTAAAATTGTTTTAATGCTAGTCTAGTCTTCTTTTTCTTAAACATATCTTTTTTACATTGATTGTCTGTTGCTTTCTTCCACATACTTGGGCATGAAAGTTTGCTTTAAGTTGGGCAGTAAAATATAAAAATAGCAATTTTCATAATGAAAACAAAGAAATACTTAAACTTTTAACTTTTAAGCATACATTTAATATTCGTAAATGTATATCACATTATTAAATTAATGTAAGCTGTAATTAAACTGATGGAAGTAAAAAAAAAGTTGATTTTTTTTTTCTCAAGTGACAATGCATTGTAATGTTTAGAGCAAGGAGATTTGAATATTAAGAACTCCTGAATAAACTAAATATATGAAAATAAGGTTTAACAAGTGCGAAGTATATTTATAAAATAAATCGTTTCAACATATTGACTCGAATGGTTTTTATTATCATTATAATTTACTTACTCTTGATCGGGTCGTCAGATTTGCCGTCAGTCATTAGGATAACAGTTTTGAAAGAATTATTTCGGGATCCAGCGGCTACACTAAACATTGCTTCGTTGTTGATCAATTCCAGAGCTTTGTCGGTACTTGTTTCGTGGCCCTTGTATGGGATAGCACTCAGATTCTACACACACACACACACAATAATAATAATGTTGTTAGATATGATGCATGGAATTCACTGCATGACATAAAAAACATATCAGAAAATGTATAATATCAATACATTTTATTTTTAATTCAATCGATTTTCTTATGCTGCATATAAAATTGCTGCTATAATTGGCTTCAGCCAGGCTTTTTCAATGGTTCCTCTTTTGTACCACATCCAGTTTAGACCCCGCTTTGTAATTGGAACACTGTCTAAAGTATAACATCTGTTCAATATTTGTTACAAATCTTTAAGCTTTATTCATTTCAGTTTTAAGAGATCCCCTCTATGGGATCAGGTCTATTCATGGAGATTTCTAAAAAACAAAAACAAATATTGCAGAAATCAATGAGATAAACTAAAACGTTTCCCTTTATATCGCTAATAAATAAGGGTGACCAAATGCTAAATAAATTCATAAACATGTATAAAATAATTTGGATCAACCCTCAATCAATTGAATAATAACACTATAGTTCATCCATAATATTGGTCCTTTATAGGGTATAACTTTACACATAATTAATATTTTTATCCATGGTGGAATCTTGGACAAGATAAGTAGCGTTCACAAGTTTTAATTGGCCATCACTAACAAGCAAGGGATTTTGGGCTAGCACAACTTTCCCAAGAGGCCGTGCCAGAACACCCAGTATCGCAGCCGTGATTCTGTTTTACCTCTTTTCGGAAATCCATCGCGCTAACGCTAGACCACATTAAAACATGTAAAATATCACAGATCCCCTAGATTGAACGGAAATCTTGACAAGATTAGTATTTTCTATTTTTTATTTATATATTTATAACTCAGATAATAAATATCGGTACTTTTGAAATTATAATCTGATTAGTAATTGATATATCATATAGATTGGGACTGCGATAAAACATTTTTAAAAAATAATAAAATAAAATAAAAAGTTGTGTAAATAATAATGATAATAATAATAAAATGATAATTTATATAGCGCTGTATCCCAGCCAGAAGCCGGGCTCACAGCGCTTCACATAGAGACATACTACATACACTAACCAAATAGACACCAATATCACACCAACCACACAAATGACAATACGTAGTACATCCGCTACGTTAATCACTAAAAAAGAAGTGTTTCATTAATTTTCAAAATAAAGTCCGAAAACACATGTCCCAAACCCAGTCCTGAATACGCGTGAAGTGTATTGGTCGTCCACATGTGTGCTGTCGGGGATGTCTATTGTCATTGTCCGCTTCTTGGGCTTGTCCGAGTATTTATGATAGGAACAAAGATGGCTGACCTTGTAGTAAAACAAAAGCGTTTAGCTTCGCAAAGATAAATACAAATAATCCAACATTTTCAGAAATGAAATTCATTGCTTGCCCGATACAGGGATCCATAATAAACATCCTGATTCCGAAATAACATGAATTACACAGTCTAAAACACAAAAATCACAGTTAAAGAGGAGCTCGATGCTATACATGCCTATAAGACATAGTTTATGCTAGTTTATGTTTAAAAATTACAAATAAAGCTCACAATTATTGTTTTTATTTTACAATTCGCTTGTGTATTTTGTATTTTGTTATTAGTACCAGGTTTTTATGAACTTGCTTTCGTTTCTGTCTGTCTGTTGGTAAAATTTAAACTTTTAAACGTAAAATTAAACCACACTGATGGCTCTAGAAATCGTAAAATTTTATCACAGATAGATAGATACTTGTTGACAATACATTTTATCAAAATTTCTTATCGATGGTATTTTTCGTAATTAAATAGTGGCAATTGTTGGCACATCTTAATCTAGCTATGTATCCGTCTGCTTTAGCTGTCATTCGCGTGCTACCGGAGTTCACCCCGTGACCCCATCCCCGGGTTATCAAAACATTTGGCGGGTGCTTTTAATGTGTTTGTTATAAAAGTAAATAGAGGTACAAATAGATTTTTAAAAATCACGTTTTTATAAGTAGACTACAAAAAAGAAAATATAAAAATGAATTTTTTTTTTTTTAAAGTAAACAAACTCTTTTCTATTTGCGGGCTTAAATGAATCAAAATGTATAAATTCCAGTACTTTCAATTAATATAAATAAAAACTTTGGCGAGTGCTTCAAAATCCAATTCTAATTTAGAAATTCAACAAAACGAAAGGTGTTTGGTAAAAAATTAACTAGTTGTTATTTAGAAGACAAAACAGTGATATATAGGTGAAATAATGAGTAAAATGCATATGTTAAACCTCATACGCGCCCGCCCCATGTTTTATTCATTCTATAAGAAAGTACATGAACTTATAAGTTTTAATATTTATACTTCTTATTAGTCAAATTATGAAATCGTTATTTAAATAAAATATTTTTACCAAAAAATTTGTTTTTTTTAGTTTTTGAAAAAAAAAAATCATTTATAATTAAATTCCTATATTAGCTCGTGGCCTCTTGTTGCTATATTAATTATTTGCAGGAAAAAAAAACGTATATCGATTTTTAACCCACTTCCCCGTTTGCTAGTTTGCGGACAGTTTGTAGGCAGACTAGGGGGCGACACTAAAAATGATGTATCGAAATTTTACATAGTTTGAATGTATTGAAATTTTACATAGTTTGAATGTATAGAAATTTTACATAGTTTGAATGTATCGAAATTTTACATAGCTTGAATGTATTGAAATTTTAGATAGTTTGAATGTATAGAAATTTTACATAGTTTGAATGTATTGAAATTTTAGATAGTTTGAATGTATAGAAATTTTACATAGTTTGAATGTATAGAAATTTTACATAGTTTGAATGTATTGAAATTTTACATAGTTTGAATGTATTGAAATTTTACATAGTTTGAATGTATTGAAATTAAATTAATGAATATTTAGATTATCTCAATATATCTCTACTTAGCATGTACATTTGTATGTAAATGTAGCGGTTCGTATTATATTTCACAGCCTTTTAAAAATATTTTTCTGTCATGCGATGCGATAAGAATTATATTTATCATGCTTTAAAAAATATTCTTTCGATCTGTAAGTTGCGTGGTGCGGATTATATTAAACACTTTTCCCATGATCAAATCGAGGAGAAATCTAGAAGGCAGCTTGTAATAGTTTATTTTAACATTCGAAATGTCTGCGCAGATGTAACCTGCATATGCAAATCCTCTTGAACCTAGCCATATGCTAAGGAGGTCCAAAGGATGTTCAGCGGCCAAACAATACCGAAAAAGTTAACTGGATTTCTTGGAGATTATTTTTAAAAAACGAAAAAAAAAATCTGTATTTTGTCATTTTCTCGCCAACCAGAAAATCTAACGGTTGAAACAAACGCTAAACAATAGCTAATAATAATAATAATAAGAAGAAGAAGAACAATGTTGATGCAGACATGCTTCGAGGCAGTGGCGTAGCTAGACCTTTTGCCGCCCGGGGCGGTCTCCAATTTGCCGCCCTTTTTAGAGGCCAGCCATAAATGACATCACGCGCCGGGGTGGGGGATAACCACATTTGTGACGAGGGGGGAATGTTTAATAAAGTTGGCGTCACATAAAAAACGCGCAACTTTAAAGTTCCACTTAAAATATTTGATTACAGACTCTTTATTTAATGACGTTTCACAGGGCTTCACGTGTGTAACGATATTACAGTGCAGCCTTACACTAAGGACATACTCAAATGCCAAAAAGTTGATTTGAAACATGTTCATTTTCAAATAGAAAATATGGTTAAATGGGGGGGGGGTGGGGTGGCCAAAGCTTAGTGACCTCATATGGAAATATGGGTATACGTTTTTATGACGACGTTTGGCGAGGGGTAGGGGGTAAAAAAATCAGCAAAACTAGCGTGAAGTCACTTATGGTTAACCCCTTAAGTCAATCATACGATGGATTTTTATAAATTTATAAACATGAATAAATATATGTAATTGAAGCGAAGTAAATATGGAAAACATTTTTACAATTGTATGCTCTAATTATTAAAGCAGTAATAAAAGAGGCCGCATAAAACGATATACCTATAAATACACACTTATAAAAATACAAGATACTTTTTTAAAAGGCCACAAGAAAGTTACTGAGATTGCAGGTCCTACCCCCCCCCCCTTACGAGGCAACACATATTCAAAGAAAAATCATTACTAATTAATTTGCTTTTATTTTGTATTTATATGAAAATGATTTTTTTACAAGTAATTGTATACATTACTATGTAAATATATTTATACATTTACTTTACTAACTTTAATTGTAGAAAAATCTTGTATTATGCTATCAAAATTTCAAATTATTTGTAATACCTTTTTTTATCAAGCTCAATTTGGAGAAGCTTCTTTCGTAACTAGCAACACTGATATCAATTGTTGAGAAAATTCATAGCAAAATTACATTTTTTTCTGTTTGGTACATTATTTTCCAATCTATAACAGTTGAATAAATTTTAAAAGATAAAAGGGTCTTTCCCCTCGTTCTTCTAGCGTAATGCCTCTTTTAGCAGTGTATAGTACAGCTATAAAAACCGGGATCCTTTTTTCTTTCAATATTGACATTTTCTTCATCTATGTCAAAACAGTCATTTATTTTAAGTGCAAATTCTTCATTTAGTATCTATGGTATCTATTCTATATGGTATTTATACGAATATTTTCTAACAAGGATATGAACCTTATCAAAGCGATCTTTTCTTTTCTTTTAAATTCTATCCATTGATAAAAACAAATCCCGTTGCACGTCTTGTTCTAAAAATACAACCACGTCTTCTAAATTTTCAACATTCATATTTCTTCAAAAATTATTTTGGCTGATATAACAGCGTTTTATAATAACATAACACTTTGTTCCATGAAATGGGTTTACAATAATTTAAATAACAAACCAAACAAAAAACAACAAACAAAAAAACCAACAACAACTAACTAAATTGAGATTATAACATAAAACATACAAAAGAAAAAGTTTGCATATAATCAAGTAGAATTCCAGAATCTGATCTCACTTTACTAGTTACTTCTTCAGATGTTAATTTTAATTATGTATGCCTATTGTAAATGCACAGTACTCTACAACAGCAAGCTGGGAGATAGGTTCAAGACCACTATTGGTGTCAGACTAGTGTGTTTACTCCCCCCATCCTCCTCAACCTCTTTCTTGAAAGAATTATGACAGATGTGATCGAAAACAATGTCGGAACGGTCAGCATCGGAGGGAGAACTATAACTACCCTACGCTTCGCCGATGACATAGACGGCCTAGCTGGCAGCGAAGACAAACTAAAAGAATTCCTTGCAAAGCTAGAGAAGACATCAAAGGCATATGGCATGGAAATCAATGCAGAGAAGACCAAGGTCATAGCAAACAGTAAATTCACAAGTGAAATACGGATAAACGAGCAAAAACTCGAGGAGGTCCCTACCTTTAAATATCTAGGGGCTAAAATATCCGATGAAGGCTCAAAGCCAGAAATTCTTGCCAGAATGGCCCAAAAAACTGCAGCATTAAGCAAACTTAAACACATCTGTCAAAGCAAGGAGCTCTCCCTGAGAGCGAAGATGTGACTAATGCGCTCTTTGGCGATGTTAGTCTTCCTGTAAGGTTGTGAGGCTTGGACGCTCACCACAGACCTCCAAAAAAGAATTAATGCGCTAGAGATGAGATGTTTTCGAAAGGCACTAAACATCTCCTACATGGCGCACATCACGAACGAAGCGGTCCGCGATAAAATAAGTGCTGTCATTGGCCCTTACGAGGACCTTCTCACCTCAATTAAAAAGAGGAAATTACTGACACGTGACAAGATCTGGAGGTCTCTCAAAGACGATATTGCAAGGCACAGTCCAGGGAAGAAGGAAAAGAGGCAGACCAAGGAAAAGAGTGGACCTGTCATTTAGCGATTCCCAGAAGGCAGCTCAGAACCGTGACACATTGCATGAAATAGTGTGCAGCTCAAAATGGTGCCCCAATGACCCAACGTCGGGTTAAGGGCCAGTTCAGTTCAATTCTATGGTGGTGTTAATTAACGGATAAATTTGAATATATTCATATTCTGGTCATAATTCAAATTATTTGCACATTACTTTAATTGGATAGACGTAGCATTTTAATAAATAACCATATTTTAATTTATGGTACTTTAGTGCAATAAAAACGAAATAAATTTAATAATTCCCTTCCCTTACAATACTAATATGAAAACTGAAACAGTAACATAAATTTCTACTTGCCAGTAAAACAAAAGTTTGAACCACCATGTCGTAAAAGTATTTGTTCGTGAATCATTCTGCACCTGTGGAAATTCCACGCAAAAATTGCCGTGGACATATTAATACCACATATTTTTCGGACCAACGGTGACGTGTTTTTGTGTGTAGTTTTGAAATAGCTGTTACGTATACCGATTAATTTTCCAAACAAATCGATACCCTTTTGAGCGAACTTAAATTTTTTAAAGATTTTGTGTTAGTCATAACAACTAAAATGTAATCAAACAAATGTTGTGGGACCCGTATATTAAGACTCGAAATTGTGAATATTTTTGTTTCACCATTATTTTACCTTTTCAAAAAATTAAATTCCGGTTGTAGGAAATGTCAATACTTTTAAATGCCCAAAATGCCGCCCTCAAAATGTGTGCCGCCCGGGGCGGCCCGCCCCCCACCGACCCCCTCTAGCTACGCCACTGCTTCGAGGTTTTGTATTCTTTCGACTCCAATGATTTGCAGATAGCAATTGTTTTGCTTATATTCAAATTTGTTTTCTAAAAATAAATTTTAATATAATAAATAAAGATAGTTAAAGGATTTCCCCGCTTTGTGAATGTTCATGCTAGATTGTTGCATGGTGCTCATTATATTGACACATTCTTGATGTGTTTTAATTTGAGGGGTTATTACGTCATTTTATGTTAGGTGTCAGAATTACTTATTTGGATCGACATTAATTGTAATCTAGAATGTTTTCCCTAGAATTAAAAAAAAAATTCTTTGTTGGGAATTTTTTATTACATGTTTTACTATATAATTTTGTATTTTTGAATTGTCGTGTGATGCTAATTATAATAAACATAGTTTTACTTATGCAACTTATATAAAGATGTATAGTTAACTTTGGTTTAATGGATTTCATTTTTTCGTGTGTGTAATTTTAAAAAGGTACTTAGGTCGGTCCAGACATCTAATTTCCGAATATATTTTAATATAAAAAATATAAAATAACGATGAAAAATTGCGTCACAAATGCCGTCACACTATTTGATTTGGTGAACTTACAATTTCTTTTTAGCTATGTATAAAGAACTTGAAAGTATTACAAGACTAAGTTTTGCTAGAATTTTTTAGAGTTCGAACATCGTGAATGATGATACTACAAAAATTGACTTAAAAATAACATTTATCTAGATATTTAAATATAAGAAAAACTATTTTAAAAATAAACACAGTACCTTGATAAGGTCAATGAAAGATAGATGGTCTTTAAGATCAAAATATTTAACTGCATCAAGGCTAAAAACAACTGCCCCGACCAGAACATCCTGCGACCCGAGTGTAAATTTTGAAGCCAAAAATAGTGCTATGGCTATCTCTTCCTGGTAGCCGTCTTCTCCGATGCTAAATGAGGAATCCAAGACGTAAATGAGGTCAATGACTGGTGTACAAGCTGAAATAAAAGTTTAGTATATCAAATGTAAAACTTACTTTTAAAAGTGCTGCCTTACAAGTTTATATAAGTCATAAAATAAAGATACGCTTTAAAATGTTATTATTGCATCACAAAGAATGTATGCACAAATTAGCAGTAAATTTTTATTAAGTAGTGTAAGATAAGTGAAATACGAAAATTCGTTTAAATTAAATAATGGTTCATATAAAATTAATATACATAATTTGCAATGTATCCGTCCAGTCCCGTCTGTGACACTTCTAATTTTAGAAAGCAGCGCATCAAATTACCGTACCGAAAATAACCCCTTTCGAGCGTCCGCATAAAATTATTAAATTTGGAAATAAATGAATACCCCAAAAAATAATTAATCAAATAGGTAAAATTTCTGTATTAATCTACATTACTTTTTATTCTGATGTAAATTTTAAAAAAAAATTATGAGATTGCTGCTGAAATATCTTTATTTGAAAAACTCTTCGTCATTTTTGTATTCTGAATATTTGTTAGAAAAATGTATCTGTATATATTAATAAATTTTTAAATCAAGCATACCAGGCAGTTCTTTTATTAGATTTAAGTTAATTATCTCATAATCGACCATGTACAAATGAGCATGATGAATGAGCCCCGCTGGGGTAGAAAACTCACAGTGGGCAAGCGTAGTGGTATGAAGAAAAGAAAAGAAAGAGCGGGGTTGGGGTTGTGACAATAATACTTCTTGCGCTCATTTGCGTTGTTCTTTCACTGATCAACATGTGATTCGTAATGCATTGGTTATGACGTCAGTCTTGCACGTGGAAAATCCTAGGATAAATTCCCAGATGAAATAATTTATTGTTTTTTTCTAATGGTTCTTTTCCCCATTTGTTGCTAACATGACTAAAACGTGGGCAGGAAAGAACAGTTTATGGTTTGCAAGGGATGGAAGTAAATTCAGGGGCAGGGAACAAAAACCGCTGAGCACATGTCGCCACGTTTACTCGTTGTTGTTTTTTTTTCAATAATTCGTTCTGATGTTTGTGTGCGTTCATTCACCATCCCCCCCCCCCATGATTTTTTCACGACCTAAGATGAGAAAGTCTGTGGCGTATACTACGCCATGGGTCATCTTGTATTAATTATTTTGACTCTGAGTAAATTCCCTTTTCAGTGTAATCAGTGCAAGTTCAAATTTAATTATAAGAATAGTATTGATATTAAATAGCATGAACTATGTGAAATACAAAAATGCTTCCAATTAAAAAAGGTTTATCACGAAATATCCAACTGTTTCAGAGAAAACACTATGTAATTTAGTAGTTTTTAAAACCAAAATCATTTCTAATTAAATGACGTTACTAGAGGAAGAGCATAAAAACTTAACACCTGTCACGACAGTGGATAAAATTTACAGGTCATGTTAAATATATATTTAATTTATCTAACTTGGCATTTAAATACCGACCACAAATTCAGTTGGGTGGTTGTTGAGACTGGCCAATGCTGTTTATCTAATTCTTTTCCCGCTAATTTTGGTAAGTTTTACGATTTATTTAAGTCAGGTGCTTAAACAGTTTAGGTGATTTTTTTTTCTGGAAAGATTGCATCATAAAGTGCCCCAAAGGAATATAGGGATTAAAAAATAGTTCGGTACTGTTAGAGACGAAAAAGATTTAAATGTAGGAATCATATGCATGAGCGTAGGATTGTAGCTAATAAATGAAACGGTTATTTTTATATTAAGTTGTAAATTTCTGACTTTTTGAAAGGCATTTTTCATTGCTGTGGGCTGGAGTCAATAATATACTGGATGGCATAAACACTATAGCAAAGTAACCGTAATATACTTTTTGCATAACTTAAACTAAAATAACAGGGTAAATTTTAAGCCCAAACCTCGAATTTCAAAGTATTTCTTTAAAACAAATTAACCCCATATATACCTTCATTTAGAATCAATATTTTCATAATTAATATTAGAAATTTAAAAATTATCCTATTCATTTGACTAAGATCATGCTTAGCCTGGAAGTAGAACGAATATTTAAGAGAGTTTATCATGAAAAAATATAATCAAAAGAACAGGTATTTAAAAGTTAACGACTTTACTAATCTTTAAAGGGTAAATATATCCAGTGTAAAGAAATATCGCGGTCTTACGACTATTATAAATGATCTAGAATCAGAAAATGCGTGTTCTGTAAAAAAAAAAAAAAACACACTTTATAAACAACTCATTTTGCGACAAGCTGTTTTGATTTTACTAGATCAATATTATACGACAGAAATAAAGTTTCGTATTCATGTGGTTCACTAAACTGCAGATTTTTTTTAAACCGTAGTCTATACACTGTCTTGAAAATATTGAATTTTTTAAACCATTCTGATTTACAATCAAATCCTTAAATAGTACGTGTTATGTATTAAAAAATTGATGGTTGATATTTAAATTCATCATATTTTCCATTTTCTCGACACACATATCCTTATTTTTATGAAGAAGGTGTTTGATTTATCACTACCCTAATTTCCTGATCGTTTAAACTCATTATTAAGGAGAATTTGAGTCCCAAAAGCAAAAAAAAGTTATTCTTATTGTGCCTATCCCGTAGCGTAGCCCTGGTATTTTGCTTCTATAAATATATATATATATATATATATA
>MUZC01004450.1:167954-184014 GCA_002072015.1 Radix auricularia
GACAATTGGGTCACCCACTGTACCTGTGCATTGGCTCTAACATGCCAGCTAGCAGTGGGTCTGAAGGGTGTTTAGCTGTGCTGATCAATCAGCGTGGTATGCATGCGTGCTCCCTGCCTATGGGGCAGTGACCCGTAACGGGGGGAAAGGCCGTAAAGTTTAAAAAACAAAAAGTTGCACGAGGAGGTGTAGTTGTGCTAGAGCGAGTGTGTGAGAGATGGCAGTCAGCAGTCAGCAGTAGTAGGAGTGCAACTGTGTTCCAGGCTGTTTAGAAAAAGCCAAATAAACATTATACACTGTACAACTATAGTCCTCTGCTTTCCTGCATTGTGTTGTGTTTATTCAAATAAACTAACAATAATAGCCACCACTCGACTACACAAAGTTGCGCATTTGGATGTGACGTTACATTTATTTAACATACAACCTATCGTCAAAATTGTGTGAATCCTCTACTATGCGTGACGTATTTTCTGACAGCCCACAAAAGGGGTAGCAATATAGAGACAGTTCGGGCCTTTTAATTTCTGGCTACTTCACTGGGCGGCTACATAAAATCAATAGTGCGCTTGAGCCACAAGCTGATGGGATTGACATTCAGCCAAAGTTAAAGGCACAAAAACACACATTTTGTTTGAATGACTATTGCTTAAAAGTCGTTCACTGACCAGGAGAGAAGATGAGCGCGCAATGGACAACCAAGCCTCCAAAAATATCTAATGGAAACTTTATAACGCCATAAGAGAACGAGGTTATGTGACACAAAAAGAAATTAGAAGTATATACCTATATATTGATAAATGGTTTAAGGCAAACATACCTGGTATTTCTTCTATTGGACCTTCGCCGCTTTGGTCACCATTTCGAATCACTGTAGATTTTTTTTAAAAATGTATTATTTTGACATTGAATATTTTTTAGTTCTATATATGCAACTACTAACACGATGGACAGATCATAGCCCTGAACAGTTCAAATTTAAAAGGAATCAAGAAACCAAAATACTACATAAACAAGAGAATGGAGATATTCTTATTCCATCAGTGCTGATGGGCGACTTTATTGAGGCAGTACAAAACTTAAAAAGTCTACTGAGATTGACAATATTCGTGCAGCATTTCTAAAATAAGGAGGTATGGAATTTCCCAAATTTTTTGAAAAAGCTGTTTTTTAAAAATTGACAATTTTCCTTGACACTGATCAGCAGATAGAGTGAAATAACAAGATGATAATCAAAATCTTAAGGAAGTCTCCGTATGACATTTTTGAGATTATATTAGTTATAGCCTTTTTAAAAGGACAACAATACCAACAACTGGCTGCAGATTAATACAGACTAGTTAATACAAAAACCAGAAATGAGATGAGACTAGATATATTATAAGTACGAGACAATGAAAGAAAGCTTAGATAACAAAAATACTAAAAAAATGTATAAGTCTTTTAAAAAAAATTCAAAAAACGGAGAAGACGTCAGCTACAATGGTTGATGGCTGCAATTTAAATCTTTTTTTATATAATTCGGCAATACAAGATCGATGTACAGAATATTGCACCGAACTGTTCAAATGCAAAATAAATTATGATAGCAGGATACTAAAGGGAAAAGATAACCGATAGACTGTTGAATAATCAGTGTGAATAAACAAGATTTTAAAAAAGTACAGAACTTTAAATTGAGGAAGTTGCATGCTGTTGATAGTATCAATGTAAATTTTCTAAAATATGGGTGTACAGAAGTAAACAAAACTTTAAAAAGTTGTGCCATATTATTATAGAATACAAAATGAGGCCCTAAGCATACTGATATGCGCTCAGAATAAAACTAGGTAAGAAGGTAAATATAAAACAATGCAATAACTATTGGAAATCAATTTCATCAACCACTCTAGCAAAGTAATGCTTAATTTGTCCTTACATTTTACTACCATTTTTTGTTATTCTTGTAAAAAAAAGTCAGGTTTCAGACATAGCGGAAGAATACTTGAGCATATCTTAAATTCTCTTCTGCTCACAGAAAATTCCGATAATACTAACCTGACTTCAATCATTACTTTATATCAGTGTTTCTCAAAGTATTTTGGGTAGACAAACTAAGAGAATATCCGAGAATTTTTGCGACGCACTTAAATAGTTTTAACTTATTTTATTAAAAAGAGAACATTTTTTACTCATAACGTTGATGTATATAACTGTGATCTATCAGAGTGATGGATGCACCTTTTAAGGGAAACATTATATTCCTTCAAGGCTTAAACGTTGACGGTCAAAAGCGCAACTCGTCATCAACTTTGATTGGCTCTCTCGTTTCTCGGACTTGATTTAAGTTAATGCCAAAAAAGTTAAATTCACAGAACCAAAAAGATGAAAATGGCAAGAGAGTTTTAACTGCATTCAAACTGAATATATTTGAGACTTTCCTGTGTGCAAGCAATAATTTTTATAAAGTCGTGTTGGTGAACGTGTTTGATGGAATTTGTTACATTGTAATTCGATCAACTGCTTCTCCTCTTTTGTCACCAAATTGACTTATTCACTGACTTTAAATGGATTGAAAACCCAAACTAATTCGTCGATCTCCAGTGATTGAAAATAAAGTTGAAGAGACGATTGAAGTTGATTGAGAATGTTGAAGATGTCATCATGTTTTACATATTTTTTTTATTATCTTGAATTTTTTTTTTTTTACATTTGAGAGGTAGTCGAGTATTCCATTAGATATTTTACTTTTTAAAAATGATTGTTTCTCTTTAAATGATTTTAACTTTGATGAGAATGTAATGTTGTTCTCAGTTGGTTGTTGATTGGGAAATTTTATTGTATTATGAATTAGTAATGTAAAGTAAATTTTTTTAAAGTTTATTTTTTATGCATTCGATACAGATACAAATCTTTAAGAAGTGTTAAATGTTCAGTTTGTTTACAATCCATTTGATATTTAACTTCTTATTATTACACATAGATACATATTGATATGTATTTCAAAATTTGTTGAAAATATATATTTAAATTATAAAAGTAAAATAAACGTTAAAATGTTTTATTTCATTTCAAAGTATTCATACAAAAATAATATATTTCTAGGGGTATATTATGAAACTCTGATACAAATAAATTTTCTTGAGAAATGTGACAGCAAATACTGTGATAACCCTTTAATTTGTCATGGATTTTTGTTCTAATTTTATATATCTCTATTTATTACACAATTATTTTAACTCGTTGTGTCTGCTTGAGCCCTTAAAATTTGTTTGCTTGCCATAAAAGATTTCGATCAATTTTTTACCCATTTCCAAGTAAGTTATCGAGCAGAAATATTGAAGGCAGACTTGTGCCGATAATGAAAACGATGTATTAAACTTTCAGAAAGATAGAAGGTACATAAATGACATTATTGAATATTTAGATTATTTTATTTATCTCTCAGAATCATGTTAATGTTAAATATAGAGTTTCGTGGTGCTTATTATATTGAGTGGCAAGCGCGCTCGGCATGCGTACCGATGGACACAAGTTCGAATACATGCGAAGGCAAAGATTTGTTCCTGTGGCCTGAGCAGTCCCTGAGTCACCCAGCTCCGAATGGGTACCTAACTAACAATATGTAGGCAGGTGTGTAATGCATGGGACCCTCATAGCCGTGGTCTGTGACCGCTGCATCGCTTGCAAACAGATCATCTGTTTTGGTCTGTGGACGCAATTATCTTCTGCATATAAGTAGCGTCTGTATATCTAAGATAAGAAGAGAAACCTTTGCCGCCGTGCAATAAGGTGCATGTTATATAGACAATACTTTTTAAAAAAATATTCACGATCGGTGCGAATTAAACTAACATGTTTTACAAGACATAAATAAAGATATGTATGTTAGGATTGTCTTGCGATTAGTATTATAACGAAGTTTCTTATAGATAGGTCTCTTAAAAGTGTGTTATAGTAAAATCTTGGTTTTTACATCTTTAATATTAACTCGTGATGTCTGGTTGAGCACTTGCTTTCGGAAAAATATGTTGATCGATTTTTTACCGAATTTCTCGTAACCTAGCAAGCTAGCATTTTTCATGTGGACTCGTTACAATATTAAAAATGATGTATTAAATTTTCAGATCGATTAAATGTACTGTAATTAAATAATTGAATGTTTAGACTATTTAATTTATCTCTATGTAAAAATGTTAATTTTTGAAATAGTGTGTCGTGGTGCGTATTATATTGAACAACATTTCCTTTCGTGCAGTAAGGTGCGTGATATATTGACAATACTTTATATAAATATATTCAATATCGGTGTTCATTATATAAAACATGTTTTACGAGACATTACTAAACTTTTGTATTTTTGGATTGTCTTGCTTGCGTATTTTAATAAACTGTCCTATAGTTATGTCACGTATGTAAAGGATTTATAGTCAAACACTTTTTAAACTTTTTTGTTTATTATTCGTTATTTAAATAAGTTTTTAGTGTAAGTGTTCATTATACTATTGTAGCACTTTTTAAGCCAAGTGAAACGTCATGAAATAAAGTTTCAGTAAGCAAAAATTTTTTAAGTGAAATTCTTATTTAAAGTTTCGCGTTTCGATGTGACGTTACATGTATTTTACACACATCATATAGTCACAATTGTGTGAATCCCCTCCCCATGCGAGACTCCCCTCCCCATGCGCGACGTCATTTATCACGGCCCATAAAAAGGGCAGCAAATTAGAGATTATTTGGGCCTATAAATTTCTGGTTACTCCACTGGGCGGCTACATAAAAAAGTCAATAGTGCGCTTGAATCACTAGATGATGGGCGTAAGATTCAGTCAAAGTTAAAAACACAAAAAACATTTTGATAAATGACTATTGCTAAAAAGTCGTTCGCTGACCAGGAGTGAAGATGAGCGCGCAATGGACAACCAAGCTTCCATAAATATGTCATGGAAGGAAACAATATAACACTATACTACCACAAGGTTATGTGACACAAAGAAATTAGAAGTATACATCTATATATTGATAAATGATTTAATGGCAAACCTACCTTGTATGTTTTCTATTGGACCTTCGCCGCTTTGGTCACCATTTAGAACCACTGTAAATTTTTAAAAATGTATTATTTTGACATTGAACAATTTGACAATTGGGTCACCCACTGTACCTGTGCATTGGCTCTAACATGCCAGCTAGCAGTGGGTCTGAAGGGTGTTTAGCTGTGCTGATCAATCAGCGTGGTATGCATGCGTGCTCCCTGCCTATGGGGCAGTGACCCGTAACGGGGGGAAAGGCCGTAAAGTTTAAAAAACAAAAAGTTGCACGAGGAGGTGTAGTTGTGCTAGAGCGAGTGTGTGAGAGATGGCAGTCAGCAGTCAGCAGTAGTAGGAGTGCAACTGTGTTCCAGGCTGTTTAGAAAAAGCCAAATAAGCATTATACACTGTACAACTATAGTCCTCTGCTTTCCTGCATTGTGTTGTGTTTATTCAAATAAACTAACAATAATAGCCACCACTCGACTACACAAAGTTGCGCATTTGGATGTGACGTTACATTTATTTAACATACAACCTATCGTCAAAATTGTGTGAATCATCTCCCTATGCGTGACGTCATTTCTGACAGTCAATAAGAAGGGTAGCAATATAGAGACAGTTCGGGCCCTTTAATTTCTGGCTACTTCACTGGGCGGCTACATAAAGTAAATAGTGCGCTTGAGCCACAAGCTAATGGGCGTGACATTCAGCCAAAGTTAAAGGCACACAAAAAAAAACATTTTGTTTGAATGACTATTGCTTAAAAGTCGTTCGCTGAACAGGAGAGAAGATGAGCGCGCAATGGACAACCAAGCTTCCAGAAATATCTAATGGAAACTTTATAACGGCATAAGAGAACGAGGTTATGTGACACAAAAAGAAATTAGAAGTATATACCTATATATTGATAAATGGTTTAAGGCAAACATACCTGGTATTTCTTCTGTTGGACCTTCGCCGCCTATTTCACCATTTAGATGCACTGTAGATTTTTAAAAATTTATTATTTTTACATTGAATAATTTCTAGCTTTATATATGCAACTACTAGTACGATGGACAGATCATAGCCCTGAACAGTTTAAAATCAAAATGAATCAAGATACCAACATTTTAAAATAAACAAGAAAACAAAGATATTCTTATTCCATCAGTTCTGTTGAGCGACGTTGTAGAGGCAGCACATAACTTAAAAAGTCTAATGAGATTGACAATATTCCTGCAGCATTTCAAAAATAAGGAGATACGGAATTACCCAATACTTTTGAAAAATCTGTAAAAAAAATATTTTTTAAATACAATTTTCCTTGACACTGTTCAGCAGATAGATTGAAATACCAAGATGAGAGTCAAAATCTTAAGGAAGTCTTCATATCGCTTTTTGAGATAATATTAATTCTAGCCTCTATAGAAGGACAAAATACCATCATCTGGCTGCAGATTAATAGAGACTAGTTAATAAAAAAGACCAGAAATGAAATGATACTAGATATATTATAAGTACTAGACAATGAAAGAAAGCTTAGATAATAACAATAATTTAAGAAATCTTTCAACAACGCAAACGTTTTCAGCAACAATGGTTGAGAGCTGCAATTGCAAGTTTTTGCTTATATAACTCAGCAATACAAGATCGATGCACAGAATATTGCAAAGAACTGTTCAAATTGACAATAAATTACGATAGCAGGATACTAAATTGAAAACAAAAGTGATACGTTGTTAATCAATCAGCGTAAATATAAGAGATAAAAAAGTACAGAACTTTAAATGGAGTAACTTGCATGCTGTTGATAGTATTAATGTAAAATTTCTAAAAAAAAAATGGATGTTAATAAGTAACCAAAACTTTAAAGAGTTGTGCCATATTATTATGGAATACAAAACGAGGCCCTAAACATAGTGATATGTGCTCAGAATAAAAGTTGGGAAAAAAGTGTAACTCTTATTCAAATGTGGCAGTGTGCCCCACATCTTTGTGTTTTTGGAACCATTGGTATGAGTGGTGCCACGGACCCAATTGGACAATTGGGTCACCCACTGTACCTGTGCATTGGCTCTATCATTCCAGCACGCAGCGGGTCTGAAGGGTGTTTGGCTGTGCTGATCAATCAGCGTGGTATGCATGCGTGCTCCTTGCCTATGGGGCAGTGACCCGTAACGGGGGGAAGGGGCCGTGAAGATTAAAAAAACAAAAAGTTGCTCGAGCAAGTGTATGTGTGCTAGAGCGAGTGTGTGAGAGATGGCAGTCAGCGGTCAGCAGTAGTAGGAGCGGATTGAGAACTGTGTTCCAGGCTGTTTAGAAAAAAGCCAAATAAACACTATATTCTATACAACTATAGTCCTCTGCTTTGCTGCATCGTGTTGTGTTTATTCAAACAAACGAACAATAATAGCCACCACTCGGCTACACAAATTTGCGCATTTGGATGTGACGTTACATTTATTTAACATACAACCTATCGTCAAAATTGTGTGAATCCTCTCCCTATGCGTGACGTCATTTCTGACAGTCAATAAGAAGGGTAGCAATATAGAGACAGTTCGGGCCCTTTAATTTCTGGCTACTTCACTGGGCGGCTACATAAAGTAAATAGTGCGCTTGAGCCACAAGCTAATGGGCGTGACATTCAGCCAAAGTTAAAGGCACACAAAAAAAAACATTTTGTTTGAATGACTATTGCTTAAAAGTCGTTCGCTGAACAGGAGAGAAGATGAGCGCGCAATGGACAACCAAGCTTCCAGAAATATCTAATGGAAACTTTATAACGGCATAAGAGAACGAGGTTATGTGACACAAAAAGAAATTAGAAGTATATACCTATATATTGATAAATGGTTTAAGGCAAACATACCTGGTATTTCTTCTGTTGGACCTTCGCCGCCTATTTCACCATTTAGATGCACTGTAGATTTTTAAAAATTTATTATTTTTACATTGAATAATTTCTAGCTTTATATATGCAACTACTAGTACGATGGACAGATCATAGCCCTGAACAGTTTAAAATCAAAATGAATCAAGATACCAACATTTTAAAATAAACAAGAAAACAAAGATATTCTTATTCCATCAGTTCTGTTGAGCGACGTTGTAGAGGCAGCACATAACTTAAAAAGTCTAATGAGATTGACAATATTCCTGCAGCATTTCAAAAATAAGGAGATACGGAATTACCCAATACTTTTGAAAAATCTGTAAAAAAAATATTTTTTAAATACAATTTTCCTTGACACTGTTCAGCAGATAGATTGAAATACCAAGATGAGAGTCAAAATCTTAAGGAAGTCTTCATATCGCTTTTTGAGATAATATTAATTCTAGCCTCTATAGAAGGACAAAATACCATCATCTGGCTGCAGATTAATAGAGACTAGTTAATAAAAAAGACCAGAAATGAAATGATACTAGATATATTATAAGTACTAGACAATGAAAGAAAGCTTAGATAATAACAATAATTTAAGAAATCTTTCAACAACGCAAACGTTTTCAGCAACAATGGTTGAGAGCTGCAATTGCAAGTTTTTGCTTATATAACTCAGCAATACAAGATCGATGCACAGAATATTGCAAAGAACTGTTCAAATTGACAATAAATTACGATAGCAGGATACTAAATTGAAAACAAAAGTGATACGTTGTTAATCAATCAGCGTAAATATAAGAGATAAAAAAGTACAGAACTTTAAATGGAGTAACTTGCATGCTGTTGATAGTATTANAAAAAAATCATGTTAAGCCTGGTCCCTTTTGGAACTCAGGACGTGTTAGCGCATTTTCGTATTATGTATCAGTACTTATGTTAGATATCAGCATTATGTAGTTATCAGTAATTGTGTTTAGATTTTAGACATATTTTTATGAATTTTCTTGTGTAATGAATATACCTGAAAAAAAATTATTTAAAAGTCATTTCTTGACATTTTAAATTTTTTTATTTTCTCTTTAATCTAACTACAAGTGGTTTGTGGTCACTGAAATAGGACTCATAAATGAAACATTCTAAATTGTAATCAGCTAATCGCCCAAATACTCCGTCAATTGTTGTTTGATAGATCGTAGTTGCCAATCTTGGTGAAAGTAGTTGAATGTTGAAGCTTGTTTCGAAAAAGTTTTCAATTTCTGCCCCTGGGCCGCTAAGATCTTGATTGAAGTCACCACAAATGATGACGTAAAACTCTCTAAACTTTTACACATATTCTAATGACGTCAACAAAAAAAAAACTAATACTTTTGATAATACTAAGACTTCCGGCAATGGCGGCCGTTGCCTGCGCCAGTGTTATCTCTCGATTCGCAATGTTTTTTGGTAGTTTTAACGGGTTTTTTTAACGGATCGAGTAACTGAGTGTTGATGCACAAATGGCAGGTCAGGACATACAAAAAACATATATACATCATGGGTCTAGGACTTATGGATGCTGAGATCTAGGGTGATGACAGACGGACGGACGGACGGACAAAACGGGTGCAATAGCGCATTCGACTTCTCGAAAATGCGCTAAAAAGGCTACTGAGATTGACAATAATCGTGCAGCATTTCTAAAATAAGGAGGTACGGAATTTCCCAATTCTTTTGAAAAAGCTGTTTTAAAAAAACTTACAATTTTCATTGACACTGTTCAGCAGATAGAGTGAAATACCAAGATGAGAAAAAGTCTTTTAAAATTCTCACTCAGGGTGAGGCTGATGTGCCCAAATGTATTTTTTTCCTTAAATTAGCTGTATTTTACATCCCTAATGCTAACAGGTGAAAACATATTTAAATTATCTCTCTAAGGTGGCCGGGCCCCAATGTAATTTTCTTCTTTATATGAGCAATATAAGGTGGGTCAAATTAATTTCTCTTAGTCACTGTTAAATAACTATAGAAATAATCGTGAAGAAATTATTTCATTCCAGACGAAACATCAATTTACATTTTAATACAAGCTTTTCTACATCTACGTAGATAATCGGATTGAGGCAAATTTTATACGAGCTTATAACAAGTCAAAATTACAGAAAATTAATTTTTTTTAATAGAAAAATTAACACGGAAACACTTTTAAAGCATTTAACATAATAACAAGTGATTTATCATAAAAACAATTGCAAATATTTGTTAGGAAAAAGATGTATTTCTCCTAGGTGCTTACTTAATACAAGTACGTATTTTAGATCGATTTCATTATATGCTTACATTATGGAAATTCGTATTAAAAGTAAGCGCTCAGGGATTTTAAATAATAAAATGGTACGTGTATAAGCGTTTATACACTGTTGTAAGAGTGGGGTAAAATAGCGAAATTGTAATTTTTATAAAGAGTGGCAACTTTGTGATTGAGCAGGCAAGGGCCCTACATGGGCTGTAGCTGGAAGGATAAGGTAGAGCAAGCCAGGGCGCTACATGGGCTGTAGAGCCACGGATGATAATGGTAATGCTATATTAAAGCAGAAATACCAAAATTGATGGCTAATATTTATATTAATATTATGTTTATTTTTCTCGACACACATATCGTTGTTTTTATTAAGATGCGTAAAATTCATTTTTAAGGTGAATTTGAGACCCAAAACCAAATAAAGTTATTCTTATTGTGCTTACCCCGTAGCGTAGCAAGGGTATTTTGCTCGTCCATTATATAAACTTGTGGTGTCTGCATGAGCCCTAAAAATTTGCTTGCTTGCCATAAAAGATTTCGATCAATTTTTAACCAATTCCCAAGTAAGTTATAGAGCAGCAATTTTGAAGGCAGACTTGTGCCGATAATGAAAACGATGTATTAAACTTTCAGAAAGATCGAAGGTACATAAATGAAATTATTGAATATTTAGATTATTTTATTTATCTGTTTGAATCATATTAATGCTTGATATAGAGTTTCGTGGTGTGTATTATATTGAGTGGCAAGCGCGCTCGGCCTGCGTACCGATGGACACAAGTTCGAATACATGCGAAGGCAAAGATTTGTTCCTGTGGCCTGAGCAGTCCCTGAGTCACCCAGCTCCGAATGGGTACCTAACTAACAATATTTAGGCAGGTGTGTAATGCATGGGACCCTCATAGCCGTGGTCTGTTTTGTTCCATAAATTCACACTCAGGGTCGCCGGGGGCCCAAAAACATTTTTTTACTTACTTGAGTTATATAAAAAATGAAAATCAACAATTTTTCTATTTAGCGAGGAGGCAGAAGCATGAAATTTAAGGAAATTGTTGACTACACTTCTGCAATGGTAACATGCAAAAATTTATTTAAATTACCATTTTCTGGGGGCTGGGGGCCAAAAATTAGTTTTTTCCCAAATATGAACTATATATAAAAACTAAAAATAACTAAATATCCTATTTTACGGATAGGTAGAAGCATGAAACTTTGGCAAGTTTATAAGTACGCTAACCCGACGATTTTTTGTGCGAAACAATTTTAAACTTCCCACTCATGGAAGCCTTGGGCCCAAATGTAGTGTTTTTTTTAAAACTTATATACGCTAAATAAATACTGAAAATCACCCATTCTACTATTTCCCGTGTAGGTAGAAGAATGAAACATTGGGAAGTTGTTAAGTACACTCTCCTAACGCTAATTTGCAAAAAAGAATTTCAAACTTCCCACTCATTGGGAGGCGGGGGCCCAAATGTTGTTTTTTCTTAAATTAGAAACAAACTCATCACTAATTCTCCAATGTACCGTGTCGTAAAAACATGAAACTTTTGGAAATTACCCTCCTGGCAATAATGGCAAGAAAAAAAAAATGCTCACTTTTGTGGTGCCGGGGGCCCAAATGTACTTTTTCTTAAGTGGGCTATATTAACAATATGTAGTCAACGAAATACAATCACGTCTAAAGAAAGATCAGGTTTCTGATAAGGTGGAAGCATGTACTTTTCGGAAATTGTTGAGTACACCCCCGCAGTGGTAACAGGTGAAAAAATATTTAAATTATCACTTACTGGGAGCCGGGGGCCCAAATGTAGTTCTTTTTTTATTTTACTAATATATGCTAAATAAATACTAAAAATCACCCTTTCGACTATTTCCCGTGTAGGTAGAAGAATGAAACTTTGGGAAGTTGTTAAGTACACTCTCCTAACGCTAACTTGCAAAAAAGAATTTTAAACTTCCCACTCATTGGCGGCCGGGGGCCCAAAAGCCTTTTTCCCCCGTTATTTGAGTTATAAAATTTGAAAATAACTAATTCTCCTATTCTCTGAGTAGGCAGAAGCATGAAATTTTAGGATATTGTTTAGTACATTAACCAAATTATAACAGGCGAAAATATATTTAAATTATCACTTTCTGGGGTTTAGGGGCCCAAATGTTTTTTTTCCCTAAATGAGCTATTAAAAAATTGAAAATCACCAATTCTCCTATTTCCCGTGTAGGTAGAAGCATGAAAGTTTGGCAAGATGTTAAGTACACTCTACCGACGCTATTTTGCAAAAAAGATATTTAAAAATCCCACTCTTGGGGGCTAAGGGCCCAAATTAATTTTTTCTTATATTAAAAACCGTCTTATCTCTAATTCTCAAATTTACCGTATACGTAAAAAATGAAACTTTTGGAAGTTATTGAGCACACACTCTCCCAACAAAAAATGGAGAAAAATTCTTTTAAAACTCTCATTCAGGGTGGGGCTGATGTTCCCACATGTATTTTTTTCCTTAAATGAGGTGTATTTCACATCTCCAATGGTAACAGGTGAAAACATATTTAAATTATCTCGCTAAGGGGCCGGGGCCCAATGTAGTTTTATTCTTTATAATAGTGATATAAAAAGTGAAAATTACTAATTCTCCTATTTCCCGTTTAGGTAGAAGCATGATACTTTGGGAAGTTGAGTAATACATATCCGCTATGGTAAGAGGAGTAAAAATAAATCACTTCCCTGGGGGGCGGGGCCCAAATGTACTTGTTCTGATATAAAAACAGACTCATCACGTATTCTCTAATTTTCGGTGACAGTAGAAGCATAAAAATTGGAAATTTGTTGAGGAGGCACTCACGACAAAATTAACAAAGAAAAATGTTAAAACTCCTGCTCATATGGGGCCAGTGGCCCAAATATTTTTGTTCCTTACATGGGCTTTATAAAATGTATAAACAACTAATTCTCCTATGTCCGAGTAGGAAGAGGCATGAAATTTTCAGAAGTTGTTAAGTACACTTCTGCGATTGTAACAGGCGAAAAAAATATTTATAGCACTTATTGGGAACCTGGTGCCCAAATATAGTGTTGTTGTTTTTTTACTCATAAAAGCTATATAAAATTTGAAAATCTTTAATTCTACTATTTGGAATAATGGGAATTTGGAAAGTTGTTAATTACACTGCCCCGATGGTGCAGTCTTAACTGGTGTACCAGAGTCTTGGGATTGCTGGTATAGAATTGAAGTCACAATGCTTTTCGGATAGGCAATTGTATTTGACCTGCTTTAAGATAAATGTACCCTTTTACTTCACGTAAATAAACAGTATGTACGCTTCTACAGAAAGCCACACTTAAAACCTCTGCGAAGCCTGGTACTTGCCTCTAGAATTATATAAACAATACTTTTTTTAAAAAAAAATACACGATCGGTGCGAATTATATTCACTTGTTTTACAAAACAAAAATAAAATTATGTATTTGCGGATTGATTTTCGATTAGTGTTTAAATATAATGAAGTTTCGTATATATCTTTTAAAAATGAGTTATAGTAAAAACTTGTTTGTTTAAATGTTTTATATTAACTCGTGGTGTCTGGTTGAGCACTTGCTTGAGGAAAAAATATTTTGATCGACTTTTACCAAAATCCTCGTAAGCTAGCAAGCTGAAAATTTTGCATGTGGACTCCTAGCGATAATAAAAATGATGTATTAAATTTTCAGATCGGTTGAATGTACTGTATTTAAAAAAAATTGAATTTTTTCGATTATTTAATTTATCTCTTTGTTAAATGTTAATTTTTGAAATAGTGTGTCGTGGTGCATATTATATTGAACAACATTTCCTGTCGCGCAATAAGGTGCGTAATATATTGACAATATTTTAAAAAAATATATTTACGATTGGTGTGCATAATATAAAACATTATTTACGAGACATTGCTAAAATTTTGTATTTTTGGATTGTCTTGCTTGCGCATTTTAATAAACTGTCCTATAGTTATGTCACGTATATAAAGGATTTATAGTCAAAAACTTTTTTAAAAACTTTTTTTAAATTATTCGTTTTTTAAATATGTTTTTAGTGTAAGTGTTCATTATACTATTGTAGCACTGGTGAAGCCAAGTAAAACGTCATGAAATAAAGTTTCTGTAAGAAAATATTGTTTAAGTGAAAGTCTTATTTAAAGTTTCGCGTTTCGATGTGACGTTACATTTATTTTACACACACCATATAGTCACAATTGTTTGAAACCCCTCCAAATGCGTGACGTCATTTATCACGGCCCATAAATAGGGCAGCAAATTAGAGACAGTTTGGGCCTATAAATTTCTGGCTCCTCCACGTGAGGGCTACGTAACAAAGTCAATAGTGCGCGTAAATCACAAGCTGATGGGCGTGAGATTCAGCCAAAGTTAAAAGCACAACAAAACATTTTGTATTATTTTGACATTGAATAATTTCTAGTTTTATATATGCCACTTTGAGTACGATGGACAGATCAAAGCCCTGAACATTTGAAATTCAAAATAAAAGAAGATACCAACATTTTAAAATAAACAAGAGAACATAGATATTCTTATTCCATAAGTTCTGATGAGCGACGTTGTAGAGGCAGTACGGAACTTAAAACGTCGCCTTAGATTGACAATGAAAGAAAGCTTATATAACAACAATACTAAAAAGTGTATGAGGCTTTTAAAATACCTTTAAAAAACGGAGAACAAGTCAGCTACAATGTACAGAATATTGCACCGCACTGTTCAAATGCAAAATAAATTACGATAGCAGGATACTAAATGAAAAACAAAACCGATATATTGTACATCAATCAGTGTTAATAAACAAGATTTTTTAAAAAGTAGAGAAATTTAAATGGAGTAAGTTGCACGCTGTTGAGAGTATCCATGTAAAATTTCTAAAATATGGATGTGCAGAAGTAACAAAAACTTTTTTAAAAATTGTGCCATAATATTTTGGAATGCAAAAGGAACCCCTAAGCATAGACCTATATGCACCAAATAACACTAGGTAAGAAAGTCAATATGAAACAATGCAATAACTATTGGACCTTCAATTTCATCAATCACATAAGCAAAGTAGTACTTATAATGTCCTCAACATGTTAAATCCTATTTTTGAGTAATTCTAATATATATATATATAAATCAAATAATGCATTTATTCATGTATGTATGTAAGTTTATCCTGTATAGCTGACTAAAGCATTCATTCAAACTTGATGAAACTTTAGAAAGTTGTTTACTATGCTTCCGGGATGGTTTGTGTGAAAGCATTATGAGCATAGACACTCTTTATTGGCCGGGGGCCCTAAATGTTGTTGTTTTTTTTTTGTTATATGAGCTTTAATAAAAATAAGCTTTAGCTTATTGGAAAAATAAAGGATCTTGACAAAACGTAGTACATACATATTTTTTCCATTACTTGGGTATCATCTGTCAGAAATGACGGAAATTTTAAAAATAAGATATAATTCAGCTTCAATCTCTTTATTTTGAAAAATTGTTCATCAGACCACTAAGATCACTATACAGATCACTAAAACATTTATAAGATCACGATTAAAATGTAGGAAATTGTGGAGTACGCTTCCGGGATAGTTTGTGTGAAAAAACATTTTGAAAATTGACACTTATGGAGGACCGGAGGCCCTAATTTTTTTTCCTTATTAGTTTAAGTTTTAGGTTCTTGGAAAAGGAATTGATCTTGACGAAACTTAGTACGAATATATTTTATAACCCATACATAAATATATACTGATTTCAACCCCTAATGTCCATTCCTTTGGAGCCGGGGGCCTAAAGTCTTTTTTTTTTTCGCAAGCGTTTGACCCTTTATTTCCATTCTGATTTTTAAAATCCTTGAAAGATATTGAAATATATATATATATATA
>MUZC01004450.1:186023-244282 GCA_002072015.1 Radix auricularia
TATATTATATCAAGATTTAGACTGCAATAAACATATATTTTAAAGATAATCTCTTGCGCCGATTGGGCCTGGGGGCCCTTAATATCTTTTTTGCCTATATGAGATGCATACATATTGTTTAAGCGTTAATGACTGGGAAAATGAATCACTCTTAAGGTGTATAATGCCCTTGATTTCGTATTTTAAAATTCTATGGTGAATTGAATCTTTAATGTTTTTCTCTTTAGGGCGGGGTTTTGAATTTTTTTTCGTAAACATTTAATATTTTATTTCACATTCTGTGACATGGTCTCAACAAATGTAGCTAATATATTAAATATGATCATAATTAAAATGAACAAATTTTTCAAAAATTTAAATCTTGAACCTACTGGGCCAGGGGACACTTAACGTCATGTTTTGCTTATGTATGTAAATCTTTATTTATATAAATCGTAGTATGTATGTATGTCTGTCAATTAAAGCTGACTAAACAATTCATCATATCACGATGAAACTTTAGGAAATTGTTTGTTGCTCTTACGGAATGGTTTATGTAAAAAAGAAATTTGAATATTGACATTCATGGGTCCACATGTTTTCCCATTTACATTAGTTAATAGCAATTTACACCCGCTTAGCTGCGGTAAATTAGGATTTCAGTTATTGAAAAATGCGTCTTTTTTTATAAAGCTCATTATGAGAAAAAACTATATTTAGGCAGTGAGAAAGGATTAAATATTTTTTGCCTCTTAACATCGTGGAATGTACTCAACAACTTCCCAAGGTTTCAATCTTCTACCTACACGGAAGTTTGGAAAATTACTGTTGATTTAGTATGATATAGCCCATTTTAGGGGGGGGGGGAAGGTAATGTGCCCCCTGCCACCCTTGAGTGGAAATTTTAAAAAATTATATAATTATTTTCCTTATTACCATCGCGGGCTTTTACTAAACAAATACAGAAGGCTTTATACTTTTACCTAAACAGGAAATTGGAGAAGCTGTAATTTTCAGTTTTAATAGCTCATTTAATGAAAAACTACATTTAGGCCTACGGCATACAGTAAGTGATAATTTAAATATATATTCACCTGTTGCCATCGAATAAGGTACTCAACTTCCTAAAGTTTAAAGTTCTACATACTTGGCAAAAAGGACAATTAGTGATTTTCAATTTTTACAGATAACGAGAAATAGTTTTTGGGCCCCCAGCCCCACTTAATTTGGAATTTTAAATGTCCTTAACGTCGTGAGAGGGTACTCAACATCTTCCTATATTTTTCTCCTGCCTATATGGGAAGTTGGCGAATTAGTGATGATTTAGTGAGTGAGTGCATTAAAAACTATATTTTTACCCCAGGCCCCCAGTAAGGGATATTTTAAATGTTTTCACCTGCTACCATCGTGGAAGTGTATTTTTAAAAAAAAACCAAAGTTGCATGCCTTTACCTATTCGGGAAATAAAAGAATTATAAATTTGCAATTTTTATATAGCTCATATTAGAGAAAAAAGCAGTTTTGTGGCCCCGGCCCCCATGAGTGTCAAATTAACTTTTTTTCCAAATTATCGTCGGGAAATGTACTCAAAAAAATTTCCAAAGTTTCATGCTTCTACCCTTATGATGATTTTCAATTTTATAGAACCAATAAAAGGAAAAAAAATGTTTTTGGGCCCCAGCCCCTCATGAGCGAGACTTTTAAAATTCGTTTTCACCAATGTTAGTCGTGAGAGAGTACCCGCAAACTTACCAAAATTTCATGCTCCTACCTACACTGAAAATTGGATAATTAGTAATGAGTCGGTTTTTAATGTAAGAAAAGTATATTTGGGCAGCCGGTCCCTATGAGATAGAGTTTTAACATTGTTTTGGGCCAATTTTCTTCGGGAGTGTGTACTCAAAAACTTTTTTAAAGTTTCATGCTTCTACCTATACGGGAAATAGGAGAATAAGTGATTTTTAATTTTTATATAGCTCATATAAGAAAAAAAAAAAGTTTTTGGGGCCTCGGCCCCCATGAGTGGGAAAATTAACTTATTTTTCTTCAAATTATCGTCGAGAGCATGTACTCTAAATTTTTCCAAAGATTCATGCCCCTTATGAGCGAGATTTTTTAAATTCTTTTTTGCCTATTTCCGTCGTAATAGGGTACCCAACAAATTCCGAAAGTTTCATGCTTCTGCATATATAAAGAAAAAAACTTTTTGGGCCCCCGGCCCCACTTGAGTGAGATTATAAAAATTTCTTTTTCTACAAGTTTCGTTGCTAGTGGGTAGCCAACAACTTCCCAAAGTTTCATGCTTCTACACACACGGGAAGTTTGAGAAAAGTGATGAATCAGTCAGCGGCGTAGCGTGGGTATGTGCCGCCCGTGGCAGAACCAAAATTTGCCGCTCCCCCCCCCCCGTGACGAAAAGCATGTTAACGCTGTAAAGTAAAGATAGTTTTTAGTAGAAAGTAATAATGACACTGTAATAGAGATAAAAAGAACATCTTTATTTCTTTAATACAATTAAAATGTTCTGCTTTTCCTGATTGAGCCCTCTTTTGTATTTTAATGTATTCAGTCTTGCCATCATCCATAGCAAAATTTGAAAAAGCAATAGATTAAAAATTTTTGGCGTAATCGTTATTGATTGTAATTAATTTTTCATTAACTTAATTTTGGAAAAGCTATTTTAAGACCTTGCATTATTTTATTGTAATCAATGTTCAAATTAATTCTATTATTTTAGGCAAGGTAACTTCGAGCCTTAATATCTCAATAAATTTTTATAAATCAAATGGTCTGTAATTAATTAATTCTTCCTTTTTAAACCAAAGGGTTAAATTAATATTTGTTTTGACGATGTCATTTGAATGCTCTAATTTAAGGCAAAATTTCAAAGTCCAGCAGATCGCCTTGTGTACGAAATTTGCATAAGTTTTCTAAATTCTACATACCTGCTAAAATCTCTCATGAATTTCTACAGTAGTCTCATCTTATGAATATTACAACTTTCTTCTCAACTTATTATAACTTTCCTCTCAACTGTTTTTCCAAATAACACGTATACATATTTTGGATCACCAAAAATTTGCTGTCTGGTACTTTGACTTGAAGATTCGAGTTAAAAAATGAAGTCTCCACATGAAATTTTATCAAATTTCAAAGCATCCTTAAGTATCACAGTAATTTCTTTGTGAGCATCTTCTGCTAAGCATTTTTTTCTAGCACTATGCATTTATAAATTATTTCGTGCATTTGACATAAGATTCGAAAATAGAAAGAATTTATTGTGACTAGCAAAGTGCCTGCGACTGTTGGTATGATGAGCTTTTTATTTCTGCCTCTGTCAGTTTTTCTATAGCTTTCAATGTAATCTCAAAATGGCACTATTCTCTATTTTGTTTTCTGAAGCCTTGCTTGTAAAGTAAGTAGATATTCCAAGCGAGTGTGGTCATGAATAAGAATGCGTAGCAACGATCTAGAGAACTAAAATAGATAATTCGTTTCACTTGGATAATCATGTAAACAGATTAGATTTAATGAACTATTTGAGCAACACTTGAGAGTGAGAGTTTATGTTACTGCGACTTTATTAAACGCCTTTATACTTTTTAGCCATAAAGAAAAAGTATTAAGACATGATGATAACCTGCAATCCATTATTTTAAAGTCATCATTTATTAAAATCATTTCAGATATGTAAGCAGATTCACTTTTACTTCAATGAAATATTTATAGAGATTCTATGATATATACTTCTTTATTTTCAATCGATATTTACATATTCAATAACTGGATATTTTTGGTGATTTTGTGAAATATATGAAGAGCTATCGAATACAAAACAATAATTTTTCACGATCTATATCTCTTAAAATTGCTGTGACCTCAGTTTGAATTTTAGATGACACTTTTTAAAACTTTTTTTTCATGCAATGTTCTGGGAGTGCTCGAACGTACTTGGCAAGCAAATGCATGGGTTCCAGAATATTGCCTTTATTTGCAATACTATTGTCCTCTCTGTGGCCGAAAAAAACTTATTTTCTTTTGCCAGGCTTTAATAATGTCAAAAATCTTAACAAAAACGTCCTGCCACTTTTTTTTTTTTTTCATTTACAACTTATTTTTGTTCAAAGCTTTTTTTATCCGATTTCTTATACTTTCCAATTAAAAAAAAAAATTGAAATGTTAAGCACTTGTTCATGGGTGGCTACGTTTGGATATTTGCGTGCAATATTTCAATTTCATTATATAAACAATGTTGTTCATTATTTTTGTTGATTCTTGAAATCAAAGGGTATTAAAATAAAAATAATAAATTTTTGGTAGAAAAACCATGTAAGTACTCCAACAAATTTTTCCAGTAGTTTATTTAAATTAATATCAAACTTGAATCAATTATATATACCCGAACCATATTGTCATATTCATACACTAATTCAACCCCTTTGTTTTCCACTTCAATAGCATTAGTATCAGAGGACTTAAGGTTCATAAGGGAGTTTGAAGTTCGGGCATTTGAAATGTTAACGTATTTAAGATACTTCTTTTATTTCTTTGATTTTTTTTTGTATTTACTTTTATTTTATTTTAATAATCTATTTTTTCACAATTTAATTTTTGAAGCTATTTAATGAGGAATTAGCCGCCCCCCCCTTTATACACAATGTGCCGCCCCGAGATTGGCTCATGTTTCATGTACACGAAGTATCAGAAGAATTAATATCCAATAAGGAGTTTGAAGTCGTGACGTTTGAAAAGTTAGCATGACTTTGGATAGATCTTTTATTTCTGTTATTAGTTTCTTATTTATTTTCTTTTATTTCGTTAAAAAGCTCAACACTAATAAAAGACCAGGAATTTGCCGTACCTGACAAAGTGCCGCCCATTTCATTTGCCCCCCTTGCCCCCTTTGCTACGCCACTGGAATCAGTCAGTCAGTGAGGGCTTTCCCTTTTATTAGTATAGATATACAAATTGTTTAAGCGTTAACGACATGGGAAAATGGATAAATCGTAACAAAACTTGTAAAATAACTTTATAGCCCACTTTATAGGACATTGGATATAAACGTTTCTTAAACGTTTAAGATTTAATTTCCCATGCTATGCCACTGTGTCGACAAATATTGATAATACATTAAATATGATCCAAATTGAAATGAGAAATGTTTCAAAATGTACTTTTTGCACCAAATGGGCCAGGGAACCCTTAATGTCATGATTAGCTTTTTTATCTAGATACATAAAAATAAACTGTGTGTGCGTGCGTGTGTGTGTGCGTGTGCGTTTGCGGGTGCGTGCGCGTGCGTGTGCGTGTGCATGTACTTTCTAAAACATTCATCTGATCGTCTTGAAACTTTTGGAACAGTTTAGTACGCTCATGAATAATTACTGGCAACACTATTTTCTATATTAAACTCTCATGGGGCCTATGCTGCCCATAATGTCAATTTTTTCTTACGTGAGCTATGAAAATAGTTTAAGATTTAGCAACTGTGTAAAGTGATGGATCTTAATCAAAGAGATTATATAAAAATGTACAGCCAATATTAATGTACTATAGGGCACTGAACTCTTAATGATCATTCATAGGCCGCCGGCGGCACTAAATGCCTTTTATTTTCTTAAATGTACCTATACGTTTTTATTCCACATTGGATTATTAATGATCTCGACCAAAAATGACAAATATATCCTATATTGTGCAGATTAAAATTAAAAAAGTGTTTTCAACTTTACCTTTTTGACTGAATGTGGCCATAATAAATATTTTTTGCTAATAGGAGCTATATAAAAATAATTTTATGCGTTAGCTACTGTAAATATAAAGTGAGCTTTAAAAAATTTGTATATAGAAACTTGCGGAATATATCCATGTTGAAACTGAATTAAAATTAGCAGGTTTTTTAAATTGACATCTTGCAGTGAATTGGCCCAAGGGCCCCTATATTAGCAGTATGAAAATTAATGTTGGCGCAAGTTAATGAGAAAGTTAATGGATCTAACCCATATCTTTAAACTATTTTTTATCAGTCTCATAAGCTCGTGGTTGTTGGGGTTCTAATGTTACCATTCAACGTCCTCGGGGCTGGGTTCATTTATTTTATTATATTTTGTTTTATTCATTTATTTCCATATTTAACAATTATATGCGGACGTTCGAAAAGAATCATTTTTGGTGCGGAAGTTTCTAAAATTAGTAGCGTCATCGGGACATAAGTTGCAAATTATATATATTTATTGATTATTTTTGGTGTGCTGCTTTCTAAAATTAGTAGCGTCCTTAAGTAGACAGAAGGACATGACCGGCATACATTGCAAATTATGTATGTTTATATAAAGCATGCCGCGCGTTGTTGATAGACAAATTCTTTGTTAAAATTTGATTCTCATTAAGCTAGTTTTTATTTTAAAAAATAAGAATTAAATCCTGGCCTGCTGTCAACTTTAAGAACAAATGGTAGCAGGGATCTGCAAATACTTCGACTTTCAAATGATTATATTTCACTAAAATTCGTATTTTAACTTCCGAGATTACAAAGGGAACTAAAACTGCCAGCATTGCATTCTAGCCTCAGAAAATATATGGCGATGGAAGAGTACTATTTTCGACTATGTTTTATGACAATGTTCAATATATTAGCTAAACCTCTACAGAAAGGCAAAAATAACAACAAGATGACGGCAGATAAGTAGATGCTTGTTATTATACAGATCAGGAAGGAGATAAGGCAGGCTATATTGGGCTGATTAGATAGCCAGTGTCGCAGACTAGAAGAATGCATTAGTGCAAGTTACAGTAAAACAAGCTTTATAGATATTAAGAAACCTTAAAAAAGCATAAGACGTTATTAACCATAATTTAGGGCAGAAATAACAAACAGTAGCACTACTGCGATCGACATATATGAACCAAACATTTGAAATGCAAAATGAATATAATTCCAACCAACTAAAAGAAAAACAAAGCAAAGATATTATTGATCCACCAGTGCATTTGACCGAGGTTCAGGAGTAAGTACGAAACTCAAAAAAGAATAAGTCACTAAGTTTTTAAAAATCCCTGCAAATTTTCTGAATGTAGGTGCATATGTAGCAAAAACCCTAAAGAAAAACATTTCAAGGAGATTTGGAACGTAAAAGATGGCTTTAACATTATACCAAGACGCTCAAAATAATAATACCTAAGAATGGCAAAATGAATCAAAGCCATAAATATTGGACAATCACTCTTATCAACCACATTAGCAAATAATGGTGAAAATTATCCTCAAAAGGTAAGCCAATATTTAAAAAATTACTTGAAAAAGAAAAGGCAGATTTCAGACCAGACAAAAGCAAAATTGAGCAAATCTTTCATTGTCACTTAATCACGGAATAACAAATTGCACCATCATAAGTTTAGAGATTTTATAAAAGTATAAAATCGAGTGTGACACCAGGGACTTTGGCCAAGCTACTTAGAAGTTTCAACATTTGAAAGGGCTTGTCAAGGTGATCGAAGAACTGTACAGACAAGCAAACAGTGCATTTTGTAAAAGAAGGATATGTGGGGGATTTAAATGTGACGCTTTCAATGAGCCAGGAGTTACATCCCTCACATGTGTTGTTCAATATTTTGCTGGAAAAATCATGCTTAAACTGTGATCACCACTCATCCATCTCTATGGGTGGAAGGCTTTTGTGCAAACTAACATTTTCGATAAAGATCTTCCAGCAAAAAAATTTATAGAACTACAGGAGCTCATTGATAATCTTGCATACTGTTTAGGGGCAGATGGAATGGTATAAGAGAAAAGTAAGATATTGATTAACATCTAAACAGCCCGTAAGTGCATACATGTTTATGAAACAAAAAGAGCTGAAAGATTAACATGACTTCAAAATGCTAGGAGCAATCATCAATATACATAACTTGCAATGTATGCCCGTTCGTCCACCCGTCAGTGAAGTTATGCGAGGTATATCCCGATTTTTAAAAACAAAATGAAAGTATGTGGAAAATTTCGTTTATTTGTACGTGTAATACACTACGTATAAATAGAAATGACAATGTGAAATTGAAATTCGTGCTAGAGTTGTGTTGGCATTGGCAGCATTGTCAAAATATAAAAAAAAAAATTATCAGCAAAAATATTATAATTCAAACAAAGCTAATTATAAACATATCTCTCGTTATAACCAGTGTCCTATATGGAGTGAGACCTGGACACTACTGGCAACTATTGAAATCATTGAAGCATTTTGTAAAAATATGCTCGCACAAAATTTCAAAGATCTCATATCTAGAGCACAAGACAAATGTGTAAGTCTGAGACAGACTGACCTTCATTTGGGGGCAGTCAAGACAACTTTTGAGCGACACAAGCTGATATATTTTTGTCATGAACTGTGACAATAAAAGCGTCTTCTAAAATTTGTTATTTTATACCTAAATATTTTTATTGAGCATTTGTTTAAATTTATTTTCTATATCTTAGTCTTTACCATGTCTTAACAGTTACAATTGACTAATAATATAATTTTTTAAAAAAATATTGTTTTATTTCCTAACAATGCTAACTATATTCTTTTTAAAGAAAATACATTTTGATATATTGTATTCGATGCATTTGAAGACTTTTCAGATAATTGTTTAAAATATAATTCACCACAATGCAAATAACTTAACAGTCGAGTGAGTTAATTAAATAAATATTTAGTATATTGTCTAGTCACCAAAGATGCAGGTCTCTGATTTATTTCAATTCAATTTAAAAGCAATTCAAAGTGTGTACAAATAAAATTGTAGGATTTGACGCATAACATGTACAACAGGACATGAAAAATGAATAATTTTGAAGAAAAAAATGAGCGATGATCTCTTAAAATATTATTATTCATCATAGACTAATTGGTTTTTGTTAAATCAAAGATCTCTTAAGGAGTCAATGATACATTCAGTAAGAAAAAAACGGCATAACTATTTCATATTACTACCAAAACTGTTTATTCAATAAGTGACGTATCAAATAAGAGCTTAAAAGTACAACGTGCTCTTGAAATGTTTGTTCGGTATGAAAAATTGTCTCGGAATATATTCTTACATATTTGTAACCTCAACGAATCATTACATACGATTGTAATGAAATTACGAAAAAATATAATTGAGTATAATATTCTTGTTAGAAGTGGTCAGGCAAAAAGCATCCCATTATTTTAGAATGTCATTAAATTACTCAGATAAGCACATACAATGCATTTTTTTTACATTTCAAAATCTAATCAGCAATTATTCCAATTTTAATATAATCAAAATGAGTTACAATTTAAACATGTAGTTGTCAACGTATCATTCTAAAGTTTAATCATCTATGGTTTGAATATTCTGTTTAAGACAGTTCTTTGTTTAATTAATCTATTTGTTAAGTTGCTTTGCTAGAACCTATGTTGTTATTGTGTTTAATGTTTTTACATAAAAGAAAAAAATGGTACTAACATCTGGCTGGCTGAACACCAGCAGCACAAAGTCCAGCCGCCAACAAAACTACATAAAACATCGTAAGCATGATGGAAGATTCAATGTAGTGATTACCCTTTCCATCTGCGTGTTGTGTTATATATACCATAGCAAAAGCTTTAATCATTTACTAATGTCGCCAATCTGTTACAAATTCGTTAATATTTTAATGGATGCTATTTATTTTACATTGGAAATAGCAACTAATCCATGGTATTATATGATTTGTGTCTCCAGGGCAATTATTATTAGGCTAAATTTGGGAGTTTAATCGCGCCACAGCCCAGCTGGAGCCTGGCTGATGACGAAAATGTGACTAAACCTATCCCAATGACAGAAAAAACACGAAATGTATGACTGTATACTATTGTATCCAATATAAACCATATTTTTAATTAAAAAAAATACACCATGCAAATACAGTCAAACCCGGTTATTTCGATGGCCTATGGGTTGGCGAGATAACCGAGGTAAAAATATGTGTGTCGACGGCCTAGGGGTTTGCCGAAAAGCGCCAAGATAATAGGGTTGGCGAGATAAGCGAGTACGAGAATAAAGGGTTCCACTGTATGTACACCGAGACACTTTGCTGATAATTACAAATTTCTAGTAAAGTAAGAAATGCATATATTTTTACAATTTAAATCTTTAATATGTTTAAAAGTTTTTTTTAAAAAACGACACATAATTATTCTTTGTTTTGACAAAAGGTATTGGCGCGATCATTTAGATTTGTTTTAAAAAAAGAATGAAATGCTAAACGGAAATATGCGTTTGACTTATTAATATTCCAAACTTAGAATTCAAATGAGATAGGGGTAAGGTATTCCGTTCGCTAACTATCACAAAATACAATAACTACTAACAAAACAAAACATGAACCAAAACCTCATAAGCCAACAATTAATTTAGAAAAAAACAATAGGTTTATATATAAATAATCCCTATCTTGCGACAGTCCTAGGTAGATAGACCCGTTTCAAGTGCTGTGGTGGCACCGCATTTACGGCGGGTCGAATTAGGTAAATCCACATCCACATTACTCAGATAAGCACATACAATGCATTTTTTTTACATTTCAAAATCTAATCAGCAATTATTCCAATTTTAATATAATCAAAATGAGTTACAATTTAAACATGTAGTTGTCAACGTATCATTCTAAAGTTTAATCATCTATGGTTTGAATATTCTGTTTAAGACAGTTCTTTGTTTAATTAATCTATTTGTTAAGTTGCTTTGCTAGAACCTATGTTGTTATTGTGTTTAATGTTTTTACATAAAAGAAAAAAATGGTACTAACATCTGGCTGGCTGAACACCAGCAGCACAAAGTCCAGCCGCCAACAAAACTACATAAAACATCGTAAGCATGATGGAAGATTCAATGTAGAGAGAGAGAGAGAGAGAGAGAGAGAGAGATAAATATATAATTCTGGTCTGGTGAGAATATTCTTGTCGGGTAGAAATATTATGGTCTGGTAGGGTATTTTTCCACGGAGTGTATAGTTTTACACAGTCACACAAACTACGCGCAGCATCTGGATAAGGGAAGCGTTTATGTACAAGTTTTATTAAAATTAAAAAATTTAAAAGAAATTGTCCAACAAAGTTCACTCAAATTTTGGGTTTCAGCAACATGTTTTCATCAAAGTCTTCTCTTTTTTTCTACGCGATTCAATACTCATACACAAAACAGACCTACACACACACACCACAAAAAATGTATACTCGTAAGTACTTATGCATTTATGTGTGCGTGTATCTATGTATGTATGTGTAAATGTTTATATGAATATATGAATGTAGGTATGTATGTTTCTATGTAAGTATGGATTTGAGTATTTTTTGTGTTTGTATGCATGTATAAGTGTATCGTTAAATTGCAAACATCATTTCTAGACATGACTCATTTTAGAATGACCCAAAAGTAGCAAAGTATTTTTGGACAATATTTGTCTTCCGTAAATTGCATCGCATTTGATAACTATTTAATAGCTCTATTTTTAGTAACAATTTGATTGTTGTTCACTTAGCTTTCCTTTGAACGTGTGTCGCATGATCAGATGTTAATGTTAAATATTCCTAATTATTAAGAGACGCATCCTTAAAATAAAATTGTAATCTCAAAACGACATCGGTCCACGAAACTTAAACTTGTACAGCTATTACATGATTACGTCCAACTTCGTAGAGGAATGAAACTTTTGAGGTTGAAAATATATTTAATTAGCATTATCCTATTGTGTTATTAAAAACATAAGTATAGGTCTATTACCACAGTATTTTCAGGGCCACCATTACTAACTTTGGCCAAACTGCAGCACGAGAACAATATATGGCGTTCCTGTGTTCGCATTGCGTATCGTAGAAAAATTATTAAAAATATGTTGTAAACAAAATGAGGGGTAGGACTGCAATCAGGCTTAAACAAGGTAAGGGTTAGCCTGATCGGACGTAACAAAACAGCGAAAGTTTCGGCAAGCCGAACAGATAAACTTCCCTAAGGGGGTATTTAAGATTAAGGATGGCTTCACTTGCGCTAGCCGCAATGTTGTCTACACCATTGTGTGTAAGCGCTGTCCTTTGAAATACATAGGGGAGACGGGGCGATCTTTGTCGTGTCGAATGTCTGAACATATTAGGGCGATTACACAAGACAAACAGTGTCCCGTCCCCCGTCACTTCAATGGACGCGACCATATGGGTGTCAAGGACCTGGCAGTCACAGCTATTGTCTCGTGCACAAACACACCCACGCGGGTCAAGCTTGAAAACAGATTAATAGAAATTCACGGTACACTCGGCCCACATGGGATGAATGTATTGTTCTCTTTGACCACCTAGGCGTTTGCCCCGCCCACTCGCTGCTTTCCTATATAATTTCGCTCTGTCATCTTTCAGTTTCACTTTCTTGGATTCTTTGCTAAGTTTTCTAATTTTATTTTTTATTTTTATATTCATTTTATTTGTGTATTGTATGTTCGTTGAAAAAGGCTCTTTGCCGAAACGTTCGCTGTTTTGTTACGTCCGATCAGGCTAACCCTTACCTTGTTTACGTCTTTTCCATTAAAATATGTTACAAGGATTGCTGAGAAATTTCCAAACTAGATTTAGTGACTCATGGCTATTCAATGCAGTTCTCAACAGTTTAAAAAAAGGCTTAATGGCTCTCATTTCCTACAATTCTGGACATCCCTGCTATAGACTTAAGTTGACATTATGCATTAGGAAATATATTATTAAACAAATTATTTCCAAATAGGTGTATGATTATCAAATTTTAATAAGAAAATATATAGCATACACGTATTTGCCAATGACAATGCTAATCACTACTACCACGAATCAAGGTCCAACGTGAGTAGTATAGTTATGTGCAGAACGGGTAGTATTTCTGGCGTAAGCCAGAAACGTCACTTCCGGTCTATGACGTCACTGGGCGTGGTTACTTCCGGGTTATGGTTGGGGTCATTTCCGGTTATGTTGGGGGTCATTTCCGGTGGGTGTGGTACCAAGATGGCGCCGAACATGTCTAAACACGTGTCCAAGATGGCAGTCAAGATGGCGTCCAAGATGGCGTCCAAGATGGCGGCGAACATGTCTAAACACGTGTCCAAGATGGCGGCCAAGATGGCGGCGAACATGTCTGAACTTGTTGTTCAAGAGGGCGTCCAAGATGGCGGCTTGGCGCCAAACACGTAAGTTGTTTTTTAAAAATTAGTTTTTTCTTTTATTTATTAACAATTACTTATTGATTTTATTAAACTTTTATTGATTTTATTGTATTGTTATTTGAATTTCATTAATTAGTTTATTTTATTTCTTTTATTTATTAACAATTAGATATTGCTTTTTTATTAACCTTTAGGTATATTTACTTGTAAGTACTTTAAGTTATTTTATTCTTAGTAANACAACATCCAAGTAAAAACATAAACGAGTATCGTACATAAATTTTTAACGTTTATTTACATTTTAAATAATTTCAACAATCATATATAATTAAATATTTACAAATACATATTATAACATATATACATATTATAATTTAAGCAAATACCAGGTTAACAGTTTATGAACATTTTAAATAGTCACCGGGTGAATAAATATGTACATAGAACAAAATCTTTTATTTACATATCACAATCGTCCAGGTCGTCTAGTCAAAGTCATGTATGGTATTTCCTAGAGCTTCCACTTACTATATGGCCAGAGGAGATGTCGTAACATTGTCGGGGTGAACCTGTCTCTTAATGTAAAAGTACGAAAGTGAATTCCTATGTTGTGTGTAAGTGTAGACATATGAACCCTGTGTTCTGAATCCCATGTTATCACCGCCCCCTGCTTGTTGTGATGTGAGAACTGTCATGAATGTGTCTTTGTCAAAGGTATTGTGTTGTTTAGTTAGCCCCTTTGTACTGGTCTTGTTATAGTCCCCGAAACAGTGGTAAGTCTTGCTGCAAATGGACACTATACCCTTCCCTTCATACTCTAACTTGAAAAGCCCCGGAGTTCTCTTTTCATATAGTTTCCTATCCCTACAGCCCTGACAATCTAAAGGAGTAGTACCCTTGCCTTGAACGAAAGCCTCTCTATGTCTACTATAAACTTCTGAGGGGAACCATTTGTCGTAGTCGTTGTAAAAGTCCTGTCTAAGGTGGGGTCTAACAGCGTCAGCTAAATTTTGTGTCGTAAGGGCCAAGTAAAGACTGTCTGTGTCCATTTCACAGAGTTGAAAATTGGTCCTATCTATAAACCTGTCTATAAAATGATAATAAAATTCTAACATCCTAAGCTTAGCATATTGATAAACAAAAAAACCTATTTGGAGCGGGAGATCCCATAAAATAACCTTTTTTAGAAATTTCTACCTCATAAACCTCGTCACCCAGGTCTGTCATTTTTTTAAATCTAGGATTATTTAAGAGGGGACCACTAAGACTACCACTACAATATGAAACGTCCGCGTGTTTTGCTTTGTTCGTCAACGTCTTACCGTATGCCGCGTTTCCTAACAATTTCATCGTCTCACTCTTTATTGAATAAATGTCATCTTTATCCCCCTGTCGTCGAGCGTCAGTTACCCTATCACCAAAAGTTTTAAAACATGTCACCGGATTGTACTCTACTACCTGATAAATTTTTGTAACTACCAACCCATGGGACAAATACCATTTTAATAAAGGAGTAGCTAATATAATTTTTTCCCCACTATAACTTCCTATCAACGTGCGCCGGGCGCATGTCAATAGGTTGTTTTTACATGCGTGCTCTCGCATGAATGGACCAATATCGTCTCGTGTCACGTTTACGATTTAAAAATCGGTGTCATTTCACTAAAGTGTTATTTTAGGCTATCGGGGACGTTAATGTCACACTCAATCAGTCCAAAACAAGAGTCGTCCAAAACAGCATCGAGGATCTGTTTTTCTGTCAGGGGCCAGCTTTTACCATAGGATGGTTTAAGTCGTTTGGGAGTGGAGCGGTCTTTTCGTTTTAAAAATTTTTTAATGTCTTTATTTTGTTTTTTAAGTTTTTGCCACTCACACTCCCACATTTCAATAACTTTCACTCTAACAGTCTCGGTCAAGTATTTTGTAATGTCCGTCGTATTTTTAAACAACTCTGTGAAAGGTTTGTCGTTAATGGGGTTTCTGTCCTTTCCTCTGGTAAGGGGGCAGTCGGGATGTCCATGGAATAGACACTCATGGAACTGGTAAACGGTTCTCGTCGTCGCGTCCCACCCATCCACCCTAATACGCCTATTCCCTTAACTCATTTCCCCCTCATTATATTCTGTCTGTAACTGTTCCTTAAAGTCACGCGAAACCCATTCTAACCATTGTCTACTTTGCTGTCCGTAATAGTTTGTCTTCCGTGCCCTAAAACCATCGTCACTAATCCTAATCACTGGAAAGTCTGTCGGCATCGGTTGAGTCAGGGACCATAAATATAGCACGTTCGCGTCGTATCCCTTAACCCCCTGAACAACTTTATCTTTATTCCCCCTAACAAAAGTCTGACCCTTCTCGTGGTGCCTATGAAAAATAATGGACGGCCCACCCACTATGTTATTCCTAATTGTTTTATGTAGATCCGCCTCTTTCTTAGATAATAAGGAAAAATTAACACCAGACGGTAGTGTTTTAAACAGATACTTTAAGGTTACCCCAGGAACTGAAATCGCATCTTTAAACATATCTACCCCCAAATCTGCATAAAATCTAACCTGTCTTTTTAAAGCCTTTAAAAATGGAACCACGTCTTTATTATTATACCAAATTAAAAAATCTTTTAAAGTTTTCATTCCCTTCTCTACCCAAACCCTCTGACATAACGCGTATTCTTCTACTGAAATATTACTATTTTTAAGGGATGAAAAAAAAGCCGAATGGGGAGGTAACTGCGTTTCATTTAAGGTATCTAAATTTTTAATATACTCGTAACAAAAAAAGCCCTTTGTTTCTTTAACATTATACGCCGCGAGGTATTTACTATAATTGAACCCTGGAGCTAGATAATTTACAATGTCTAAAAATTTTAAAGTTTCGGTTGAAATGCACATAAAATTATTGTTTCTTTTTACTACAAAATTAAAGGGATCGTCATCGTCATGGTTGTCTGTCTCTTCCTCTCTGTCATCTTCGTATACAAGGTCTTCGTCTACCACAACAGTTGTCGTCGGTTTGTCTCCCCCTTGTCCTGTCCCCACAAAATACTTTAAGAAATACGGCTTTATTAAATTAATGTCATACTTTCCCGAGTTGAACCCTATAACCGGTAGCTGTCTTAAATATCCCTCTAATTTACCAAAAAGTTTTGTCACGGGTCCGTCAGGTTGTGTGTCGTTGGTTTTATTTTTGTCCTTGTCACAGTCATTATTTTCAAAACAACCGCCCATGTCACCCTCCTCACTACAAACTGTCACTAAATCACCCAACCGTTTAAAAACATTCTCAAATTTTTTTCTAAGAATGTCATAAGCTGCGTCACTAATTTCATTTAAGTAGTCTAAAACACGTTTTACCAGATCCTGGGTGTCACCATTTGAAATGAAACATTTGGGGTTGTTAAAGTCGGGAACGTTAGAGGCTACCGAACAAGACAATGGCACATGTTTAGCTAAAACTTTGGTTACAGGCCCCACCGTGGGTAGGTCTGAGCTATCGAACAAACATTCAAAGTCGAATGTTGCACGGTAGGGGTAAACAAAGTTGGTATCTAACCCTGTAATGCCTTGGGCAGTGATTTCTTCCCATATATTACGAGGGGTACGATAGACCCCTCCCTTAAATCTATCAACAGGTTTCCCCCCGTTACACGTCTTCTCGTGTCGATTCATACAACGAAACTCTTTCCAGAGTTTTCCACACTTTTGACACGAGAAGGCGTGCGCCACCCCATCTACATTATTAATATACATAAAATGGTTTTTAAACAGTAAAAGACATAACGTTTCCCTAAAACTAGTCCCACCCCGGAGTTTTGGTAATAAAATTTCTTTACTATTAAATTCAAAAATGTCTATATTAATACTAAAACACTGCTCCAAGGCCGGAATATCCACTAAACTAACACCCGGGAAATTAATCAGGGTATCGAGACCCTGATAGGCTTGCCACTGTTCCGCCAATTGTCGTGTTGGTTTCCTAAGGTCTTTGGGTGGGGATCCTCTGGCCACAGCTAAACATCTAAAAAAACAAAAGTTGTCGTTATAAGGTTTAGAGTTAGAGTCATGTTGTAAAATGTTTATGGCTTGATTTGTTTTGATGTGTTCTGGTATGTCTGTTAGTGTGCAACCTATTGGGAAGTCGTCTAAGTGGTATATGTAAAAACTAGTGGCTGGAATTGTTTCTACTGTGTAGTCTGTATTAGGTCTGTTGTGTAAGGCAATGTCTAAAATATCTGTCTCGTGTACTTGTGTTAGGAAACTGTCAAAGTCATGTCTATTATTGATTAACTGTGGAAACTCTAGGACACATGTATTGTTCATGGATGCATGAAAAAATTTAAGTTCGTGTGTTTCTTTGTGTCTGAGTATTGTGTGGTGACTAAAATTTATTTTAAAGCGTTTTGTCTGTGTGTTAAAAATGGATGTGGTTAACGTCGTTTTCCAGTCAATGGGTTGTAGTGTGTTTGGACTATGAAAAAATGTGTATGTGGATAAATGTTTATTTATGTTACTATGAGTTTTAATGGCCTCCCAGTGTTGTGTGTATACCAGTCTAACGTCGTCAGGTAAAGTCGATAAACTACTAATATCATCAGTCTGTCTCTGTCGTTTAGCGGTTCCTATCACAAGTGTTTGTGTCCTCTTCCGACCTTCTTTTAAAACAGGAGTGGTCTCGACCACTGTAGACACCATGGGGTTTGCACTCTCCTGTGGTGGTGTAGGTATCGGCACGCCGTGCGCCTGTAAGTGATGCTTCTGTAGCGTGTCCATCCTTCCATACATACGACCACAGGAGACGCACTTGTGTCGATTCTCCCCATGTACGGTGTCCATGTGCCTCCTCAAGTCACACCCCCGTCGGAAGGCTCTGCCACACACATCACAACGAAAAAAGGTGGCCGATTCCATCTGTATTAGACGAAACAAGAAAACAAAATAAAAAATGTAAAATGTACGCATCATTGTAAAAGACAATGACATACTAGTACATGAACTATACTAGGAAAGGTTATAAGTAAACCAAGTTTATAATATAAAAAATAATTCTTACCTTGTAGTATGTGTGTAAAATAGTACTCTGGGTGGGGGTAAGCAGATAGCAGCGTGGAAGTTGGACCGGTGTTTAACTGTATTAGAGGAAACAAAAATATATACGCGTCATTGTAAAACATTAGCCCCAAATTACAACATACAGTAGTATTACATTAGGGAACACAACATACAGTAGTATTACATTAGGGGTACACTTAAATACACTTGCATAGATTATAAGTAAAACATGGTTATAATTTAAAAATAGTTCTTACCTTGTAGAGAAATAACAGAGCACACTTGGTCTTACTAACACAACACAACACCAGGCACTACCACAAAAGGCGAGCGGATTGCGTATCTCTAAAAATAGCACGTTTCTAAAAATAGCGCTCGTGGAGGAGTGAGAGATTCTACAAAACTCCGCACATTTCGACCTCTTTTTATCCACCTTCCTTGACCAAAACTCCACCCTATTACCTGTCGCCCCAATATTACTAGCCAACCAACAGGCGACCCGATACGGTTCATACGTCAATCAAAACACCTACCCCTTGACCAGCGTTGCTGGTCAACAGCCGACCCCACCTACCCCCTTTGACTAGTGTTGCTGGTCAACATGCGACCTGGTATCGTTTCACCCGTCAATCAAAACACCTACCCCCTTGACCAGCGTTGCTGGTCAACATGCAACCGGGTATCGTTTCATCCGTCAATCAAAACACCTACCCCCTTGACCAGTGTTGCTTGTCAACAGGCGCACCCACCTACCCACTTTGACTAGCATTGCTGGTCAACACAGACCCCTCTTTATGAATAGTGAGAGCTGGTATCCTTGTTACCCACGCGCAAAGTGTGGGAGGGGGAATATTTCCCCTCAACTTTATTTTTGGTGTTTGGTATATTAATAAAGTTGATTATTACGCTACAGACTAACAAAGTTATTGACTTTGTAAAAAAATACGAGATGTAAGAAAGTTATTGTATTGGGAAAATGTAAAAAAAAATTGTGGGAAAATGTAAAAACTTGTGATTTTACATCCAAGATGTAAAAACTTCTTGAATTGGGAAAAATTATGATTTTACATCCAAGATGTAAAAACTTCTTGAATTGGGAAAAAATTTTGATTTTACATCCAAGATGTAAAAAAGTTATTGTATTGGGAAATGTAAAAAAGTTATTGTATTGAGAAGTGTAAAAGTTATTGACTTTGTAAGATGTAAAGTTGTTTACTACTAGTCTACCAACTTTGTGTTTGCACTAAAGTTTACAAGTATGTTAGGGTAAAAAGAGAGGTGGGGGGCAGGTATGATCTCTGACCACCACTTGCTCGCAACGACTGGGTTCTGATTATCACTAATACCTGTCACTTACAGGAATACCCGCTGCGCAAACCCCGATTCGGCCAACGACTGGGCTCTGATTATCCCTAATAAGTGTCACTTACAGGAATGCACGCTATGCAAGCCCCGATTCGGTCAACGACTGGACTCTGACTCGCATGAGTGATCTTCCGGTAGAGTGGCCTGTAAATGGGTGCTACCAAACGGGGCGCGCCATAATTTTATCCTGTGGTCTGTACTCATTTGGACCTAGAGTCTGTAATGAGTTCATCTTGTAACCCACAGTTGGGTGACTTCCCCATGAAACTGTACTCCTTGGCCTTTTTGGGTATTATTTTCTAATCTCGTTTTTGTGTCGTATGTTACTCATGGTTCAAGTGGACTGAGGACTCCTTGGCCTTTTTGGGTATTATTTTCTAATCTCGTTTTTGTGTCGTATGTTACTCATGGTTCAAATTGGACTGAGGGTAACTAGAGTTTAGTTTCTTAGCTCAGTGTTGACCGGCTACTAATATAAATACGAACCCTAAAATGCTTACTTTCTCTGAATCCTTGCGATCATTTTTTGGTGTTTGCCAACTTTGTCCATCAACGCCCTTTACAACCTTACAAGTGAGTTTTAATTAAATTGCTATACAGTCATACGACATTAAGTATGTTACATGTGAAAAGACAACAGACTCTTTGTATCGTTTTAAAAGCTTTATTTGTATTAATAGGACGAACACATATTACAAGTCGCAGCGTTTTCTTTTTAAGAGTCTAGGGTCCGCCAAAGTTTTCTTTCTTGCTAAAGTTGAGCTTTTAGTTATATCCCTCGGTGAATCAGCTGGTGTTGTTGGTATGTCACACGTTTGTGTGGGTGTATCCGACGTTTGTGTTGCCGTTTCTGTGGTTGTTGATGCTGTTAATGTTTGTAATAATTGTAGCCGATCGAACGCTGCTAGAATCTCGTTTTGCAGACCGAGTAATTGTTCAAAACCCTGTCTACTCATTGAAATGCCACCCTGAGTAGGAAATCTTAAATCTTGCTCACCGTAATAACGCCTCAGATGTAATATCGGTGTATCCATGTATAACGATACAGAGGCTAACTTTAAACCGGTGTGACGTTGATCACCAACAACTTTATTATCAGGACGCGAAACAAACAACCATTGGTCGTTGGGGTTGGTCATGATTCTCAAGTAACGATGTGTGTTTTGCTGTGTACACTTGCAGAAATGCACGCGTTTATATAGTCATGGGTGGGGTAGGTGTGTTTATGTATAGATCCATTGGTGTGTTAGGCGAATAATAATTCTATCATTGATGTGTTGTCTTCGACCGCTTGTTTGAAATGGTAGAAGAACACGGTTCAAACTACCACCACGCGCTTTGATCATAATGAAATATATCGCATATAGTCCACAAGTGTCACTACGTATATCTTGTAAAACACGGGAATTGTAAAGAAAAGGTCTGTTTGAGTTATTTTCAATAAAATATACAATTTCAGAATTCAAAGGACCGAAGCCAAAACTGTCAAAATATGTAAATTCTCCAACACCATTATAATACAAACCTACCCAATGCGAGCCGGGCAGGTTAATCGGATCAGTATTGATAATAAATGCCGCGGGTTTAGTTCATTCCATTTGTGTTGGTAGTTGGTCACAGGCTAAAACCCTTACTAAAGGAATTCGTCTAACAAAAATATCACCCTCTAATATGTCTCGTATCTGTTGCGAATTCATTTCTTAAGCGGTGTAATCTGTAAGAACTTGACGTGTTTTTGAAATCTCAAGGACAGAGTCCTGCTCTGCGTAGATTATAACTTGTAAAGGTTCAGCTGTGGTTTTTGAAAATTTAAATTCGATAGAAACTGGCCCCGATTTTGCCATCTCAAATTGATCACCGTCAAGTAAACTTGGGCTTAGGTCAAAGGCATAAAGAGTGAATCCATTCTTAAAAGATTTTTAGCTGATATCATTCCCCACGTCTCTACACACAAGCCCTAGAGCTAATTTAGTCTCAAAAAAGGCTCGCGTGTATTGGTTACTATCATAATCCATTGTTAAGGGTTTTCCAGACACAGTTCGACCATCGACACTCACATTTAAATAAGTCAAGTTGAAATGATGGAAATGAAACGGGTTAACTGTGTATGAACCGTTAAATGCTCTTGAAGTCACTAGACCTATTACCAACCGGGTTGGTGTTTGGTTTAGGAATATATTATCTTGTATATATGAAAGCATACCACTTGGAATCGATAAAGTCTTTAGCACAACTCGTTTGAATGGGTACTTTGCGTTCGTTCTGGTTAACGCCTTTTCGTGGGCCAAAGAAATAGCGGGGTTGATTTTAGCTTTTCGAACGACTAATGTAGCATATGTTATGATAGATTTGTAGCCGATTGTTTGGTCTTCTGCTATAAGATTGAACTTATATTTAGAGGGTGTCAGCTTAATTTTCACATCTACACCATTTATCATGTACCGGTCTTGAGCAAAAATGTCTGAGTGTAATCTACCCATCATATCAATTTCCTGACTTTTGCTCGCCGCGCTTCTACGTTGTTTAAACCCGTTGTTATCATCGCCGGCAACGTCGTCAAAGTAACCTGCCGTGTCCTTGTGAAAAAGTGCAGCGGATAGTGAACCATTCGTGGCATCTTCCCCATAGTTTAGGGTGGCTTCTATGTACGCTCGATACGGGTACGTGTTTTCACTAGGTGTAATCAATGTATCATTTAGAGAAACATCCACTTGAGAGAATAAACTGTGCAAGAAATAATTGACGGGTGCTACATCTGCCTCTGGTTTGATATTGTCACCATTAGCTAATGTTATTTTGGCACGTACGTGTAAAAATGTATTGAACAAATCCAAATAATCCTCACCACTTCCGGATAAAGCAAATTCTATAGGCGCACCGGGGGCTAGAGAAGCTAGTGGGTGTATCTCAACAAACTGTCCCTCTTCTACGGCCGTTTGTGTGGGTGGTATACTAAACAAATCCAAACCAGAATGTAGACATTCGCATGAGTTGGGGTGAATAAGGGCCATGGTCACCCAAATATATCAGAATACGGTTGATGTTTCTTCTTCTTGTTCTGTTGGGTCTTTTGAGACATGTGTCGAAGTTGTAGTGTTTTTATTCTTTTTCTAAAAGGCTCCCCGGGTGGTGCACTCGAAACACGATTGTTTCTTCTTTTTCGACTAATACCAGAACCTGATTGGTTACTTGCGATGTGGTTAGCCGCTTGTTGGAGTAAACGCTGCCCCGCCTGTTTGGCATGATCCCTAATCGATTCACCTAAATTTCTCCCGGATAAGGCTTCGTTAGCTACCTGCAAACCGGTACTGACACCTTCTCGTAGTAATGCCTTACCACCAGTCTTTAACCACGGGAGAACCATTCCACCCAACCCACTGAAGAAACTACCAATACCGTGACCTCTTTGATTTCTTCCGCCGATAAAAACAGGTAGTCCGTTGCCGCCCTGACAACAATAAAAATCTTCGTACACTTTTGGTCTTCTCTGTAATGGGACATGTCTTACCATCTTTTCTGTTATTTTCGTCTATGCCAGATCAAAATGTTTTCGAATTTTGAAATGTAGTGTCACGACCGACGTTCCAGTGATGAATGGTATTACTTCCCCCAGGTCATTGGTTAAAAGTATTTCCACGGTGTCGAATGAAAACCGACTCAAGGGCATGTAATGGGGTTTGTCGTAAATCCGAAATACGGAAAGTGAAGTCTTCTCTGTAATTGGGACGGTTCGTAACAATGGGACCATGACGTCACCAACAGGTCTTGGAGCAACGAGGTTACAATAAACAAAAACATTACTTAACTCATCGTCTATGTCTGTATCTCCAGAGTCACCGTTCAGTTGTGGTCTGTGGTAATTCAACTCGTTGTATGGAAACCCTAAAAGTTTTTTCAGTTTCTCACTCATTCTAATTTCAGCGCCTTGCTCCTTTAGTTTTATTGTGGTTTTTTTAGTTATTTTGTTATAAGAAATACTAATTATCCCCCTTTTCCCCTCAATACTTTCAATGATTAAAATTTGCCGTTTCAGTCCGATAATAATGGTGTCCAGTGATCTGTACATACCAGGGGGAACAACTAAATGTAAAGGTTCTTTCGGATCTAAACCTACTTCATTGGGCGGTGGATAGTATTGAATCCACAGATCGTCTTCTTCCACATTACAGAAACTGGTTGGAAACTGAATCTCAACCAACCCAACTTCATAATTCGAATTCACATCAATCGTCTGTGGTAGTTTAACGAAAAAATGACCGGCCTGGTTGTTGGGGAATAAATTGGGTGAAGAATTGCTCGGCAGTGTCAAATAAAAACTCATTATTGTTTCGGGCTTGGTTCTCGTTTTGTAATCTTTGGATTAGGTAATATGTATCCTAGACAAATCGACAACAAGACGAGCCACAACTTCCCCTCCTGTTGGTCACTCGATCCTCGTGTCAGATTAAACAGTGAGACAAGGATAACGATGTATATAACCAATATTTGTGACAGGAAAACAATTTCTGGGCGTGCGCGTAATTTAGCGAGCCATAATGAGATGTTGGAACTGACTGACGCGTTGGATACAGCTGATGTTGGTCTTAAACAACCACCACCACTATTAGTTATTTTCAGACTATCTAGTTCATTACCCTCCAAGTCCAAATGGTTCAGAGATGTTTCTGTATCCAGAGCCTCCCTAGTACTAGTCTTTATACCTAGCAAGCTGTTCGTCCGAAATCCAACTATTGAATGACGAATTATAACCGAACCATTTGACTAAATATTCTTTGCCTGCAGACCCTTTTCGTTGACGTGTTTGTAAAATCTTTTCAATCCGGTAAATTAGCTTGTCTCCCACTTTCTGTAGTTCCTCTTTGTAAAAAGTGCCTTTAAGTTCCTCGCCCAAATCATCTTTCAAAATATAGGTAATGGGTTTTGACCTCGTGTTGACGCGACTAACCGTAAAAAGTTCCTCTGTCCACGCTGGGGTATAACCCTTTTTAAAATTTTGTCTTGTTTGAGCGATCCTGACTCTATCTCCTTCTGAAAACACTTTTCTGTGCGGCATGTCTACGTCTGTGTATAAGTTATTCCACACAATTTCTTGATTATCGAAATTAACATCCGTCGGCGCCATGCGTATACTCCTGTGATACGACCGATTGTAGTTTTCAATTAAACTTTTAATAACATCCACGTACCTGAGACTGTTTGTTTTTGTAAAGTATCGCCACATTTTTTCTTTTAAGGTACGATTGAACCGCTCCACAATGGACGCCCTTATGTCCTCATTCTCCGTAGTAAAGAAATGAACACCCTCATCTTTAAGATATTTTAAAAAGGTTTTGTTGACGAATTCGGATCCCTTGTCTGTTTGTAAATTTATCGGCTTGTGTGTGGTAAATATTTGACGCATAGCCTCCACTAGTAATTTTCCTGTTTTCTTCTTTATCGGGATAGCCCATGCTACCTTACTAAACACATCGATACATGTAACTAAGTAAGAAAAATCGTTATTGTATTTTCGTAAGGCGCGCATATCTATGAGATCTGCTTGAAATTGTTGATTTATTCCACCCGTTATGATACGTCGTCTTTTAAATCGCCACCGAACTGGTTTATGTAAAGTGTAGGTATCTTGGTGACTTAACCATTCTTTGATCGCATTCTTACCAACGGTAGAAATATTGCGTTGTAAGGCCACAGCTCCTCCGTATGCCCCTGGTCTGCTCGGATCATAGTAATATTTTCTTAATGTTTTATCCTTTTCCATCCGTCCCACTTTACAGGTGTAGGTATTTTAGATTTCTTACTATTGCTATGTGTAGGAGGTGGCGATCTATCCGACGGGGTTTTGTTTTCGTTACTACCATCAAACTTCACAGGAGTTGGGATTTTACTCTTTTTACCTCTGGTACGTTTAGCCGGCGGTGATACATCTATCTCTTTTGCGGCATCGTTATTACCAGTGTTGGATAATTTTGGAATTTCACCTACTACTTCGGTTTTCAACTCTGTTGGTGTGGTAGTTAGATGTTGTTGTTGTTGGTCGGTTGTTTGTATTGAAGGTGGTGGGGTCGTTGTGTCCACTACTCCTACTGGTTTGTTTCTGTACTCGGTGAGCCTATTTGTATAAAGCTGTAATGTTTGTTGGTATAGTCGTACTTTGTCGCGCGGTGACAAATCTTCTCTGTTTAGAATTTCTTGCATTTGTACATCCAATTCTCGGAGGCTATCGTTTAGTGTATCGGGTGGTACGTAGGGTTTTTGAGTCATAGAATCTAGTATACGGGGATCTATCAAAATCATTTTCTTGGCCATAGTTAAAAATTCAAAATTCCTTTAAGAACGTTTAAAACAGGTCCTAATAGAGCACCGATAAATCCACCTTTCTGTAAACGGTGTTTCCGTTTCTTCACCGATAATTTCTTTTTCGTCAGTTCTCGTAGACTAGTTTTGTGACGCTGTAGCCGTCGCTTCTGAGTAGGGGTCAGTGGAACATTGCCTTTTAAAACATTGTGACAACACTCGCAAAGCGTTTCAATAAGTTGTGGAGAGGCATTTTTAACAATAGTTTTTACCCCGGCTGAATTAGCTCGACACAAAAAACGCAACATTTCTCCTTGTCTCTTTAATGATTCCGACATTTGTTTATTTTGGGATGTACACAACTTGTCTTTCGTGAGGAAATATCGAAGTACGTAATCTTAGGTGATCGGGAGTCTCCTGTCGAAGGTCGAGTAACAAATAACCATGAGCAGCAGATGTCGCGTCTTTAAAACTTTCTTGAACATAGGAAACACGACCGGGGTACATTTGCTTTGCCAGATGGGTAATCTGTGATCCGTCTCTGGGATTTTTAAAAAGGACGATATAATGGGAATTGAGACTTATCGTTCTTTGTTCTTTATTTTTGCCGAATAAGTTTTGCACGATATACAAAACACTAATATCTCGGTGATGACTACCTTTAGTAAACAATTTAGTAATCCTGTCATCCGTTTCAGACATTAAGTCATCGATTACAACCAGTCTTCGACGTTTATCACCTGTTGACAAACAATCAATGTCGGGTAGTCCTTCCATAAAACGAACCCCTTTCATGGACTCGTATATCGGCTGCCATTCACCATAACACCATATAATTTCCTCTGGTGTGGGTTCTACCATAGCTGCTAAATGTGCCAACATTTTTGTTACAAACACGGTCTTTCCGCTTCCGGTTGGGCTCGCAATAAGAGCGGTGAAGGGATGTTTCCACCTAGGATCCATCCCTAGATATGTTGTAATTGTAATTGTTTACTTTTATTTTATATGACTATTATTTCTTTCTTTCTATTTAGAATGACGAAAGGTTATATTAAAAAGCTATTCAAGGCCATGGAGGATAAAACACACTTCTGCTGGGGATGGGAGACCGAACAGCCAAACCAGCTCGGTCATTCATGTCTAATGACAAAAACTTTTGAAAACCAACTGCAGGAGCAGTTGAAAAAAGCTATGGGGGTGGTCCTGACCAAGGAGGAACTTATAGAAATAACATTTTCTAAAACTCACCGGAGGCTCCTCCGGTATTACCGGAGAAAAATAAAGAGAGAGGCGCGGCGGAACCTCCGGAAACAGACCAAAAAAAGGACCACTGAAGAGAAAACACCAAAATCTAAAAGTAAAAAACCTTGGCCACTAAAAGAAGCTATTTATAAACCTTAAAAATTTATGCACGATACTCGTTTATGTTTTTACTTGGATGTTGTAAAATGTTGTAAAACAAAGGGAGTTCACTTAATTTACTTAAGTAATATACACAGTTGTTGCCCCTTACTAAGAATAAAATAACTTAAAGTACTTACAAGTAAATATACCTAAAGGTTAATAAAAAAGCAATATCTAATTGTTAATAAATAAAAGAAATAAAATAAACTAATTAATGAAATTCAAATAACAATACAATAAAATCAATAAAATCAATAAAAGTTTAATAAAATCAATAACTAATTGTTAATAAATAAAAGAAAAAACTAATTTTTAAAAAACAACTTTCGTGTTTGGCGCCAAGACGCCATCTTGGACGCCCTCTTGAACAACAAGTTCAGACATGTTCGCCGCCATCTTGGCCGCCATCTTGGACGCCATCTTGGACACGTGTTTAGACATGTTCGCGCCATCTTGGTACCACACCCACCTGAAATGACCCCCACCCATAACCGGAAATGACCCCCCAACATAACCGGAAATGACCCCCAACATAACCGGAAATGACCCCACACATAACCCGGAAGTAACCACGCCCAGTGACGTCATAGACCGGAAGTGACGTTTCTGGCGTACGCCAGAAATACTACCCGTTCTGCACATAACTATACTACTAACGTGTGGTCATGTTAATTTGGCTCTATAACTGTGTCTTAAATTAAACGTTCAATAATTAGGATTTAAACTAGCAGGAGAAACATTATTTTATTTTTAAGAAAGTTAAATCCCAAGGGATTTATTTTACTTGCTCATCACTAATTTTCCAAATTCCAGTGTAGCTAGAAAATTGAAACTTGAAGAATTTGATGACAAAAATCCCAATAGGTTTTAAAAGACATTTTAAAAAAATGTTTAGAACTTACTCATATTTCCTATTTGATGTTGCTCGATCTTTACAAATGCTGACAAACAATTTGCAGTTGCTTTTGTCCTTATTTAATATGTATAAATATAATTATATTCATTAGTTTGCCATGAAATTTTCAGATGAACAAAAAAAAAAATATATAAAAAAGAATAATAAATTCATTAAAAAAAATTTTTTCTCACAAATTTAAAAAAATAAAAAATTCTGTGAAATTTTGGAACATTCTGTAAAAGTTTGAAACTCTCCGAAATAGTTATTTTCCGAGATGGGGTAACTTCTACGCTGCTTGAACGAGTAGGGTAAGTTGATCTGGTCGCAGCCTGAATCAAACAACCAATTGCAGGTAACAACAAAGCGGGATTAGTGTTAGTATTAGTTAAATACGATTACATTCGTTGCACGGATCTTAGGCAGAGCATCAGATACAAATTCCGATGAAGAAAACCAAAGTACCCATTGATGGTCTGGTTATACGAAGCGGCTGTTTCAACTCTCTCACAAGCTAATGCCAGTGAGTGGTGACGGTTTATTGCCAAGAGCGTCATTATGGATTAAAAGTCACCTTTAAGCACTAAGTGGGCGCTAGCTCTGAGGAAACCTACCAATAAGGGTAACACCATATGTAGACCATTGATAATCCACTGCGAAGCGGCAGTCACGAACCATAGACACACGTATTTTGGGCCAGGGTGGCGCCGAGGTGTTAGTGAGTCAAGGAAATTCCAGCTCTACTTGTGAGTTTACACTTTTAGTAAGAGACGTCCCGATAATGTCCTGGATGACCAAGGCGGTCGCATCAGAAGTGACTGTTCCGGCTGGCTCCAACAGCTGTTAGGTCACTTGGTGAGGGAACAGGGTGGCTTGGGGGTTCCGGGAAGACCATGTAGAACACTAGGCTCGTGGTTGCTTCCTACCTTCCAAAAGTAAAAGAAAAAACGTAAACAGGTCAAGTGTTAGCCTGACAGTACGTAACAAAACAGCGAACTTTTCGTCCAAGAGCCTTTTTTCAACGGAGATACAATATACAAATAAAACTAATATAAAACAATAAAAACTTAGCTGTGGTGAAATCCAATTAATATATATATATATATCTAATATATAAAGCTGAAAGTTTGTCTTTTTGTTTGAATGTTACCAATACAAATCCACACCGTTGGACCCATGGTGGTGAAATTTTGCATGGAAGCCCAATTTGACCCGGAAAAGGTCATAGGCTATGTTTCAACCCCAGGTGACCACCCATAGGGTCTGGGGGCCCATCATTTTGCGTTTTTCCTTATATGAGCTTTATAAAAAATTAAAATGACTAATTCTCCTATTTCGCGTGGTAGTTGTTAAGTATACTTCTACGATGGTAATAGGCGAAAACAATATTTAAATTATCACTTACTGGGGTCCGGGGGCCCAAATGTAGTTTTTTTTTCATATATTAAAACTGACTCATCACTAATTATCCAACTCTCCGTGTAGGTAGAAGCATGACACTTTGGTAAATTGTTGAGTAGCCTCTCGGAACGATTATTGGCGTTAATTTCTTTTAGAAATCACAAAAATGGGGGCCCGGGGCCACAAAAACTATTTTTGAAATACTGAAAATCGCTGCTTATCCACTTTCCCGTGTAGATAAAGCATGAAACTTTGGGAATTTGTTGAGTACACTTCCGCAATCGTAACATGTAAAAAAAATATTTAAAGTATCACTCATTGGGGGCCGGGGGCCAAAATGTATTTTTCCTTATATAAAAATGACTCATCACTAATTCTCCGATTTCACGTGTAGGTAGAGGAACTTTGCAAAGTTGTTGAATAGCCTATTGTGACAATTATTGGCGGAAAATAATTTTAAATATCACACTCATGGGGGCCGGGGGCCCAAAGCGTTTTTCCCCTTACAAGGACTATATAAAACATGAAAATCACTAATTATCCTATTTCCCGCGTAGGCAGAAGCATGAAACTTTGGGAAGTTGTTCAGTACACTTTCACGATGGTTACAGGCGAAAACAATATTGAAATTCTGACTTACTGGGGCTGGGGGCCCAAATGTATTTTTTCGTCTATAAAAACGAACTCATCACGTATTCTCCGATTTCCCGAGTGGGTAGAAGCATGAAACTTTGCAAAGTTGTTGAGTAGCCCATTGTGACAATAATTAGCGGAAAATAATTTTAAAATTCACACTCATGGGGGCCGGGGGCCCAAAAATGTTTTTTTCTCTTACATGTGCTACTTAAAATATGAAAATCACTAATTACCCTATTTCCCGCGTAGGCAAAAGCATGAAACTTTGCAACATTATTGAGTAGCCTATTGTGACAATTTTTGGTGGGAAATAATTTTAAATATCACACTCATGGGTGCCGGGGCCCAAAAGCGTTTTTTTCATTACAAGGACTAAATAAAATATGAAAATCACTAATTATCCTATTTCCCGCGTAGGCAGAAAGATGAAACTTTGGGTAGTTGTTCAGTACAGTTCCACGATGGTAACATATGAATATAATATTTAAATTCTCACATCCTGTGGGCTGTGGGCCCAAATGAAGTTTTTTCCTTATGTTAGCTTTATAAAAATTGAAAATCACTAATTCTCCTTTTTCCCGTGTAGGTAAAAACATGAAAATTTGGTCCGTTATTTAGTACAGGTCCATGATGGTAACAGTTCAAAATAATATTTAAATTCTCACTTACTGGGGCCGGGGGCCCACATGTTTTTTTTCTTATTTTAAAAATTTTCTCATCTCTAATCCTCCAACTTTCCGTGTAGGTAGAAGCATGAAACTTTGGTAAGTTGTTGAATTTTAAAAAATTAGAATTAACTTTCATGGGGGCCGGGGGCCCAACATTTTTTATTCTCCTTTTACTGAATATTGCTATTTTTCATTTTCCCATTTAGGTAGAAACATGAGCATTTAGGAAGTTGTTTCGTACACTCCCGCAATAGAAACAGGCAAAGAATATCTAAAGTATCACTCACTGGGAGCCCGGGGCCTCGATGTATTTTTTCTGATATAAAAACTGATTCATCACTAATTTTCCAATTCCCCATGTAATTAGAAGCATGAAACTTTAAGGAAACCGTTGAGTACACACCCGCGCTGGTAACAAGCGAAATTTTTTTTTATTTTGCAACTCAATGGGAGACGGGGACCCAAATGAATTTTTTTCTTAAATACAAAGTTAATCATCAAAAATTCTTCAACATCCTGTGCAGGTAGACGCATGCATATTTGGGATGGTAGCAGGCAAACATAACACTCAATTGCAGTTTATTCACCTTATGTTAGCTAAATTACACATTTAAAAAAACTTTGGATACTCTGTAAATGCATTTTTACAAAACTCGGAAGATAAAAATTTGAAGGCCTTTGTTAAAATTCGTTTGGTCAATAAAATAATATTTTTCAATCTTCTTTGGCCCTTGGCCCCTAATCTCTTTTTCGTTAACAGTTAAAACATTTTAACCATTCGTTACCACTCGATTTTGTAAATCAAATTTGGACTAACAAATATATTCATTATGATCCAGGTGGAAATAAGCTGTTGTTTTCAACTATACAATTTTCACCAATAGGGCCCCCGACCCAAATTTTAGTTTTTTAAAATAAGTTTTAATTTTTAAAAGTAAAAACACATTTTAGGGCTGGAGAACCGTATGCAATTTTTAACATTAGTTATATAAAAGGTAATTTAAACAGTGTCTATTGAGTAAATGGATAAATTATTGACCAAATGTGATTTTAAATATTAATCAAATTTCCAATGGGGTTATGAACTTCTAACGTCTGTTTCAAGACGGTTTAGTTAATATATTTAGCATATCCATCATGATTTTGATTGAAATCAAAGGGATATTGAATTAGTGTTTACCGGTTCTAAACGCTAACTGAAATCTTAAATTACCGCTGCAAAGCGCGNTATATATATATATATATGTAGTAGTGTGCACACCCACACCGCGCCGCACCATGTGCATCGCACCGTGATTCACTGGGAATGAAGAAGAGAAAAGATCATGTTAAGCCTGGTCCCTTTTTGGACTCAGGACGTGTTTGCGCATTTTCGTTCATCCCTAACTAAAAAAAGTCCAAAATGAATAATCAAAATTACATCAGATACTTTGTTGGTGAAGAAAATTTCGTTTGAGGTGTTTTATGAGGTTATTAGGCACTTCCAGGAGGTCTGACTGCCTCAACATGTCCTTAAAAATGATCTTCATGCCATAGCGATCATTTTGATGAAAAATGGATTTTTGAGGTTATGAGGCACTTCCAGGAGGTCGGACTGCCTCATAATGTCCTTAAAAATGTTCTCCATGTCACAACGATCATTTTGGTGAAAAATGGATTTTTGTGCTTATGTGGCACTTCCAGACGGTCGACCTGCCACTGGAAGTAGTCAGAAATGATCAGCACACAATTTTGAACATTTTAGTGAAATAAAATAAAAAAAATTTGTATGGAAAATGAGGTCATATGGCACTTCCAGGAGCTCTACTGCCACTACAAGAGGTCGGATCGAGTAACTGAGTGTTGATGCACAAATGGCAGGTCAGGACATACAAAAAACATATATACATCATGGGTCTATGACTTATGGATGCTGAGATCTAGGGTGATGACAGACGGACGGACGGACAGACGGACAAAACGGATACAATAGCGCATTTATTCGACTTCTCGAAAATGCGCTAAAAAGGAGAGAGAGAGAGAGTGACGGTTGAGTGCGCCATGTCATGTTTCCATTAGTGTTCTAATAAAGTTGTTCATATCTTCACCTACTTGAAATTGGACTTGATTGTTTTTAAATAAACTTAGCCACCACTCGGCTACAGTTTTTGGCGCTGCGATCAGGGTTTCTTTTAAGGTGAGGATAGTGGTTAACACAATGGAGCAACAAGCTGAGCAAGTACAATTTGCTCGTTTGCCGAAGCTGCCTAGGTTCACTGGAGACAGCGGGGCAGAGCTATTCGTAAAGGAGGCCCGACTCATTTTACAATCTCAGCTTATTCCCCCGTCTGTGGCGGTGACATGGATCCTGGGAGCATTAGAGGGACATTCCCGTCTAGATGTACTGGATCGTACACCTGATGAGATCAACACCCCAGATAAACTATTACCGCTAATAGTAAAGAACTGGGGAGATCAGCGAGATGGCACCACCCTGGCCTCTGCCTTTTACAAACGGCAACAGGGCCTGGGTGAAAGCGTAGAGGTCTATGCGGCCAACCTTCACAGCCTCTTTACCCTAGCTAACAACGCACGGCCCTTCACCCTTGCTGATGACATGCTGAGGAGTGCATTTGTTCAAGGCCTACAGCCGGCAGCGCTACGACGGGACATCAGTGCCTACGCCCGGCTACACCCCGACAGCACCTTCGACAACGTTCGTAGGGAAGCCCAAAGGTGAATGCGAGAAAATTTCACTGATGTTGCCGCCACTGCACGGCTCTCAGCAGCGCCTCTCCGGGACTGGACATAGATGACACAGCAACTGAATGCTCACATAGACCAGCAGGTAGCAGCTGTGGCCGACATATTCCAGCAATCAATACAGCAGCACCGAATGGACGCTAACGGTGTCCACTGTCCACCAGCACCCAGACATCCCAAGTCCAACAAGCGGAGATCCCGTCAGAGTCAAAAGGTATGTCTGTGCTGCGACAGAAAGGGTCATGTTGAGGTTGAGTGCCTTGCTGAGAGGAAATACCTCGCTCACGAACACGACTCACCTCCGTTCCTGACAACCACAGGTCGACCTGGCCACCAGGAAACAGTGGCCGAGACAGCGTCAACTTGTTCGACTCACAAAGACGGCAAGGACCTGTCGACCAGGCTCAACACACATAACTGGCAGCACCCACAATAACAGCAACCGGTCACCTAGTACACAAAGGAGCCGTGAGGACACGCACTGTGAAACGGCCTACCACGGCGAGATCAAAGAACGACCAACCAAGCGCAATAACCCTTTGACTCAGTGTGGATTCAACAGTGGATCTCAAACTCAAGAGATACAACGGCATACTAAGACAATCCAGCGGATAGATGACCTTCAGTGACCATTCCCCACAGGGGAGTGCTTCAACTACAAGGCAAAGCATGTGCGGATGCCGCCAGCTGGCAACAGTAAAGAAGTTACAAGGGATTCTCACATACCTATTCGGCCCAGGAGACAGGGATACCGGCCTAGGAAGAAGACCACGACTTCGGATAACACCAACAGCGTTACACCAGCTACCACGGTATTTAGAGAACCTTTTAAGGCTGAACGGTCTCAAGACAGGGATGACCTGGGCCACGAACCCAAAGGTCAAACGGGAGTGATAGCACACCATGACCACGCGCCCAAGCACACACTAACTCATCAGGTAAGAAACAGGCCACAGGGCACTACGCCACCAGAAGACCTTGGCTATGTAACTGACCAATCAATAAATGTGAAACAACCTCCCCAACCTAAGCCGCGAAGATCACGCAGAGGTATCGGGCACTATGAGGTACCACATTAACAGTGACGTAGGGACAATCGAGCCGAATGCCGAATCAAGTCATTTAGATTTTTTAATGTTTTTAGTTACATGCTTCATTTATAATTTTATTTCACTATTATTTATCATTGTTCAGTTTCAGACAGATGATAATAGTAATAGCTCACAAATTTTATTTGTAGTTTACGCCAGCGAGGGCGCTGGGATTCAATGGCCGGGTTGAATGTAGTAGTGTGCAAACCCACACCGCGACGCACCATGTTCATCGCACCGTGATGCACTGGGAATGAAGAAGAGAAAAAAGGAGAGAAAGAGTGACGGTTGAGTGCGCCATGGCATGTTTCCATTAGTGTTCAAATAAAGTTGTTCATATCTTCACCTACTTGAAATTGGACTTGATTGTTTTTAAATAAACTTAGCCACCACTCGGCTACATATATATATATATATATATANATACATACTAGAGGCAAGTACCCGGCTTCACTCGGGTTTTAAATAAGGTTTTCTGTAGAAGAGTACTATTTGTTTATTTCCATGAAGTAAAAGAGTATATTTATCTTAAAGCAGGTCAAATACAATTGTCTATCAAAAAGCATAGTGTCTGCAATTCTATATCAGCAATCCCAAGACTCTGGCACACCAGTTAAGACTGCACCATCGCGGTATTGTAATTAAATAATTTCCGAATTCCCATTATTCCAAATAGTAGAATTAAAGATTTTCAATTTTTATATAGCTTATATGAGTAAAAAAACAACACTATATTTGGGCACCAGGCTCCCAATAAGTGTTATAAATATTTTTTTTCGCCTGTTACCATCGCAAAAGTGTACTCAAAAACTTTCGAAAATTTCATACTTCTACCTACTCGGAAATAGGAAAATAGTGGTTTTTAAATTTTATAAACGTTGGCCCCACATGAGCAGGAGTTTAAAAAAAATTCTTTGTTAATTTTCATTGTGAGTGCCTCCTCGTGCTTCTACCATCATCGAAAATTAGAGAATACGCAATGAGTCTGTTTTTATATCAGAACAAATACATTTGGGCCCCGGCCCCCAGGGGAGTGATTTCTTTTACTCCTCTTACCATTGCAGTTATGTATTTCTCAACTTCCAAAAGTATCATGCTTCTACCTACACGGGAAATAGGATATATAGTAATGTTCACTTTTTATATCGATCATATAAAGAAGAAATCTACATTGTGCCCCGGCCCCCTTAGAGAGATAATTTAAATATTTTTTCACCTGTTACCATTGGAGATGAGAAATACAGCTCATTTAAGGAACATGATACATGTGGGAACACCAGCCCCACCCTGAATGAGAATTTTAAAAGAATTTTTCTCCATTTTTGTTGGGACAGTGTGCTCAATAACTTCCAAAAGTTTCATGTCTTTACGTATACTGTAAATTTAAGAATTAGAGAAAAGATGGTTTTTAATATAAGAAAAAACGACATTTTGCCCCTAAACCCCAGGGATGTGGGAATTTTAAAATCCTTTCTTCCAAATTAGCGTCGGTAAAGTGTACTTAACTACTTCCCAAACTTTCATGCTTCTACCTACACCGTATTAGGAGAATTAGTGATTTTCAATTTTTATATAGCTTATATAGGGAAAAACATTTTGGCCCCTGTACCTCAGAAAGTGATAATTTAAATATATTTTCGCCTGTTATAATTTGGGAAATGTACTAAACAATATCCTAATATTTCATGCTTCTGCCTACTCGTGAAATAGGAGAATTAGTTATTTTCAATTTTATATACCTCAAATAACGGGGTAAAAACATTTTTGGGCCCCGGGCCCCATGAGTGGGAATTTATGGAATAATTGCCATTATTGTCGGGGGAGTATTCTCAAGAATTTATAAAAGTTTCATGGTTTTTCTTACACGGTAAATTTAAGAATTAGCTTTGAGTGAGTTTTTAATATAAGAAAAAACTACATTTTGGCCCCCGGCCCCCAATGAGTGGGAAGTTTAAAATTCTTTTTTGCTCATTAGCGTTAGGAGAGTGTACTTAACAACTTCCCAAATGCTGATTCTTCTACCTACACGGGAAATAGTCGAATGGGGGATTTTCAGTATTTATATAGCATATATTAGTAAAACAAAAGAACTACATTTGGGCCCCCGGCTCCCAGTAAGTGATAAATTAAATATTTTTTCACCTGTTACCACTGTGGGGTTGTACTCATTAATCTAATAGCTCTATGTGCTTCCAACTAATCAGAAACCTGATCTTTCTTGAGACATTATTGTATTTCGTTGTCTACATTTTGTTAATATAGTCCACTTAAAAGAAAAAGTACATTTGGGCCACCGGCACCACATAAGTGAGGATTTTATTATTTTATCTTTTTGCCATTTTTGCCAGGAGAGTAATTTCCAAAAGTTTCATTTTTTACCACAAGGTACATTGGAGAATTATTGATGAGTTTGTTTCTAATATAANTTTGAAATGTTTTATTCTTCCACCTACATGGGAAGTTGTAAAATGGGTGATTTTCAGTATTTATATAGCGTACATTATAAAAGTAAAAAATTTAAAAAAACTACATTTTGGCCCCCGGCTCCCGATGAGTGGGAATTTTAAAATTGTTTCTCGCAAAATATCGTCGGAGTAGCGTACTAAACAACTTGCCAAAGTTTCATGCTTCTACCTATCCGTAAAATAGGATAATTAGTGATTTTTAGTTTTTATATATAGTTCATATTAGGGAAAAAAATAATTTGGGCCCTCCAGCCCCCAGAAAGAGGTAATTTAAATATATTTTTTCCTGTTACCATTGCTGAAGTGTACTCAACAATTTCCTACAATTTCATGCTTCTGCCTCCTCGAGAAATAGAAAAATTGTTGATTTTCATTTTTTATATAGCTCAAATAAAAAAAAAAGGTTTTGGGCCCCCGGCGCCCATGCCTGTAAATTTATGGAACGAAACCTATTTAAGAACCTTTCTCATATAATTGTGTGTAGGTTTACCAAATTTAACTTTACTTGGTTATCTGGATCTTGAGTTATTAGGGAACAGACAGACAGACAACAAATGCGTCTTATATATATATAATAGAGGCAAGTACCCGGCTTCGCACGGGTTTTAATTAAGGTTTTCTTTAGAAGCGTACACAATTCTTTTTCGCAAATTAGCGTTAGGAGAGTGTACTTTATAACTTCCCAAAGTTTCATTCTTCTACCTACATGGGAAAAAGTAGAATGGGTGATTTTCATTAAAATAAACCAACAAACCTAAATTTTGGGCCCCAGGCTCCCAGTAAGTGATAATTTAAATATTGTTTCACCTGTTACCACCGCAGGCGTGTACTCAACAATTTCCTAAAATGTCATGCTTCCACCGAATCAGAAATAGGAGAATTAGTAATTTTCAATTTTTATATAGCCCATCTAAGTAAAATACGTTTTTGGGCCCCCGGGAAATTTAAACAAAATCTACTCAAGAAACTTCATCATGTAATGTCGTATACGTGTACTAAATTTCACAATATTTCGTTGTATAAATTTTGTTAATATAGCTCATTTAAGAAAAAAAGTACATTTGGGCCCCCGGCACCCAATGAAAAAAATTATTGCCAGGAGAGTCTGCTCAACAATTTCCAAACGTTTCATGTTTTTACCGACACGGTAAATTGGAGAATTAGTGATGAGTTTGTTTCTAATATAAAAAAACAACATTTGGGCCCCCGGCCCCCCATGAGTGAGAAGTTTAAAATTCTTTCTCGCAAAATATCGTCGGGGTAGCGTACTTAACAAATTGCCGAAGTTTCATACTTCTACCTACACGGGAAATAGGAGAATTTGTGATTTTCAATTTTTATAAGCTCATACAGGGAAAAAACATTTGGGCCCCTGGACCCCAGAGAGTGTTGATTGAAATAATATTTCGCGTGTGATAATTTGGGAAATGTACTAAACAATATCCTAAAAGATCATGCTTCTGCCTACTCGGGAAATAGGAGAATTAGTTATTTTCAATTTTATATACCTCAGAAAACGGGGGGGGGAACGTTTTTGGGCCCCTAGCCCCCATGAGTGGGAATTTATGGAACGATTGCCATTATTGTCGGGAGAGTATGCTCAAGAATTTCCAAAAGATTCATGGTTTTAACTACACGGTAAATTTGAGAATAAGTGATAAATGAGTTTTTAATATAAGAAAAAACTACATTTTGGCCCCCGGCCCCTAATGAGTGAGAAGTTTAAAATTCTTTTTTGCAAATTAGCAGTAGGAGATTGTACTTAAAAATTTCCCAAAGTTTCATTCTTCTACCTACACGGGAAATAGTCAAATGGGGGATTTTCAGTATTTATATAGCGTATATTAGTACCAAAAAAACTACATTTGGGCCCCCGGTTCCTCATGAAGGGGGAAGTTTAAAATTCTTTCTCGCAAAATATCGTCGGGGTAACGTACTTAACAACTTGCCAAAGTTTCATACTTCTACCTATCCGTAAAATAAGATAATTAGTGATTTTCAGTTTTTATATACAGTTCATATAAGGGTAAAAACTACATTTTTGCCCCAAGCCCCCAGAAAGAGGTAATATCAATATATTTTTGCCTGTTACCATAGCAAAAGTGTACTCAACAATTTCCTAAAATTTCATGCTTCTGCCTCCTCGAGAAATAAAAAAATTGTTTTCATTTTCTATAAAGCTCAAATAAGAAAAAAAAAGTTTTTGGGCCCCCGGCGTCCATGAGTGTGAATTTATGGAACGAAACCTATTTAAGAACCTTCCCCATATAATTGTGTGTACGTTTACTAAATTTGACTTGACTGGGTTGTCTGGACCTTGAGTTATTAGGGAACAGACAGACAGACAGACAGACAGACAGACAGACAGACAGACAGACAGACAGACAGACAGACAGACAGACAGACGGACAACAAATGCGTTTTATATATATATAGATATAGATATACTAGAGGCAAGTACCCGGCTTCTCACGGGTTTTAAATGAGGTTGTCTGTAGAACCGTACTATACTGTTTATTTACATGAGGTAAAAAGGTACATTTATCTTAAAGCAGGTCAAATACAATGGCCTATCCGAAAAGCATCGTGTCTGCAATTCTATCCCAGCAATCCGAAGACTCTGGTACACCATTTAAGACTGCACCATCGTGGTAGTGTAATTAACAACTTTCCGAATTCCCATTATTCCAAAAAGTAGAATTAAAGATTTTCAATTTTTATATAACTTATATGAGTAAAAAAAAAACAACAACACTATATTTGGGCACCAGGCTCTAAATATTTTTTCGCTTGTTACAATTGCAGAAGTGTACTTAACAACTTCCGAAAATGTCATACTTCTACCTACTCGGACATAGGAAAATTAGTGGTTTTTAAATTTTATAAAGCCCATGTAGGGAAAAAACGTATTTGAACACCGCCCCACATGAGCAGGAGTTTTGACATTTTTCTTTGTTCATTTTCGTCATGAGTGCCTCCTTAACAAATTTCCAAACATTTATTCTTCTACCGTCACCGAAAATTAGATAATACGTGATGAGTCTGTTTTTATATCAGAACAAATACATTTGGGCACCAGTCCCCAAGGAAGTGATTTCTTTTTACTCCTCTTACCATTGCGGATATGTATTACTCAACTTCCCAAAGTATCATGTTTCTACCTGAACGGGAAATAAGAAAATTAGTAATTTTCACTTTTTAGATCGCTCATATAAAGAAGAAAATTACATTGGGCCCCGGCCCCCTTAGAGAGATAATTTAAATATGTTTCACCTGTTACCATTGGAGATGTGAAATACAGATTTTTAAGGAAAAAAATACATTTGGGCACACCAGCCCCGGCCTGAGTGAAAATTTTAAAAGTCTTTTTATCAATTTTTGTTGGGAGAGAGTGTTTAAAAACTTCCAAAAGTTTCATGTCTTTACGTATACGGTAAATTTAAGAATTAGAGATCATAAGGTTTTTAATATAAGAAAAAACTAAAATTGGGACCATAGCCCCCAAGAATGGGGATTCTAAAATTCTTTTTGCAAATTAGCGTCGGTAGAGTGTACTTAACATCTTGCCAAACTTTCGTGCTTCTACCGACACGGGAAATAGGAGAATTGGTGATTTTCAATTTTTATATAGCTCATATGGGGAAAAAAACATTTGGGCCCCTGGACCCCAGAAAGTGATAATTTAAATATATTTTCGCCTGTTATAATTTGGGAAATGTACTAAACAATATCCTAAAATTTCATGCTTCTGCCTACTCGGGAAATAGGAGAATTAGTTATTTTCAATTTTATATAACTCAACTAAAAAAACGCTTTTGGGCCCCCGGCCCCCATGAGTGGGAATTTATGGAAAGATTGCCATTATTGTCGGGAGAGTACGCTCAAGAATTTCCAAAAGTTTCATGATTTTACCTACACGGTAAATTTGAGAATTAGTGATGAGTTAGTTTTTAATATAAGAAAAAAATATACTTGGGCCCCCGACCCGCAATGAGTGGAAAGTTTAAAATTCTTTTTTGCAAATTAGTGTTAGGAGTGTGTACTTAACAACTTCCCAAAGTTTCATTCTTCTACCTACACGGGAAATAGTCGAAAGGGGGATTTTCAGTATTTATATAGCATATATTAGGTTAAAGAAAAAGAACTAAATTTGTGCCCCGGCTCCCAATAAGTGATAATTTAAATATTTTTTCACCTGTTACCACTGCCGGGGTGTACTTACCAATCTTCAACATGTATGTGCTTCCACCTAATGAGAAACCCTATCTTTCTTGAGACGTGATTGTATTTCGTTGTCTGCATTTTGTTAATATAGCCCACCTAAGAAAAAGTACATTTGGGCTCCTGGCACCACATCAGTGAGAATTTAAATAATTTTTTTTCCCATTATTGCCAAGAGATTAATTTCCAAAAGTTTCATGTTTTTTCAACGACACGGTACATTGGAGAATTAGTGATGAGTTTGTTTCTAATATAAGAATAAACAACATTTGGGCCCCCAACCCCCAATGAGTGGGAAGTTTGAAATTCTTTTTAACAAATTAGCGTTAGTAGAGTGTACTTAACAACTTTCCAAAGTTTCATTCTTCTACCTACACTGGAAATAGTAGAATGGGTGATTTTCAGTAGTTATATAGCGTATATAAGTTTAAAAAACACTTTTGGGCCCTTGGCTCCCCAAGAGTGGGAAGTTTAAAAGTGTTTATCGCACAATATCGTCGGGGTAGCGTACTTAAAACCTTGCCAAAGTTTCATGCTTCTACTTATCCGTAAAATAGGATAATTAGTGATTTTTAGTTTTAATATATAGTTCATATATTATGGAAAAAATTAAATTTGGGCCCCCAGCCCCCAGAAAGAAGTAATTTAAATATATTTTTGCCTGTTACCATATCAGAAGTGTTCTCAACAATTTCCTAAAATTTAATGCTTCTGCCTCCTCGACAAATGGAAAAAATGTTGATTTTCATTTTTTATATAGCTCAAATGAGGAAAAAAAAAGTTGTAGGGCCCCCGGGGCCCATGCCTGTAAATTTATGGAACGAAACCTATTTAATAACCTTCCCCATATAATTGTGTGTACGTTTACCAAATTTCACTATACTGGGTTTTCTGGATCTTGAGTTATTAGGGAACAGACAGACAGACAACAAATGCGTCTTATATATACATAGATATAGATATATATATATATATATATACTAGAAATAAACCCCTGCAGTGATCTAATTGAACATTCTTTTACAAAGTTTAAAATATATCCCTTATTGTTTGTTAAGTATCTATCTGTGTACGATGATTAAAGGTTGGATTTCTGATTTTTTTTTAATATCCTGAATTTACTAAAAATCATTCAACATATAGTTAATATCATCATCATCATCATCTTTGCCTGTCGTCCCGTGGTATAGGCCACGAACAAAGACTCTCCAGGCATCCCGGTCCTGTGCCAATCTCTCTAGCTGTCCCCAGCTGTGCCCACTCTTTTTGGAGTCTGTCTCCAGTTCCCTTCTCCAGGTCACTTTGGGTCGACCACTTTTTCTCTTGCCCTGTGGACTCCAAGTGAGGGCTTGTCTCACAATGCTGGATGTAGGCTTTCTGAAGGTGTGGCCAATCCATCTGCGCTGACGTATTAGTTCTTCCATTGGCTCTTGTTGTGTATGTTGCCAGAGGTCCTCGTTGGTGATGATATTGGGCCAGCGGATTCGGAGAATTGTTCGGAGACATGTGTTTATAAATGCTTGAAGCTTTTTCAAAACGGCTGCTGTAATCCGCCATGTTTCAGCTCCATATAGCAGGACAGGCTTTTCTGTGGTGATGAATATCCTGACCTTAGTTTGGAGGGTCAAGTTGTTGCAACTCCAAACTTTTGTTAGCTGTTTAAATGCTGTTCTTGCTTTGCCAATTCTCACTCTAACATCAGCGTCTGTCCCTCCCTGCATGCCTATGATGCTATCGAGGTATGTGAAGCTATCCACCTCCTCTAGATTTGTTCCTCCCATGTGTTATTGCGATGTTTCTTTAAGTATTTATTTTAAGGACTTTGCTTTTTCCCTTGTGGATGTTTAGTCCAACACAAGAAAAGAACTGAGCTACATAGTTAGTTTTCTCCTGCATCTGTTGCTGTAAGTGTGATATTAGGGCCAGATCATCCGGAAAATACAAGTCATCAAGTTGTTTCCACAGTATCCACTGGATACCATTTCTCTTCTGCTCTGTAGACATCTTCATTATCCAGTCAATGGTTAGCAAGAATAAGAAGGGTGAAAGCAAACACCCCTGTCTGACTCCAGTCTTTACCCCAAAAGCCTCTGTTGTTTTTGGCATGAATAATTCTACATGTAAGGCATTCGTAAGACGTCTTAATTATTTTAGTCAGCTTTTGTGGTATATCGTAGTGTCTTAGCAACTTCCACAGGGTTGGCCTGTCAACACTATCGAACGACTTCTCATAGTCAATAAAGTTGATGTACAATGGCGAGTTCCACTCCAGGGATTGTTCTAATATAATTCTCAGTGTGGCAATCTGGTCAGTGCATGATCTATCCTTTCTAAAACCAGCTTGCTGCTCTCTAAGATGGGTGTCTATTGCCTCCCTCATTCAGTTTAGCAGCACTCTATTAATACTTTGCTTGGTATGGATAGCAGTGTTATTCTTCTATAGTTTGAGCATAAGCTAAGATCACCTTTCTTCGGGAGCTTAATGAGGTGTCCTTCTTTCCACTCTGTTGGAATCTGTTCTTCCTCCCATATTTTCTTGAATAGAATGTGCAACATTTCAGAGCTAGTCGTAGTATCTGCTATCAAGGTTTATGCCGGTATTGTATCTGGACCAGCCGCTTTGCCTTTCTTTAGTTGTTTAATTGCTCTGCATATTTCTCTTTTTGTGGGTGTGCTGCAATATTTCTAGATCATGTTTCGCTTGCTCAATGTTCAGTGTGTATTGTGGGGCTGGTCGGTTGAGGAGTTCTTTAAAATGCTCTATCCACCTTTTTTTCTGACTCTCTTCATCAGGTATTGATTTCCTATCTTCAGTTTTAACAGGTCTCTCTGGATTTTTGAATTTTACGGATAGTTTTTTTGTACTGAATAGTTCTCTTGTGTTGCGCTGCCTCTTCTGCTTCAAGAGCTAATTCTTCCATGTAGTTCTTTTTATTTGACATTATGCTGCCTTTAACTTCTTTATTGGCTTATGTGTATTCTGCTGATGCTCTAGCTTTTTCAGTTCTGGTGCGGCTGTTGTTAAGATTGCCTTCTTCTTTTTCCTATGCTGGATTTTCTCCATGGTGTGAGAAATCCATTCTTTATGCATTTGTTGTTTGGGGCTCAACACTTCTTCACGGGTTGTCGTGAGTATCTATTTGATATTTTTCCAGTTTTGGTCAATTGTCTCTTCGTTACCTAGATCTTGTAAAATCTGGAATTTGTTGGATAACGTAAGTTTGAACTCACTAAGTTTTGGTTCCTCTTTCAAAAGAATAGTGTTAAAACATTGGCGCTTGCTCCCATTGTTTGTCCAATTCTTTTTCTATTTGAGCTTTAGATTGGCAATCAGTAAATGGTGGTCTGAGACCACATCTGTCCCTCTTTTTAGAGATTCTCTAAACTTTTTACAGATACAGATATGGTCGATTTGGTTAGCTGTAGACATATCTGTTGATATCCATGTTGCCTTGTGGATATTTCTATTCATGAATAGACTTCCACCAATGACCAGTCCAACTGCAGCACATAGATCTGCTAGCCTCTCACCATTATCATTCATCTCTCCGAGGCCGTGGGTTCCCATGCATTCTTCATATCCATTATTGCTGCTGCCAATTTTTGCATTTAGATCGCCAATCAGTATAATCACATTGCTCCTGGGAAACTTTTGGATAAGGGTTCTCAGCCTGTTGTAGAAGTCCTTTTTGTCCTCTTCTTTACTGTCTTTGGTAGGAGCGTATGCCTATAACAGATCCATATTGATTTCTTGGTTTTTGATCTTAAATCTTGCGGTGATTATCATTAAGACACTGAGAATAATCCAATGTTTCTGTTGCAAAAATAATTTTTGTTTTAAATCAGCGCAATTTATTTTTACCTGTGTTACTCTTTAAAAAAAAATTTCAACCTTATTGTATTTCACCAATTTTGGACTGTTTTCTCTAAACGCTTTCATCTATTTTTATTGAGAACATTTTTTTTTCACTGACCCAGCGTTAAATCTGCCTTTATAAGACCCTCTGGCTTTGTCACGTCAAGAATTTTATTTTAAACAAGCATTATTTCTTTACAAATATATTTAATAATTCTAGTTTTACTTTGAATGTATGTCTAACCATCTAAAAATGTATGTTCTTATTTTATTGGAAGAGGTGTCAGCCCAGCTGCTTGCTTGTATGTTGCACTATAAAAATTATCTAATTGCTAATACAATTATTATGTGATATATAGGTATCTTGTGTTTTTTTATTTTTTTTCCTTAAAACTATGAACATTCAACAGGGCTAAACTAAGCCTCTGAACAACACAAAATATAAACAATGTGTGCTCATACGTACGTACCATTAAAATGTCCTAACAAATGGCTTATTTTTAGCAAACATTCCAAAAGAAAATAACTTTAACTTAAAATATAACACAGGAATTAACGGAAATACTTGTAATTATGTTCACTAAAAATGCTTCATTAAAAAAACAGTTACGAGTTCATACTCAAACATTTTTTTTTAAGAGAGTATAATTTCTGACACTTCTCTAACTAAATTTGACATATTTAGGGTGCTCTGAGTTTATAATAAACGGCTATTACATAGCGAGGTTTAACGGTCTTGTTTGAGATGTTTTTTTCCAATATAGTTCTTGATTAGTTTTCATTTGCAAAAATTACTTTCCCCGGATAGAGCAACGCTACATTTTTTGTTTGGAATTTTAAAATCATCAAAAGGTTCTAAATATGTTTTTTTTCAAGAGAGAATATTCCCTTTATATTTCATTAGAATTTACATATCCACTGATTCTCCATCTGTTAAAAAAAGTCTCCAAAATTTAAAATCAGCAAAATTCACATACCGTATATACTCGTCCTAAGGACGACTTTTTTGGGCGAAATCTGAGGGAAACATATGGGGTTCGGCATACGAGCAGGTCATAGTTGATATCGGCATGTACATTGAATATCAAAGTTGTTATAGATATTGTTTTTCATCATATTTTGTTTTGTGAAAGTTTTGAAAAAATTTTTTGTTGCAAAAATATTTATTTCAAAAACAAATTTTAATGAACGGGCCTTAGCCACTATTTACCACGACAACGAAACAAAAAAATACCCCGTAACTCTAGCCAAACAAAAAGCACAAAAACAAATATACGTTGTACAAAGTAATAGGAAATACTTTGGATACTTTTCTTATCAAAAATTGTGTGTGTTGGGGGATGGTCAACTTATGAACTATCAGGACAAGTGTACACGTTAGCATCATAGTGAAAATAAAATAAAAATAAGAAGAAATAAGTATGTAAGTTGAGTAATCCGCTCCTAAGCGAACCTCAAAAAATAAAACGATGGCGTAAACAAAATAATACACATTTTTAAAAAAAATAATAAAAGGCTATAATTTAAATCGGTTAATATGACTGTTAACTTTTGTTCAGGTTGAAGAACAAAGAGATTTAAATAACGTAGATGTTTGATGTCATATTTTATATCATTGCTTGAAAATGAAAACATATAGAAAAATTCTAGATCTATTTTTAATTTTTTAAAATTTCATCTTAATAACGTTAGTGAGTAACGGTAACAATGTTTTATCGTAGGTACTACATAATCTTTGTAAAATACTTTTTTATATATTTCCTAATACTTTGTACTCCATATCTTTGTCTTTGTGTTCTTTGCATGTATTTCCCACTAATTTGCAGTACATATATTTGTCTTTGTGCTCTTTGTTAGGCAAACGTTAACGGAAATGTTAAAAAGTTTATTTTATTACTATCATTTTTATACTAGCTTATTCTGGGGCACCTAAGACGCCAACTTTTTTCAAAAGCCCAAGTAACTTTCGTGAATGTTGTTGCATTTGTTTGAATCAGTTGTTCGACAACCAAAAAACTGGAATATGGATGAGTTCAATTAAAAGAATGAATAATTAAATTTTAGTTCATTTGTATGATTTTTAAAAAATAAAATCTCTGTATACAACATTTTGAGCAAGGAGGTGAGCATCGTTAAGCATTTGATCTTGATGTGGGTGTCCCTTAACGTTAACGTCAGCGAAACTTTAAACGGCTCTTTTTACATCGTTCCATTTTCCAAAATTAAAGTATTAGCTAAAAATGACGTCATTTAATATTTAAGGCGAAAAATATCACACGCGCAGTTAATCTCGAAACGAAAATGATAAAGATATTAGGTCAATATTTGCGATTTAAAAAATATGCTGATTATGTCCCTCAGCGTTTTAGAATGAGTGACCTGGGCTTTTGTTTATTTATTTAATTTTTATTTATTTATTTTTTAAATCAAAAAAATAAATTGGGAACAGTGGCAAAAGCGCGTACATAAATTATTATTATTATTATTATTTTATTTATTTTTTTTTTTTTTGCTTTACAAAATTTGTAAATCAATCTATTAAAGCATTCACAAAAATAAATAAGAGGAATAATGAGCTAAGGGCAGATATCTGGTACTATTTTATAGCTTCTGGTAGGTTCGAATCTTGTAGAATGTCGACAAGGAGTTTGATGATCTACAATAAAAAAAATGTTATTCAATTCACATGCAGAAATCACCTTTGACCCGCCCGTAAGACGACCACCCAACCTTTTTCCCTCAACGTTGTCCAAACAAAATTCAGTTTTAGAACGAGTATATGCGGTATACAGATATGTCTAAGTAAGTTCCCGATGTAATCATTTTTTGGAGAAAAAAAAAAAACATCTATCATGTGTTATTAGGCATTAGAAAAAATTACCGGTCAGCTTGCATTGTTTGTCAGCAAAGTTTTAGTGGGGGTGAAATGCTTAAAATTGTACTTGTGCTTTAATTTATCATAATGTAAGTATAAATTAACTGGCAATAAAGTTACAAGTAATTGTTCAATACAAAGAATAACTCCAGACATTATTCTCTATGATTACACACAATGCTTGGCTAAACTGTAAGGTTTAAACTTAAAATGTGTAATAAAAATAAAAATACATTGTAAAAATGAAACGTTTTAGCGCAACAAACAAGAAGTAAAAATAAAAATACATCTTTTGAAAGATTATCTAATAAGTGTGAGAGTGCAATAATTCAACGATTATGTATTAAAAATTATGATTGCAATAATTTAATTATTATTTAATAAGTATTGAGATCGTAATAAATCACTTTGAATTAAAAGCCCATGACCGAAGTCTTAGTATAGCTAGTTAGAGCGCCGCCGTTTACAAAAGTCAAAACTTAAAGATTTGTTTGGTACAACCCCGCAGCGCATGCTGTAAACAGTAAAAACTGTGTTTACTTTTATTTTACATAAATATTATAATAAAAGTTTTAAACTCTAATAAGAATACAGGACTTAAAAACAAACCATAGATAATCGTAGAACGCATTAATCTTCTATACAAAAGGAGCGTCTGTAACATAGCAGATAAGATAGTTGTAAACACGTTAAATAAGAAAATTATGTAAAAAGGAACGTTGTATTAAGATAGAAAATTTTTTTTAATTTTTTTTTTCATTGAGAAGCTATTTATCTCTTTCTTTACTGCTTTCTGAAAAAGTTAAAAAAAATTGTGAAGAATTCTTGTAACCTAGCAGCATTTGATCACCTTCAACGTCAGCAATCAATCTTTGGGCATAGGCCGCCAACAATAATCGTCCAGTGATAGGCCACCTGTCATTGTCCTCCAGTGCATGAAGTTACTTCGAGCTCCAGACATCTCTATCCTGGGCCAGTCACTCCAGCAGCCTCTAGATTTGTTCGAGTTCATTTTATTGTCCCAAAGCAAATATTTATATAAGGAAGAAACAACTTCAGAATTTGTAACATAAAAATACTGATACGCCTAATTTTTTTTTCCGAATTTAAACACTACATTATTGATATAGCGTCTAGTAGTCTAGCTACTTATAATACAAGTATGTAAATACAGTTTAACTTATGGACGATGTGGGGTGCTGAATTTGTAAATGCCACGCTACCATTAGTGGACGGTTAACCAGACTTTTTTCTAGAGGTTAGCCGGTCCTCAAAAATGAAAATATTACTAAGAAAATTGCATTTTTTTATTTAATCAATTTGGGTTTTTTATTTTTTTAGATAAAATGCTGATTATAGAATGTCTTAATGAAATTGATTTTGGAAAGATCCTTTGAAATTGTTAACAGATCAGGAGATCGCCAGCGTAAAGCAATTCACATTTGATGAAACCGACTTTGCAACAGCAGTTCTTCTTTAAAATGTAAAAAGTAGATCTACATATTTTTGTAAAAATATTAGCAGAACTGTTAACAATTAATGTAAATTTATTATGTCATAACTACCATTTATTAAAAGTTCTTGTGGAAAATCTCAATAACACTGGAATGGAGTGGCGTAGCTAAAACTTTCGTCACCCGGGGCGGTCTCTAATGTGCCGCCCTTTTTAGGGACCGTCCATAAATGACGTCACGCACCTGGTAGGGGCCACCCATTTGTGACGAGATGTGACGAGAGGGAGAGCGTTTAAGAAATTGGACGTCACGTCAAAACGCTCAACTGCAAATAAACTGTCCACTTAAATTTTTGGTTACTGACTCTTTACTTTCATGACGTTTATGTAAAACGCGTGCTACGATAGCAGATTACAGCAGTGCACTAAATCAGGGGCGGTTAAAGACTGCACGGGGCCCCTGGCTGCAACCAAACAGGGCCCTATCCAGCAAGCGTCCATTTAAATAAAATGATTGCTAGCAGCTAATATGAGACTGTAAATAAATTGTTCATTGCTTCCTTGATCGTGCTTTGTCTGTACTATGGGTAAGGCTGTCCCAAGAATAAATATTAATCATGAAAAACAAAACACAAAGAAATAACGTTTTAAGTGTTTTACGATATATTAAACTTGAGTGTAAAAAATAAAAAAAATACATTCCACCACTGGGTATTGATCATAACACCTCTTGCACAAAAAGCCTAAACTCTACCACGTGGCTAGCAGAGCCGTTCAAATCAAGTTTTTCGATCATTAAGGCTATCGGGTCTGAGTAGCGATCAGATTAATAAGTAAGATGTATTCATTTATTTCATTTATTATATTTTCCAGGGTTGGTGCAAACATTTTACATTTTTATTATAAAGCATAAAATGTTTGGGGGCTCCCAAACAACCCGGGGCCCTGGCTATAGTCCGCTCAGGCCCCCACTGCCCTTTAATGCACCTTAGCACTAAATTTATTTTCTATAAAACAGATTTGATTCGAATATACAAAATTCATGGAATCCACATGTCAATGAAGTTATTAAAAAATAAAACAAAATCTTTTATAAAAAGAAATTTTTACTAATGTAATAAAGATATAAAACTAAAATGCTACCTCAGACCTATACTAGAATATGCTTCTTCTGTATGGGACCCATCCACAAAAGAAAATATTGATAAACTAGAACAAATTCAAAAAAAGAGCTGCCATATTCATTACTGGAGAATATTCAAAACTGACAACAGTAACACCATTTAATAAATTATTAAACCTTGAAACACTAGAGGATAGAAGAACCAAGACTTAATTAGCAATTTTACATTAAAAAAATAATTCTAATATAGAAATACAACACAAAGATAACTTAATACAACGATACAAAATTTGATTTGAAACATGCTTAATTTCAAATAGAAAATACCGTAAGTACTCATTCTAAATCCTACCCTTTTTGGAAAAAATTTAGAAGGAAGATTTTAGGGAAGTCGGCTTACATGCGGGTCATATGTGATTTCTGCATTTTCATTGAATATCGGTATTGTTATTTTAGATCACCAAGGTCCTTTTCTACATTCTAAAAGATTCAACTGCTCTTTTAGAAGCTATAAAATATTATTTACCATCTGCATTTACCTTATTTACTCATTATTTTATTTTTTTGAATGTTTTATTATAATAGTTTTTAACAATAAATTTCAATTTATCAATTTACGTGCTTTCGCCTTTTTTTTTAAACACTAACAAAAATAAATTTTTAAAAAGCGATTACTATGTAACTTTTTGCCTAACAAAGAGACCAAAGACAAAGATAGAAAGAACAGTTTAAGCATTAATAAATGAATCCACATAAGATAATATTCTGTAAATACACATTTATAAAAATACAAGATACTCTTTTTTTTAGAAGCAATAAAAAAGTTGCCGTAGTCTCAGGTCTTCCTCCCCGAATGAGACAAAACATATTCCAAGTTTACACCCAAAAAGCATTACCAATAACTGTAATTTTATTTTGTATTTATAAATAAATGAATTTTTTTATACAAACAGAGAAGTAGTATTCATTAGTATTTAAACATATTTACAAACTTTCCACGTTTATCACATTTTGATACAGAAAAATCGTGTAATATGCTATCAAAATTTAAGCCATTTTTAATATCTTGCTATATGGACAATATTGAAAAATTTGTTTGTATAAATCGCTCATTGTGTAGCGAAGATACTTTTTTATCACGTTCAGTCTGGAGAAGCTACTTTTACAACTAGCGACACTGATAGCAATTCTTGAAAAAAATTCATAGCAAAATTACAATGTTGGGAACAGAATTGTCCAATATATCCTGTTGAATAAATTTTATTAGATCAAAACCCATTTTTCTAGCACAATGCCTCTTTTTGTAATGTAGGTACAGCCATAAAAACCTGGATACTTTTTCTTTCAAAATTAAACTGCTTTTTTTATCAATGTCAATAAAATAGTTTAATTGATGTTAAAATGCTACCTTTAGTAGGTTAAATGGTAATATATAAGATTATGTTCTTGCAAAGACATGCAACTTATTAAAGCGCTCTTTAATTTTACTTTATAATTTTATCCTTATTTCTCTTTGTACTTCCTGTTCTTAAGACTAGAACCACGTCTTCTGAATTTTCCTCTTTCATATTTTCTTCTTCTACTAACTCCACGTTCCGTTCAAATTTTCAACTCTTCATAAGTTGTTTCGCTGATATAATAACAGATTTTTTATTAGCACATCTCTTTGTTCCGTGCAATGTGTTTGCAATAATTTTAAAAATGTCTGGCTCCAATAAAAATGAGACAACATAGAAAAGAAAAATATTGCATTATAAGAGCGAAATTCCAGCATCTGATTTCGTTTTACTAGTTACTTCATCCGACTTTAAAGTATGTGTTTCTCGAAATTATTTGAATATTTTCATATTCTCGTCAAAAATCAGAATAATTTTCCCTAAAATTAATTTTGTAATAACTTACCTTAACTAAATTTCTGAAAACGGAACCAGTTATATAAATTATTACTTACAAGTTAAACACAATATTTGAACCACCATTTCTTGTAGATTTATTCGTGCGTCATTCTAGGAATGTTGAATTTCCACCCAAAAAGTATCGTGTCGATAGTAATAGCACATATTTTGATTTTTGTGAAGTTTCCTTATAAAATCGTCATCTGTGAATTATACCGCTTAGTTTGTCAAACAAAGAAACACCTTTTCAAAGCGATTAAAAATTGATGGACGGTTTTGCGTTAGTTTATCATTCGTTATGTCAGTGGTGTGCAAACTTCGGTCTACGTGCCAGCCGCATAAAAAAGTACTTTTTCAACGGCGGCTAAAAATTTGTAACTGAAAAACAAATCAGTGACTATAAAAATGTACCTCTTGTAATAAGTCAACACCAAATAATTATGACATCATCATAATTTTTTGTAGGCAAACACAGAGTTTAATCACAAACAACAGTATTCCGATCGATATCCTCTGATATTTCTATTTTATTGAACTTTGTCATGTAAACCTAACATCATGTCACACATTTACAGCATAAGTATATTTTTAACTGAAAACACAATAATTGAATACGTAATTATCTGCTTCAATAAGAATGTCTATGTAACTTAGTACTCCAGAGTCCAGAAATTAGTGGCTGCCTTGCTCTTGGATGTTTGCCGAGAGTCGCGCAAAGAACAGGCACTCGCTGGAGATCATCAGTCGTATTCCTGACACAAGATCGTTGTATACCAGTTGGGTTCAGTATTTTTCTTCAGATTTTTCATTCGTAAAATTTACGATTCGCATATGCAAGTGCTTCAAACAGCACTAGAGTTTTTGTTGCTAATTCGCGACACTTAGAATTCCCCCCCCCCCCACCAACTATTTTCCATGTCTACAGAAGTTCGTTTCGGTCCTCAAATTTCTTCTTTATCTGCGCGTTATCTTTTGGTTCGATCTGTTCTAATTGGACATCCAATGGCTCATTCACTGATTCAACCAAATGTGGAGAAGCAACGATTCTCATATGTTCTGAGATGTTGTCGAAATCCTGAAAAAGTTCTGCAAATTCCAACAGCGCTTAGAGGAAGCCTGAAATGGACGTTGCTGGCGGTTCATCTTTTTTTTTTAATTTCATGGCCCTCGACTAGAGCGATGAGTTACGGAAATGATAGAGATTAACCTGCTTGACATGACTTTGTAGCAGACGACATTTGTAACAGAAATTCTGTTCTCTTCTGTGAACGAGGAAAACTGTTGTTCCCTCGCAATAAGACAAGTGCTTAAGAGTGTTAATGAATACTCAATATTTCGTTTACAACTTTATAAAATATATTGCAAAGTTTCAAATACTCTGTGCCCACAGTTTATTATAAATTAAACATATTTCCACGGCGCACATTTTCGTGCTAACGGCGCGTATACGGCCATAAGGCTGCAGGTTGCGCACCCCTGAACTATGTAATTAAAAAAAATTTGTGCAACTCCGTTAATTAAGACTGAACATTACGAATATATGTTTTTTACATTGGTTTTCCCCATTCAAAAAAATAACAACAAAACGATTTGTTGTCGGAAATAATTTTACATTTCAAATGCCAACATATGTCCCCCTCTAAATGTGTACCGCCCGGGCGGGCAGCCCCCACTGCTTAAAAGAGTTAAGAAAAAAAAAGCATGTGATGAGTATCATATCTATTACGCATGCCCATCTATAAATAAGATTTTTTTAATTAAATAAGTAACAAAATTTAGAGTGTTAGAAACATTTTTTCATTTTATTTGGAAATTGCGAAAATAATGTTTTGCAAATTAAGCATACAAACGATTACAACAATCTTAAAAGCGAATCTTCAAACTCAAAAATAATAAAAACAATAAAAAAATGCGATTTTAACTTCTAAGACAACCATACAGTTTTGATTATTTCCAAAACAAAAATGAAATAGAACATATGTTCAATGTAGCCAAAAATACCATATATCACATCCCACGGTATCCTCAAATGGGAATCCCCCCTCCCGCAACTTTTACTGAAACCCTCTAATATATGCTAATTTATTTACTTAATTTGTGCAATGTTATTGGTCATGTGATGTAAGGAAAGAAAGTGAAATAATTTTCCTAATGACAGAGTTCTATGATCGAATAAAACCACGATGGAATGTCGTTACAGAAACTGTTAGAATGCCCATGTACAAACTTCAACGTTCTAGTCCATCAACCCTAGACTTTCGTTGGTCACCATCTCGTCCGGCAACTTCGTGGTATCGACCATGGACATATTTTCCTGGCACAGGTTAGTGGCTGAGCCGCTTAAGTTGGTGGTCAACTTCCGTTTACTTCTGTACACGTAAACAACTATCGCGGCGAGGACGATCACTGTGGTAGCAGACGCCAAGCTAATGCCAATGGTCGTACCCGAGCTTCGACTTTTTAAAAATTTTCTGTTGGATTCGTTAACTGTGAGACAGTAGATGATGGGAGACACTAATAGGGTTTAAAATTCTATTTTTCATGTAATTATAGTTGATAGTAGTAGAGGCAGTGGCATTAAAGCACCACGTATAACAATTATTTTTAATATAATAAATCTATGTGTTGTTTTTGTCATATTTAAGGTATGAAAATGAAATTTTCTCATTCATAATATAATGGAAAGATATGGCATACTGTAAGCATTTTTCCTCTAATATAATTGTCAACCATCGCTAACCTCTGGTACCATTTCATGTGCCTTCATCTTACCCCCATTTGGCTCCAGCCTCCAAGAAGTGCGCAGCGAATTGCCATTGTTTAAATCAATTGTTAGGGAATGTTAGGGGGGGGGGCTTTACCTTGTTCTGTGTTTACCTTGTGTACAATTGTTGGACTGGTCACCAGGCTCACAAACAATGGCACACTGACCAGTCACGTGATCACAGGATCCATTGAAACAGAGAATATGGCAGGAGATGGAGCAGTGGATCGCCCCATATGGATGGTTTGTCTTCAGGAGACAGGAAACGTGTGCGTGTGTGTAGACGCGTTCTTTTGTCCATGCAAAACTAGAATGTTCAAAACGGTGTACTGATTGAGATTGTGTTTAAAGATCAGGTCTTGGGATTTGAAGGACACGTTGAATTTTCAGGAGGAATTTAGAGCATTGACTGTAATGTGTATAGTTAATGAAAGAAGACACTAGTCCATACATTTTCAATTTTTAATGAAACATTGCCATGAAGTTAATGAAATTCTAAAATGTTCAATATAAGCAAGCTAATCATTTTGAATAATATTTAAACTATTGATGCGTGATTTAATATNATATATAAACAAATAACAAAATTATTTTTAAAAAAACACGAAAAATCATGTTTGTATGTTTTTTTATAAAAAAAAATTCTTTATATATTAGACATAACTAGATCTATAGGGATTTTCAAGCGCAAGACAATCCGAAAATACACAATTTTAGTTAAGTCTCGAAAAACATGTTAAATATAATGCGCACCGATCGTGAATATATTTTTTAAAAGTGTAGTCAATATAATGTGCACCTTATTGCGCTACAGGAAAGTTTGTTCAATATAATACGCACCACGACACTCTATCTTAAAAATTAACTTCATTAAAGAGATAAATAAAACAATCACTATGTCAATACCAATCTCTCAGTGTTAACACTCACGACTCATTATCTCAGTATATTGTTATTTTACTATATCACAATCTCAATCTTTCTCTCACCTTTGTCACACCCTGGTAACCATGGATACACTCATAGCAGTGCCCTGTCACGTGATCATACCCTCTCTCATAACATCCGGTTGGGCAGGTCTGTGAGCTGTTGTTACCGTGGCTACCCAAGGGGCACGCTGTAACAAAAAGTGATAGCAGATAGATTTCAACTAAAGTCTTTGCTACTGTAGACTAAGTGGTATAAGTAGTTTTGGTAGTTAGGAGAGATTAAATGGAATGTTTGAAATTAGATAAAGACATGGATTTTCAGCAAGGAGGGAGGAGGATTTAGGTATATTGCTTAATTTAAGAACATTAATTCTTACATATACAAAATTGAAACCGAAAAATGTTGTGTGTTTCTTGCTTAATGTAATATTTCATTTATATTTCAGTTAGATTTATCCATCTCCCCATTTATACCTTGATTACATTAATCTTCTGTACAGAAGGAGCGTCTGTAACATATAAGATAAGATAAGATAAGATCTACTGGGATTTATGCTGCCTTTCGCTCCAGTGTTAGTTTCTGGATTTAGTGGAATTCGAGTATCAAATAAATATCAACCATATGCAGTATTTCGTGCAAGCATCGACCGAGTATATTTGGTTAGTTTTATGTGTTCATTTAAGCCTGAGCCAAATTAGTCGTTTTTAAAGGGAATTATTTGAGCTTACCTGAATCACAGACATCACCATGGTAACCAGGAACACAGGCAATGCAGTGACCGGTCACGTGGGCACAACTCCGATCTAAACAACGGTCCGCGCATGCCGAAGAACAGTTGTTGCCATAATAACTATGGGAGCATTCTGAAATATATATATGGATATTTAACAATTAATCAGTTAAGAGCTTATCTATATATGTAATTCTCATCATGATCCGACCATTCCGGACACGAAGTAGCAAGCTGTCTGACCTCTGACCCCACCGACCAATCAGATTGCAATTAAAGGTAGTAAACATTCAAAATTTCGTTGAATTGAAGTCAATTACTATGTTCTTCCAGAACAACAAAATATCATATATTTCGTAGTGTAATGGTTATACCATACGCCTAACACGTGGGGTTCGCAGGTACAATCATTTTACATTATTTCAGCTAAGAGCAGATTAAATTACTTTGTATCCATAAAGGAACATTTGAGATCACCGCATATTTTAAATTAAAGAACATATTTATATATCGTAAAGTTGATTCAAAATAGAGATGAATTAAATATAGTATAGTATGGACAAGCATAATTGATGTTTATATGCATTAGTCAGATTTTAAAATATTTTTTGACTTCTTGTAAAAACAATGTTCATTGTGCATTTTATGCTTAACTAGCAATTTACCCGCGCTTTGCTGCGGAAATTACGGTTTCAGCTAGCGTTGCGAACCCGCGTAACACCAATTAAAAACACCATTTGAGTTTAATCTGAATGAAGATGGATATACTAAATAGATTAACTTTAACCATTCAGGCTCCTACGTACACAAGAACTTGGAGACTTAAAGACGCGTCTTTTTTTATAAACCTCATATTTGGAAAAAACCTGTATTTCGACAGTCGTCACCCTAGTGAGAGGTGATATAATCTTACCATCGCGGGAAGGAATGGGAGGGGGGTACTCAACAACTTCCCAACGTTTCAAGCTTCTACCTACACGAAAACTTGGATAATTTGCGTTGATTCAGTTTCATATCGCCCATTTTAGGGGGAGGGAAAGGTTTTGGGCCCCCGGCAACCTATGAGTGGAAATTTTTAAAATTTATATAATTTTTTTTTCTTTGTCTAACTACACGGAAAATAAAAGAATTATAGATTTTCAATTTTTTATATTTCATATTAGAAAAAAAAATTTGTTGGGCCCCGGCCTAAATGAGTGTGTATTTCAAAATTCTTTTACACCAAGTTTCGTTGTGAGAGGGTACTTAACAATTTT
>MUZC01004450.1:254815-360382 GCA_002072015.1 Radix auricularia
AAAAAAAAAAAAAAAAAAGATTTCATTATCACTCGTTTTACAAACCACAAGGAATGAAATAATGATGTCTTCTTTGGATTTCACCGCAGCTAAGTTTCCTAATTTTTTTTTTTTATTTTTAAATTCGTTTTATTTGTGTATTGTATGTTTGTTGAAAAAGGCTCTTTGCCGAAACGTTAGCTGTTTTGTTACGTCCGATCAGGCTAACCCTTACCTTGTTTACGTCTTTTTTATTTAATTTTTAGCGCATTTTCGAGAAGTCGAATGCGCTATTGCACCCGTTTTGTCCGTCCGTCCCTCCGTCCGTCATCACCCTTGATCTCAGCATCCATAAGTCCTAGACCCATGAGGTATATATGTTTTTTGTATGTCCTGACCTGCCATTTGTGCATCAACACTCAGTTACTCAATCCGTTAAAAAAAACCGTTAAAACTACCAAAAAATATTTCGAATCGAGAGGTAACACTAGCGCAGGGAACGGCCGCCATTGCCGGAAGTCGCTTACATAATCCATCCAGCATTGAAGAGTGGTGCGAAAGGGTGCAAAAGAATTAGTTGTTTTTTTTTAGTTGACGTCATTAGAATATGTGTAAAAGTTTAGAGAGTTTTACGTCATCATTTCTGGTGACTTGTAGTTAGATTAAAGAGAAAATAATTTTTTTTTAAATGTAAAGAAATGACTTTTAAATAAAAAAAAAATGTCAGGTATATTCATTACACAAGAAAATTCATAAAAATATGTCTAAAATCTAAACACAATTACAGATAACTACATAATTCTGATATCTAACATAAGTACTGATACATAATACGAAAATGCGCTAACACGTCCTGAATTCCAATAGGGACCAGGCTTAACATGATTTTTTATAAGCCTGATTGCAGTCCTACCCCTCATTTTGTAAAAAAATCGATCGACTTATAAAAATTAAGGCAAATGGAGTACGGTTACTACGGAGAGCTAAACGTGTTGAGATGAGAATGGAACAGAAGACTAAGGAAGGACATCTTGTCAAAACAAGGCGGATTTATGGTAGAGAAAGCTAAATTCGAAATTTGAATGTTATTTTTAAAAACTCAAAGAATTAAGTGTTAGGAATAAAGGAACATTATTTATATCCTAGTAAATATTGTTTAGGCAGTTTTAACGACAAAAAAACAAAAAACACCTCTCGTGCTCAAAATTATTTTATGTATGTGCTATACTAACATGATCAAACCCTCTCTGGTGTTCAAGACTCCTGTTTTTTTAAATGCTTAACTGACATGCTTAACACGATGTCATGTTCAAGATTATGTAAAAAGGGTATGTTGGAATGTAAGGGACAGCAACTTGACTGTGATGTTATGATGCTAGATGTAGAAGACAATCGAAACTAGATTATAACATTTAGATGAAAAAAAATAACATGGATATGAGTTAAAGACATTGACCATGATAAATTTGACAAAGCGAATAATAAAAATACCACGTAATTGCCCCTCTTACCTTGTTCACAGGTAGCCCCCTGGAAGCCGGGGACACAGGTGTAGCACTGCCCTGTCACGTGGTCACAGGTGCCATTAAAACACTGGACGCTGCATGAGTTGGAACACGTGAAGCCAAATTGACCGTAGTCACAGGAAGAGCACTGCCCCGTCACGTGGTCACATCCTCCATACAAACAGCCTATCGGGCAGACCTGCGAGCAGTTGTAGCTATGGTAACCGTAGGCGCAAACTGAAATGGCAAAAGCGAGAAAGAACTTGACGTTGGCCTTAACGATTACTAATTGTATTGGAATTAGCCCTTCCAACTCTCTCATATATACTAACATACACACACACACACGCACACTCTTTCTGTCTTTTTATCTTTCTCTCTCTCTCTCTCTCTCTCTCTCTCTCTCTACCTCAATTTCTCTCTCTCTCTCTATTTCTCTTGTTCTTTACAAACATAAAACACCCCTCACTAAAGAATAAGTTTAAAAAATTAGTCTCCCTTTCAAACAGACTTCACGGCATCCATAAAAAGTTTAGATGCAATATTTTTAGGTATAACTCTATTGAAGTGAATGGCACATAGTCAGCCTGTAGCACCATACAAAAGTTAGTTTAAGGAGTCAGCAGGTAGTACCATAAAAAGTTAGTTTACGAGTCACAAGGTATTATTATATAAAATGTACTTGAAAGCTATCTAAAAGTTTATTATGAGCAGCGCACATTTAGCCTTTGTACCACTTCTTTCAAAAGAAAAAATGTGCGCCCCTATGCAATTCTATAATTGTAATCAAAAGGAGATATAAAAAACTTCGTAGAAAACAAGATTTTGACTAAAAATGCTTTATTTATGAGACATACCTACATGGATGTTCATTATAATGCGCTGGGCAAAATAGTCCGATAATACAAAATTCTAGTTCATTAAGTTATGTCTCGTAAAGAATGTTTATTATAATGCGCAATGATATTTTTAAAACTATTGTCAATATAATGCGCACCTTATTGCGTGACAGGAAAGGTTGTTAAATATTATACGCACCACGACACTCTACATACAAAATTACCGAGACAAAAAGACATACATAAAATATTTTTAAAATTCAATTATTTAATTACAGTAGCTTCGATCGATCTGAAATTTTGAAACATCATTTTTATCATTGGCACAAGTCTGCCTGCAAAATTTCAGCTCGTTAGGTTACGAGGGGGTTAATTAAAAATCGATCCAAATTTCAGTCTGCAAGCTAACAAACAAGAACTCACGGCCTCAGACGTCACAAGTTAATATACAATTCTAGTTATGCCTCGTAAAACGTGTTTAACATAATGCTCGCCGATAGTGAATATATTTTTAAAAAGTATTCTCAATGTAATGCGCACCTTATTGTGTGACATGAAGGGTTGTCGAACACAATACGCACCACAACACTCTTTCTAAAAAATTAACAAGATACAAAAATGTAAATATAATCATTAAAATATTCAATAATTCAATTACTGTCCATTCGATCGATCTGACATTTTGACACATCATTTTCATTAGCGGCATAAGTCAGCCCGCAAAATATCAGCTCACTAGTTTACCAGAATGTGGGTTAAAAATAGATCCCAAGTTTTTTCGGCAAGCAAGCACGCACGGACGCACGCATGGGCTAACACACCACAAGTTAGTATAAAAGATTTAATAAAAAACAAAATATTTGAAATATGGCTTCGGAAATTAACGATTAATTTCTCGATTAATCGGTAAATTATTTTATCGATTAAAATTATTTTAATCGATAAATTAGTGATTAAAATTGTAGAAATGTTTTTAAAATATTGTTCCATTTTATTAATAAATAATTAATAGTAGTTTTTATTTTATTTATTTTTTACGTACAAACTTCTCCGTTAAAAAAGTTGGAAAGTGTAAACTTTAAAATAACCAGTTTTATAAGGACAATGATAAAAAAAACATTGTTTTTAAATATTTAACAATAAAAAAAAATTCATAGATATTATATTGAACTACTTATATTTAAATATATCTCCTAACAATATTATATCTTTTAAATTAAATTAAATACTTAAGTTATGAGCATTTTAAAAAATGCCATAAAATGACACAAAATGTGAAGGTAATCAACGTAATATAAAAAGGGATTATGAGGTCTTAAAAATCATAACTTTTGAACCACTTGGGATAAAAAGATGATTTTTATCTTTTTTGTTAATAAATCATCAAACAATTTCTATATGGCTGTATTACTTTTATATTTTAAATTAATTTGAATTTTCATTCAAGTACGTAAATTTTAATACGTTATTTATTTTATTTTCATTGTTAACCATGCTTTAAAAATAACTTACTAAAAATATTAATTGACTGTTTTTATTACTTCCCTTGAATTTGTCAGTTTAATGACACCATACATCTTTATTTCTCTCATAACAAAATTATCGATTAATTAATCGGTAATTTTTCAAAAGTTAACTATTAAATTTTATTTAATCGATAACAGCCATATTTTGAAACGATTCGTAAACAATTTGTATTTTAAAAATTCCATTTATTCATATACTATTTTTTTAACAATTTTTTTTAGAAATATCTTAGCTGTTACTTAATCTATACTAACTGACTTATGGACTGACTCACTCACTCATTCATCACTAATTCTCCGAATTGCTGTGTAGGTAGAAGCATGAAACTTTGGGAAGTCGTTGGTTACCCTCTAACGACGAACACTGGCGAAAAAGAATTTTAAAAATTTCGCTCATATTAGGCCGGGGGCCCAAAAACATTTTTTTCCTAATTTGTGCTTTAAAAAAATTGAAAATCACCAATTTTCCTATTTCCGCTGTAGGTAGCAGCATTAAACTTTGGAAATTTTTTAAGTACATGCTCCCAATTACAATTGGAAAAAAAAAATTAAATTTCCCACTCATGCGGGCCGGGGCCCAAAAAACATGTTTTTCCTTATATGAGTATGAGCTAAAAAAATGGAAAATCACTAATTCTCCTATTTCTTGTATAGGTAGAAGCATGAATTTTTGGAAGTTTTTTTAGTACAGTCTCCCGACAAAAAATAGTAAAAAGAATTTCTAAAATTCCCTCTCATGGGGACCGGGGGCCCAAATATAATTTTTCTTATATTAAAAACCGACTCATCACTAACTCTCTAAATTTCCGTGTAGATAGAAGAATGAAACTTTGGGAAGTTGTTGGATACCCTCTCACTATGAAATTTGGCGAACAAGAATTTTAAAAATTTCGTTCTTATCCGGCCGGGGGCCGAAAAACATTATTTTCCTAATATTGGCTCTATCAAAATTGAAAATCACCATTTTTCCTATTTCCCGTGTAGGTAGAAGCATGAAACGTTGGAAATTAGTTAAGCGAAGTCAATAGTGCGCTCGCCTCACAAGCTGAGGGTCGTGGGTTCGAGCCCACGAAAAGCCACTATAAAAATGTTGAGAAATGACTAACGCTAAGATAGTCCTCCGCTGACCTGGAGAGGGATGGGCGCCACCAGTGTCATAAGCCCGAGAATATTCTAATGGAAACATTAGAATCCCCTACGACCTCGAAAATAAAAGAGGTAATGGCACCAAAAAAAAAAAATGCTCCCAATTATAAGTGGAAAAAAATAGTTAAACTTCCCACTCATTGGGGCCAGGGCCCCAAAAACGGTTTTTTTCTTATATGAGCTATATAAAAATCGAAAATCACTAATTCTCCTATATCCCGTATAGGTACAAGCATAAAACTTTGGTTAATTTTTTTATTTTACGCTCCCGACAAAAATTGGCAAAAAAGAATGTTAAAATTCCCTCTCATGGGTGACCGAGGGCCAAAATATAGTTTTTCTTATGTTAAAAACCGACTCATCACTAACTCTCTAAATTTCCGTGTAGATAGAAGAATGAAACTTTGGGAAGTTGTTGGGTACTCTCTCACTATGAAAATTGGCGAACAAGAATTTTAAAAATCTCGCTCATATCCGGCCGGGGGCCCAAAAACATTATTTTCTAATATTGGCTCTATCAAAATTGAAAATCACCATTTTTCCTATTTCCCGTGTAGGTAGAAGCATGAAATGTTGGAAATTTGTTAAGTACATGCTCCCAATTATAAGTGGAAAAGAATAGTTAAATTTCCCACTCATGGGGGCCGGGGCCCCAAAAACGGTTTTTTTCTTATATGAGCTATATAAAAAATCAAAAATCACTTATTCTTCTATTTTCCGTATAGGTACAAGCATGAAACTTTGGTTAATTTTTTGAGTACACGCTCCCGACAAAAAATGGCAAAAAAGAATGTTAAAGTTCCCTCTCATGGGTGACGGGGGCCAAAATATAGTTTTTCTTATATTAAAAACCGACTCATCACTAATTCTCCAATTTTCTGTGAAGGTAGGAGCATGGAACTTTGGGAAATTGTTAAGTACCCTGTCACGACAAAAGTAGGTGTAAAAGAATTTTTAAATACACACTCATGAGGGCCGGGGCCTTAAAAACGTATTTTATTCTTATATGAGATTTATAAAAATTGAAAATCTTATTTTCCGTGTAGGTAGACAAGTAAAAATAATTATATAAATTTTAAAGATTTCCTCTCATGGGTCGCCGGGGGCCAAAAACTACTTTTTCACCTAAAATGAGCTATATAAAACTGAATCAACACTAATTCTCCAAGTTATCGTGTAGTTATAAACTTTAAACTTTTGGAAGTTGTTGAGTATCCCCTACACCCGCAATGGTAAGAGGTAAAAAATATTAAATCCTCTCTCACTAGGAGGATGATTGCCGAAAAATGTTTTTCCCAATATGATTTATATAAAAAGAAGCATCTTTAAATCTCTCAGTTCTTGTGTACGTAGGAGCCTGAACGGTTGGAGATTATATATTTAGTATATCCATCTTGATTCAGATTAAAATAAATAGGCGTTTTGAATTGGTGTTACGCGGGTTCTCAATGCTAACTGAAATCCTAATTTCCGCAGCAAGGCGCGGGTAAATTGCTAGTATATATATAGTGTGGTCTTAGAATCTGGTTAAGATGTTGTTGTTCACTCATAAAGTTTGATTATTTTTAGTTTATAAAAATTAGTTAAATAATTTTTAAAGAAGCACTCGAGTTTAGAGAAAAACTCATATTTCTCTGTGAATTTTAAACTTTCAAAGGCTAAAAATATTATTCTAATAGATAACACTATTAGTACTTCATTACGAAGTTCACAGCTATTTTTATCCGATCTGTAAAAAGGGTTTTCAAATCTTTGGAATTTGCCAAAATTAAAGTTTAACAACAACAAAACAGAAAAGAAAAAAAACAACAAGAGGTAACTTTTTGTTTCATAGCAGATGAGCAAACAACCATGTGGGTTAAAAAAAAACAATTTCTTACATTTTCCCTGGTATCGTTTGTGGGCTCATACACATTTTCATCAGACTGTCCTTTTCCCCGAAGAGCTAGAAGTCTATTTATTGAGACAATTTTTTTATCTGCGTTTTTTCGGGAGTCTCATCTCTTAAATGCTAAGTAATGCATCATATATTCGACACTTGTGATACCGTTACGGCTTCATGGCATCAATGCGACTTTCCCACATTGTGTCACTGAGAATTCTTAATGTTATTATTTTCTATGCGCTTTATAAGAACGGCTCGTCTAAAAGACGAAATATATGTACATTTGTCAGACAGTATTAGAAGAGTGGGTTCTATCTATTGATTTGGCCATGTCACTTATCACCAGGCTAAAAGAGTGTCTACTAAATGTTACAAAAAAAGCAAATAGTTTTTTTTCTAATCTTTGCCTGAGCCACCGCATATTAAACTTTCATATTCGCCACTTTATCATATACTTGCCCCATTTTAATTTCCAAAGGAAATCTTTCCATCGGTAAAAAAGTCCCAAAAACTAGAGCTACGGAAATTAACGATTAATTTCACGATTAATCGTTTAAAGTTGAATCGGTTAAATATAGATGAAAATAATTGTAATCGATACAATTTCAAAACAAATTTTAAAAAAATATTTAGGACATTTTTGTCAATCTATTAAAAAATAATAAAGAAACATTCTTATTATATTAGCCCAGATCACGGTGATCTATATCGCTGTGTTATCTATTGTTGGCAAAGTTTTTAAACAAACCATTCCAACCGGGAATTTCGGGCATTAAACTAGGTCCCCCTTTCAATTTTGAGGTTGTTACTATAAGCTTCCGATTTATAAAACCAACACTTGGTGACAAGCTTCAGTGGGTCGTAGCGAATACCTAAAAATTTGCAGTAGATGAAAAAAAAAACAAAAACTAACAAACAGATGAATCTTTGGCTCCAGAATACCCCAAAACAACATCAGTGAATTTTCTCTCCATTTCTAAGATGTCTTGCATAGTTGTTTCATGCAAATCTGCATCCGCTCGTATAAGAATGGAAATAAAAATTGTTCAGTTAAACCGTCCAAGTTCATTTTATTTATGCATTTTAGTATTAAGCAGTGTTAACATTATTTTGTAAAACAACGTCAATCAATATGTTTATTTTTTTTTTTTAATATGATTTTTATCCCTCAGAACGGGCTAATCAGTTTCACTCAATTTCTTAAGTGTTGCGTACTGGGTTCTGGATTCAATCTTAATAAAGACAGACTCTTGTCGAATAGAAGGTGTTCTTTATTGAACTATAATTACACGTATAAATCCTTCATACAGCCATCGAGACACCACAAAATAGGCTTACAGGATCACAGTCTTTTCAGTGTTCGAGCCATCACAGCACAGGCATACAGGCTCGCAGCCTCCACAGTGTTCGAGCAACCTCGATAACACCATCCGTCAACAACACAGCCCTGGCCGAACCTCCACACACTGACTTTACAAGTCTCTCCTATCTTTTCTCCACTCGTCTCTTGCTCGTCTCTTCACACACTACACAGACCCACACTATATATAGCCCTTGCGTGCACTCTCAAGTCATTGCCTGACATTCAAAAGTCCGTCAACTGAATAAAGTTCATAACATTCTCACGCCAACTCACAACACTGATTGACAACTCAGTAACAACTCAGAACCATTCATTGACAGTGGTTCTCATACCTTGACATATCCCGCCTCTTCCGTTAGATTCTACTTGCTAGTAGAATCTCACAATCAAAATAAGTCAGGGTATGGAATCACTAAATATTCATAACACATCATGAAAATAATTGGCCTTAATACATGAACAGCATCATATGAATCATATACATACATCATATTAATAATCCCTTAATCTATTACATCATGGAAAACATACTACTGCCGCTTTAGCAAACGGAAGCAGTCCTCTACTCGAATTACATAGTTACATAGTCTCAAAAAATAAGTCATTTTAGCAGCAATACAACCAACATTTACACATGCGAGGTCTTACATTATTATACATAAGTGATAATCAATTTTTATACCACTATACATATACAATATACGTATATATATATACACCCGATCTCAGGTGAAAAAAAAAATTATATCTATACAAGATCTCAGGGAAAAAATTATATATGTACAAGATCTCAGGAGAGAAAAAGAACCCCAAGAACAACATATTATTACAATTTACAACATTACCAATCAGGCAAAACAAAAAATTCTAATACTTGTCCACCTCATGGGACCTTTTAACGAGCACCACTGCTTTAATAATTTCTTTACCGGGACCTGTGATATTGGGATCTCTTATTCCACTATAGCCACGGTCCTATTGGGATATATAACGAGCAACCACTGCTCCAATAATTTCTTTACCGGGACCAGTGCTATTGGGATCTCTTATCCCACTATAGCCACAGTCCTATTGGGATATAAATACAGCCCGCCATTCCTGCCACCAGGAACTTGGTTAATTTTATTACCAAAAACTGCCCAACACTCCTGTTGTACAGGACGTAGTAAATTATATCTCAGTACCGCTTATCTCCCCTGCTATACAGGTCTGGCTAAATACTAGTTCATGATCCTCATCATTGGCATAATTCACATTTTCATTGTGTAAATAATCAAAATCATAACTTATCTACAACATGAATATTCAAGATTACAATATTAACAGGTTACACAGGTTGCTTTAACTGACTCTACTGGTTCCTCATATAAATTCTTACGATATTTATTCCAGGATTGCCTCCAGCATGAGGTAATCTTACAGGGATAACCACATATCCAAACTGTAATATTTCAGCATGATTGTATTTAACCCATTACAATCACTTATATCGCAATCATGTGCACTTATCAATACATACGGCATATGGAGATAACAACTTATCTATCCATACCCATAATTATAAAACATAACTATCATCATATCCTCATAATGATCAGCAAAAAGAATACATCTTCATACACAATATTTTAACCACATCAAAAAATATGAGGTCTCTATGTTTGAATCTTTATCTTACACATTCAACTCAATGGCCATGAATATTATGAAACACTCATTAACACATGACCTTTAGTGAGACCCCGTCACATTGTCCTCAAAATAATGTTCAACCAAGGCAAAAACATAATCATAGTCAAGTCCTCTTTAGTTATATTTATTCATCAACTTGTTAACCAGCCCAGCAAAAAAAAATCATAGTCATTGTACTTGGTGGTATATTTCGTTTATCTTCTACTACTACCAGTACACGCCCCTGGTTACCGTTATTCTGACTGCTCGTTTCCCACGTGAGCCTAGGCGGGACTTTTAACATGGCAATGTTACATAACCCCCAACTCGTGTCAAGGGCATCCTCGCTACCGTACATGTTCATGGCGACCCACTCGTTCCCACGTCCGCTTATCAATATTTTTAGAATGACCCCCACCATCAACCAAATTCTTAGCCACAACGGCCAAGCACCCCGGTCATCTGATTCACAGTCTCTGTAATTCTCTCTAATTCTACACGGGTTGTGACGCCTATTTGAGTTATTGTCGGTCACGGTCTGGTTATTTCTGGTTTGACTTGTCCCCACATAGTCACTCTCCCTGTCTTCTTGGTCACGGGAAAGGTTTGTCCCTCTGTCATAAACATTGTCTGTCTCTAACAAGTCAACACCAACTTCCACTGAGCACATGTCGTAATTTTGCGTGAACCCACAGCAGTGGTTCTCCTTACTTTTCACATTTTCATAATTGTGGATGCTTTTTTCCACCCTTCCTGCAACACACTTTGCAGTTTTTCCCTCACTACATTCATCCATTATGACTATAGTAACTTTCTCCCCTAGTGTAACTCTGCTCTGTTCTGTCTTTTCAACTAACTTTTCTACAGTTGACCTCTGATTCTGTCCATGGTCAACTTGTTTACTTTCAATTGCTCCCTCTTTCTCTATTATAGCTTCTTTTAATATAAAAATTTCATCATCTTTCACTATCAATTTCATACTTAAATCATAGTTTATTTCTTCTTTTTCCTTAACGATCCTCCACATTTCAATAATGTCCTCTTCATTACTTGCTACTTTTCTGTTCATCAATCTCCTCATCTTTCTGAGCCAATAATTCTTCCATACATCTTTTCTCTCTCTCTTTTTCTACTAGTTCAATTTGTAACCTCTCCAATAGTTCATCTTTCTCTACTTCAGACTTCTTTAACTCTTCTTCAGTGTCCTGCATTATACTAGTTAGATTTCTCTCAATTTCTATGTTCTAATTTTCGTAATCTTTTATCATTGACTTTAGATTTGTGTCATAATTTTCTCCTATTTCTATCACCCTTCTTAACTTTTCAGCATCGTCTCCTTCACTGAGTGTAGCGTTACATGTAACTACAGTCTCTTCTCTAAGAGCTAGTTCTACACTATCTGTATTTTCTAATATGCTATCGTTTAGTTCTCTCTGTATTTTTTCTACAAACTCATCCTTTTCAACTAAGTTAATCTTCACTTGAACAATTTTCATTTTTAAAGTCTTTAACTCCATTTCATCTTTATCAAGTTCTGTATTTTGTACTTTGCATTCTTTGGCTAAGGCCCTTAATTTACTTTGAGCGCAACCCCATATTGCCTCTAGCTCAATCAGTGTATCTTTAGGTTTCTCTATTGCACTTTCAATAATTCCTTCTCTTTGTTCCGCTTTCCTAGACTCTATTTTTATTTCTCTACTTTCCCTATATTTTTTTCCTGCAGCTTCTATTTCTAGCAATTTTAATTCATGTTCCCTCTCTTCCCTTAATTTTTTCTCTTCATACTCTCTCTGTTCCCTTATTTTTTTCTCTTCGTACTCTCTCTGTTTTTCTTCATATTCTCTCTGTTCCCTTCTTCTCCACTGCTCTAATACAAACGTTTTTAGCTCTTCTCCCTCTAACTGTACCCCCATCTCTCTAAACTCATCCATTATTGTATTCATATCTTCCATTTCTACTTCCTACTCTTGTACGAGGACAAAGGGGTTCGAGGGAAACAAATAAAATATCTACATCAATTTCCTATTACACAATAGACAAGTTTAACAATCCTACAAAAAAAAATAATTATTTGTACTTGCCTTGATTGCCAGCACCAGAAAACACACTTTCACAAAAAAAAAACAATCACTACACATTAGTCCATGTAATAAACTAAATTGTTATTGTTCACCGACGACACATATGACACTGGGCAGCAACGAGAAGGGGATGTCTCTCTAAATGACGGGACGGTCATCGACGACGCACTGGCAGCAACAAGGAGGGGATGTCTCTCTCAATGACGGGACGGTCCCCGACAACACCTGGCAGCAACGAGAAGGCAGCTGACTCCCTCAAGGACAGGACAGTCCCCGACAACACCTGGCAGCAACGAGGAGGCAGATGTCTCCCTCAAGGACAGAACGGTCCCCGACAACACACAGGCCAGCAACGAGGAGACAGATGTCTCCCTCAAGGACAGGACAGTCCCCGACACACACAGGCCAGCAACGAGGAGGCAGATGTCTCCCTCAAGGACAGGACAGTCCCCGACAACACACAGGCCAACAACGAGGAGGCAGATGTCTCCTTCAAGGACAGGACAGTCCCCGACACACACAGGCCAGCAACGAGGATGTCTCCCTCGCAGACTTTACAGACCACACATCGGACCTGATGACTGTGGCCGACACTTCGATGTTTGACAAGAGTTTCCAGAGGTCCACTGACGTAGCCCCCACTGTTGCGTACTGGGTTCTGGATTCAATCTTAATAAAGACAGACTCTTGTCGAATAGAAGGTGTTCTTTATTGAACTATAATTACACGTATAAATCCTTCATACAGCCATCGAGACACCACAAAATAGGCTTACAGGATCACAGTCTTTTCAGTGTTCGAGCCATCACAGCACAGGCATACAGGCTCGCAGCCTCCACAGTGTTCGAGCAACCTCGATAACACCATCCGTCAACAACACAGCCCTGGCCGAACCTCCACACACTGACTTTACAAGTCTCTCCTATCTTTTCTCCACTCGTCTCTCGCTCATCTCTTGACACACTACACAGACCCACACTATATATAGCCCTTGCGCGCACTCTCAAGTCATTGCCTGACATTCAAATGTCCGTCAACTGAATAAAGTTCAAAACATTCTCACGCCAACTCACAACACTGATTGACAACTCAGTAACAACTCAGAACCATTCATTGACAGTGATTCTCATACCTTGACATTAAGTAAATAATACGTACGTAGAACGTCCAGTTTGGTTAACGACCAAGGGTCCGACACGAACTAAGGATGTATAACATCGAGGCGATGTATGATCTATAAGGATATTACTATCCAATATAACTTTTTTTTTTTTAAAAAACGAGGTCTTCCATGTACTCTTTTTTTTGGGACTTGCTTTTGAAACGCTCTTCCTCGGCTCCGTAAGTGAGTTTTTTTGTGTCCTGTGATTTTTAAAAGTGGTTTGGCCAGTACTCCAAGTAATGGAGTATTATTCCGCCCCCGGACACGAGTCAGCATGTCGTACGAAGTAAAAGTTATTTATTAGTTAGAAGATATAAAAGATTTTTTTAACTGGAGTTAGCAGCCATACAAAGTTTTTTTTTTCTTACATCGTGTTTTGATATACTTTACAACTCCTACCTTTGGAGCATCTTTTGCCGTAGTATCCCGGGGCGCATCCAGAGGGGCAGTAACCAGTTTCCACATAGCACTGCTCATGTTTCAAGGCACAGTTACAGCGCCGTTCACATTCTAGACCATAAGTACCGATTGGACAGGTGTGCTCTACGAAAATGTAAATAAAAAACAACTTAGGGGATGGTGTCATCTAGGAACATGTATATAAAAAATAGGGGCTGGTGTGATCTAGGAACATGTATATAAAAATAGGTCTAGGAAAATTGAATCAAACAAGCGTCGGCCTCGACTCGGCAAGCTCTACTTACGTTCACTACACATTATCCAGTGTACTTCTCGTGAACATTCGAATAATGACTTTGTAGTAGACAATAAAACTTAAATGTCTACCGTAAGTTACGAAATATTTTATTTCAATGTGATTTTTTAAAAATAAATCCTCCAATTTTTTAAACGATTTGCTCCCCATGTTCATTGTAAGTACTCCAAAGTTGGTTTAACATAGGTTACAGAATAAAGGAAATTAATTCTATAGACCAAATTAAAATAATGAGTCAGTAAGGGAGTATGGAGTACTTATTAAGATAGATTGGGAACATACACTCACCATCGGGCTAAAAAGCATATGAGAATTTATAAAGGATAATAGGGGAAGAATGACGATGATGGTGGGAGAATATAAAAAGTGACAGTACGAAGACAGAGAGAGAGACAAGAAGAAGAGATACAGAGATAACGTGTAAATAAACTGAAAAAAAAATAAGAAAAAGTGCGGAGTAGGCAATAAGTATCAGATTAGTTCAAGCAGATATAGAGGAAGAAATTTGTAAAAGGGCCAGAGAGGAAATGGACGACTATGACAGTGACTGCAATAAGAATGGTATTAGGCAGCTATCTATTGTGTGGACCAGTACTTAACAGGTATCTTAGAGAACCCCAGGACTCAATTTCTGGAAGAGGGGAAACAAAAGTAACAAAGGCTGTCGTAAAGGTTCTAAATGACGACTTACGATGGCGTCATAATACAAAATTGAATACTTTCATAAGTTTCAGTTAGAACAGGGAAGCATCCTATAAATGTTTGTGTCCACCCCCCTCACCCCCATCCATTCTTTGTATAATCTATAAGAAAGTCTAGAGCGTATGCTACGCCGCGGGTCGTATCTAGTTGGTTATAAGTCTAATAATATAATTTTTACATGTGTATAGTTTGTACCGATATTATCTGTTCTAGACGCTCTTTCTATACAGATGAATGGAGAATATCTATCTTTATGGGAAATTTTACAATTGGATATGACTTATTTTATCCAACTAAAATATGTTTTAACTAAAGAGACCTAACAAAAAAATCAAATCTAATTTAGGTCATATACAAATCAACTGAATCATAAGACTAATATTACATTCAAAATTTAACAAATAATGCGGATGATAAATTGAAACTTGTTAATGTATAAAAATGCTAAAAATAATAGACATGCTGCAAAATATAAAAATTAGACTTTTCTAGGATATTTAAGATATGCCCTCTACAAAGTTAATAATAAATTACAGTCGAACCCACATATCTCGACCTCGTTTGACTCGCCAACTCTATCAAGTCGAGGTTTTTTGAAGTGGAACCGCCAAATTCTCTCTTTCTTTTAGGATTGTCTCACCGGTTATGTTGATTTCTTCATATCACCAAACCTTAATCTCTCGAGCACAAATGAGCGCCGAATTTGCCACTCAACCTTGGTTATCTCGATTGCCAATGATAAATGTTAGTTAAAGTTATCGATGTCACTTCACCATCTCACTACCGTATTTTCACGTATATATGAAACGTCTTACACAAAATTTTACGTACGCCTCACCTAGGGTGCATCTTATACTAGTGGGCGTCTTATCTAAGTATTTGTTTACATGAACGATACTGTGTGTGATATTGAAGGACCATTTTTGCCGTTGATATTCACGTTTCACCAGAGGCGTCACTAGGGTTGGTGTCACCCGGGGCGGTAGCTCATGGTGTCACCCCCTCATGATTTAACCCATAGAGCTCCTCCGAGTTTTCCAGTGCCAAATAACGGGAATATATAGAATTTTCCGGTCTGGTGTCACCCCCCTGATGGTGTCACCCGGGGCGGCCCGCCCCCTCCGCATCCCCCTAGCGACGCCACTGCGTTTCACGATATTTATTCCTAGTTGTAAAACCGTTAGAAAAGACAGTTTGGCTTCCGGTGCATATTTTTCCTTATTTCATTTTTTTTAGAACCAACAAAGTAGTGAGTACGAAATGTTCGCCTCGCGCCGTCTGGTGGCGACATTAAATAACAGGTGACGTCACCGCCCGGCTGTGTTAGTTCTCGTACTGTGCTTCACAAACTGAGCGATTTAAAAAAACATAACTCGATCAATAGCTAAACTTCACTAAAAGTGATGACGTGTACTTTTTATATTAGGTATACACTGGAATAAAGGAAAGCTGTCGTGTTTAAAAAAAAAAAACAACAACAACAAAAGACTCCAAAAAACACGTGCATGCACATTCTCATTTATTAACGCACATCATGTGCTTAAAGAAATTTCAATCACATTGGCATGTTAATATTTTGCCGCCATATTTTTTTTCGTTATCTGGATCATCGTTTAATTCGACACTTTTGTCAAACCCATCAGCCGTCGACATAACCGGTATACAATTTTTAGTCTGATAAACAATAATTTTAACGTTTATAAATTTTTCCCGTAAAAATATGTGAAAAAATAGAAGTGATCCAGGAAAACAATGAATTGAATGAATTTTCTAGAATATTTTAGATTATACCTGAATCAAGTAAATAATAAGAAATATTAAATTCAAACTTTGACGAATAATGATGGTAATACTTTATTACATGTCCCAATAAAATATGTTTAAAAATAAAAAATATTTTGCAAAGACAAAATTTAGAATATTCTACAAACATAATTTAGATAAGCCTTAAATGTTATGACGATTATGACAACTATTAAATTAATAGTCTCATAAACAATAGTTTCAAAATGTGTCCGGTTAAAATTGATGACAGCATTAAGACGATTAAGCAACATGTTGAAATAGATAAATCTCTAGAAAGTTCTAGACTAAAGTTGATAATAATATTTTTTTTAAAAATACGTACATTAGAAACTTGTACTCACCTCAATATAGCCAGGGCTAAATACTTCTATTTAAGTTGAATTCATTTGTAAACATAATAGTGTTGTACATGTTATTGCAAAGTATTTTTTTACAACTACACAATAAACGTTATAGACACAACTACACACCAAACGTAATAGACACAACTACACACCAAACACAATAGACACAACTACACACCAAACGTAATAGATACAACTACACACCAAACACAATAGACAACCACACACCAAACACAATAGGCACAACTACACACCAAACACAATAGGCACAACTACACACCAAACACAATAGGCACAACTACACACCAAACACAATAGACACAACTACACACCAAACGTAATAGATACAACAACTACCCAAAACACTGTTCACTACACAGCAACAGGAAAATAGTAAGGTCGACGTTCCCACGAAATATGCTTGCATTATCCGGCCCCCATATATGTTGCTATGATGTGTAAGAAAGATGGTGACTAGTATAAATAAAGAAAATTAGTCCAACACGTGGGCTAAATAATACAAAGGGGGGGGGGACATTTTTTTATTTTGTTTACATCAAGTTATTTACTGGAAAAAAAGAGGCGAAAAAGTAGGTATTTTTTAAATTCTAAAGAAGAATTACGGTAAACCGAAATTATAATTCATATGTAAATTAAGGTTCTAAAATCTGTTAAATCAGGATAAAACTAAATTTTAATTAGAAATGTCTATTTACTGTTCAAATATAAAAATAACCATAATGAGTAGAAAACACTTTTTTTAATTGCATTCAAAATGCTTTCAAGCGATCATTACTCCCACATGAACGTCTCCACAAATATTCATATAAATAGGAATAAAACTGCTCCTCCCCAAGAGAGAGGTATGTTCTCTAGGACAGCGATCTTTTGAATGCACTCGTGGCACCCTATATGGTGTTGTTGTGAGCCCCAGTTTCAGAGGTTTTGAATTGTGATGTTAGAGTCAAGAGAGAATATGGAATATGCGCGGCAATTCGTAGCTAACGCTCGCGTAAATTTCATCTTTAAAAATATTATTTTCCTTAAATGACGTAGTACACTCTTTAAATACTTGTTGGGGAGGGGATACCACTCTCCAAACCCTACCCCTTTTCTGACAATTTTTTATTTAAAACAAATAGGGGAGGATTGCACCATTACAAAACCACACCCCTTATGTATAGTTAACTTTCTTATTTTCTTTAAATTTTATATAGGCTTATTTAATTATTATGATCATTGAAAAGAAAAAAACTTGATCTATCTAAAAAAATATAGGTTTGGCTAATTATTAAGTCTAAGTTACTTTTAGGCAGAGTCAAGTCTGCATCGTGCAACAAATGTAATAGACACTACACAACAAATGTAATATACACCACACAACAAATGTAATAGACACTACACAACAAATGTAATATACCCTACCCAACAAATGTAATACACACTACACAATACAGAAAATACACACTAAAAACAATCACAAAACACTTCTCACCAAAAAGTAATACTCACCACCGTAGACCTCCACCTCACAAAGCATCAAGTAATTACTTTGTTGGGTCTTGATCCTTATTCTTGAGATCCTTTGTAACAGTTTGTGTACGGTGTAAACACTTTGAACATTGGGATTAGTGTCTTGATAACGGTACACGGATGATGAATGATTAAACATATCGATAGTAAATCCCTTGAGGTGTGATTTAAAGACACCGTCTGCATTTATTGAAACCATGTGAATTGGAAAAAAAAATTAATAAAATCTCGAATGAGTATTTGAGTGCAATTTTCAACAATTTGTCCGTAACATTTTTATTGTAGGGTATCATTCTAGATAATAATAAAAAATCATTTCAAATAAATAATTCTGAAAGTAAACAAGCAATTGCTTTCTAAAAATTGCTGCTAAAATAAAGGAAGTCGAACGAAAAGAAAGTTTTGAAAAATCTCTTCTCCAAAGCTTTTCTAAATATTATTAGTTATCGTTTGGCGTTTGTTTCTACCCGAAATATGTTATGGAAAACGAAACATTGAAAATTACTCAATTTATTTTCGTTTTAAAAAATATATTTTTCCAGGAAATCTAGTAAGCCTTTTCGGTATTTGTCTTGTCCCCAGCTTATCCTTGGTACCAGTTTAACAAATTTCCAACATACACTAAACCCTCTAAACCAGGCTAACACCTACCACTTTTTGAACCTCAGCCAATAGCCAACCAATCGGAAACCAGTTACCTGCGTTGTAAATCTGAATCCAATTAACGTTGATGGGTCTTCTGAAGTGCAAGTCCCAGTGCGGGTGCCGGTCGTGTATTGCAGTGTCTGTACAATATGCATTTTCATTGCGTATTATCCCGTCTACAGCCTTGTCGGCTTTGAGAAAGTTATAGTCGTAATCCGTTGACTGATTGGCTCTCTCGTTGATGGCCACATTTCTGCCTGAAATTTATCGGTGGATTCTATGAGCTATATAAATGATATGAAAAATGTATGGTTTTTCTAAAATATAAAATGTGTTTCTTTTTCGTGAACCATTTAAAAAGAATTAAAAAATGAAGGTAGTAATTTTTTCTTTGAGTTACTTGTAATAAAATGTTACCTACCTCCACTTATGTGCACCGAGCACAGTGTGTAGTTTGAATACCAACTGATAAATACGTTATCAACTTTTGACGTGAGGTCACAGTACACGTCTACAGTAGTGCCGTGTACTGTTGCTATCCGCTTGTTGGTGCACTCTACCAGACCCTGGGAAGTCGTGTTGAACATCAGAGACATAGATTTCCAGTCTGTTACATAGATTCATGGAACATTTTAACAGCAGAATAATATTTTGCCAGTCTGTTACATATATTCATTGACCATTTTAATAGCAAAATAATATTTAAATAGATTGACTGAACATTTTAACAGCAGTATCATTTTTTGCCATTTTGTAATACAAATCGTGGAAATTTAAGTCGTTGGTTGGTACTTCGGTGAGTCAATGCAACGCTACTATTTAATGTTTACAATCATTTGTTTAATTGCTTCTCCGATTCCCGAGGCCTGTGTTAAATAAGTAGGGCTGCGGAAATTAACCATTAATTTCTCGATTAATCATTTAAACATTTAAAGAAATGAATTATTTTTAACGCTTAATCGACCCATCCCTTTAAAATTATTGGAAGTCAAAAAGTAAAAAGAAACATAATAAATATAGCGAGCGATAAATAATAATTTCCTGACAATTAGCCTACACCAACATTTTGGTTTTAAACTATTCACTGAAGGGAATGTTTAAAATAATTTCTAACCATGGTTTATCAAACCAAATGAAAAGCGTGTTATGCTAATGGCAGTTATGACGTCTGGCTTAAAGACAGAAAGAGGATGACACCTCTTTTGATTAATTACTAAGTTAAAAAATGGAGATGCAAAGTTCCTAAATCCATTAACCTTCTTTTATTTTGGAAACTTAATGAACATCGATAGCCTATAATGTCATTTCCTTTCCAGGACCGTTTTGTGCATACAAGTTACCTAAGTTCCATGTGAATGATTGTTCAGTTTCAACAAGTGTGTGTGAATGTATTTTATAGACTGTTTTGTACGCTCCTTGGATAAAAGCTAGCAATTGTTAACACTTATCTGAGCCTGGGACACATAATTTATCTTTTGGCTTATATATTAGCCATATGAAAATTAGCTTACCGCTTACTGTTGGGCAAATTGATGTATTTTAAACAAATTTTGGATATAAAAACAAAATAGATCATTTTAAAATTCGATAGGGCAATGAACTCCTAATGGCCATTCTTTTGGGGGCTAGGGGCCCAAAGTGCATTTTTTCTTAAATGTTTACGATTTTATTCCACATTTAATTTTTTTTAAAAACTTGACTTATTATGACAAATGTATACTTCATTGTACTGATTGAAATGAAAATATTTTTCGAACTTTACATCTTGCAACAAATCGATACATGGGCCCCAAATGTCGTTATTAAACAAAAAAATTAGCTATATTAAATTAATTGTATGTGCTAACAATTTAGTAAATGAATGGATCGTAATGACAATTTTTATATAAAAAACATGATAACTCCTAATAAATAACTATATGACACTGAACTCCTAATGATCATTCTTTTTGGGCCTGGGGCCCAAAATATCTATTTTCGTATACTTTTAAGGTAGTATATCCCACTCAATCTTTTAAAGAATTAGAGAAATATATCCATTAATGCTGTTATTTATTAATTTAAAATTTAATCATTATATAAAGGTCCAATAAGTTATAAAAAAATAATTTAAAAAACTTATAACAATTACAATTATTATTTTTTTAAAAAAGAATCAGGATTTGTAATTAACATATTACAAGTTTTAGGATAATTTATTTAATATTTAACTATAAAGTTTTAAAAAAAATCAGTATACATTTAAAAAACATAATTAGCGATTTAAAAAAAGTTAAATAACGTATTTTGGTTCATTCACTTGCATGAAAATTTCACATTAATTATTAAAATATTAAAGTAATACAGCTGTATAGAATTTCTTGATAATTAAAAAAAAAAACCATAAAGTTGATCATTTTATACCAAATTGTTTTAAGGTTATGATTTTTTTCTAAGACCGCATAATCACTTTTTTCATTATTTGGTTTTCCTTCACACAGTGTGCCCTTTTAGGGCTAATTTTAAAAATGCCCATAACTTAAGTATTTAATATTTTAAAATATAATATTGTTCTGAAACATATTTAAATAAAATTAGTTCAATATAACGTCAATGAACTAAAATTTTGTTATCTATCTATATATATAAAAATGAAAGTTTGTATGTGTGTGTGCGCACGCTTGTCCTTCATAGCTGACTAAGCCATTCATCCGATCGTCATGAATATTTTTGAGACTGTTGATTACCCTTCCGGAATGGTAACTGGCAACTTTTTTTTCTCAATTTAACACACATTGGGCGCCGGGGCCCCTTACTGTCATTTTTGCTTATATGAGCTATATAAAAATTAGTTTATGTTTTTCTAAAACATATCACTCATTGGATTCTTAAATAGTCATTTTTACTGAGATCGTTGCCACGCACGACCGGGTCTGCTAGTTGTTAATAAAGTAAAAAGAATTTTTATTTCTTTATATAATTTTCCATATAAGACAGCTATTTATAAAGTTTACACTTTAAAAATCTTTTTTTTAAATGGAGAAGTTTGTGCATTAAGTAAAAACTATTATTAATTATTACTAATTAATTATTTATTAATAAATAAATCAAATTTAAAAAAATTATATACTTATTTTCTGAAATTTAAATCGCTTTTTTATAGATTAAAATATGTTTAATCGATAACATTTTTTTAAAATTTACACCTTGTACAAAATGGACCCGGCCCCCTTAAATTTAAAAAATAAAAATTAGATATAGAAACGTTAGTTTAAGCGTTATATACAGAGAAAATTACTGGATTTTGACCCAGCTTAGTATACAAAAACATTAGGGCCTTTCTTAAATTACTGTAGGACACAAACTCCTGATGTTCATTTGCTCGGGTCTGGTGGTCCCAAATGTCTTTTAAATAAACGTTTGAGTTTTTTCCCTCATTCAATTTTCCATGTGCTTGAGACATATTTTTAAAAAAAATTGTGTTAACGTTTAAGACTTTCTCTACTTTCAATAATATAAATTCTTGACAAATGATGACAAATGAATCCATTACATTGATATGTGGAGCTGAAACATGGCGGATTACAGCAGGCGTTTCAAAAAAGCTTCAAAAATTTATAAACACATGTCTCCGAACAATTCTTCGAATCCGCTGACAAAATATCATCATTAACAAAGACCTCTGGCAACGTACACAACAAGAGCCAGTGGAAGAACTAATACGTCAGCGCAGATGGAGATGGATTGGCCACACCCTCCGAAAGCCTACATCCAGCATTTTGAGACAAGCCCTCACCTGGAACCCCAAGGGCAAGAGGTAAAGAGATCGTCCCAAAATGACCTGGAGAAGGGAACTGGAGTCATAATCCAAAAAAGAGTGGGCACAGCTGGGTACAGTTAGAAAGATTGCAGCAGGACCACCGGGATGACTGGAGTGCCTTTGTTCGTTGCCCTATGCCCCAGATGGGACGAGAGGCAATGATGATGATGATTAATCCATTAATGTACATTTTGAAATTAACGTGTGTTTTAACTTTTATATATTTCACAGATTGGACCACAAGTCCCTACTCGTTTTATTGTGTCTTAATATAAGTTAATACTATTACTTTTTTCATTAGATCACTATGAACGCCATTGTTCTGTGTATGAGTTACATACATATTTCAAGCATCGGCTACCGACAGTATTCAATCGATCGACCTATACATTTGTGAAATTGTAGGCTACACTTGTGAAAAGGTTCTAGCCAAATTGATGACGTTTTTTTTTAAAACCACTCATAGAGAGTCGGGGCCCAAATTGTTGCAATTGTCCTTAAGTGAGCTACAGAAATGCTACTGGGTTAATTGGTGTATCTTGACCAATTTTGAAACACAAATACTTGACCGTCAAAAATAATCATTCTATGAGCATTGAAATTCTTTTTTTCATTACTATTTTTAACAATGAAAAATATCTTTATCTTTTAATTGCTTTTTATATATGTTTACTTTTAAAACGTTTTCCCCATTTGATTGTGTATGATTTAGACTGTGTACACATATTAACACATATCCATCATGACCTAGTTTGCAATATACAAGAAAAGTGATTTTGAAAATAGTATCTTGCACTAGGGCCTATTATGTTCTTTATTGATATAAGCTTTAGAATTAATATGTTTTTCAACCCATCGCCCTGATAATAGGTTGTGAAAACAATTGCAGCGAATTTGTAAAATTATGATTAATTTGGGGCTGAGGCTTTTAAAATCGTTTTTTTTTCTTTAGCGAGCTTTTTAATATTTATTAGTTTGGACATTTTTCGCACACTGTCGCGATGGTTTTTAAAAAATACAACTCATTGGTTTCTTTTAAACAATATTTGTCTTTATCCAGAAATTACCCATAATTACCTTAAATCTAGTTTCTTCATTAAAGAAATTAACCAGAATTACCTTAAATATTGTAACTTCATGAATGAAATTACCCAGAATTACCTTAAATCGTGTAACTTCAATAATGAAATTACGCAGAATTACCTTAATCTTTTAACCTGAAAAACCATCTTACCGAGAATTCCTATGAACCTCATCCATGTAAACTGGTATGCTTCATTAAATTTTATTGCTATCTGGAATACATGTAAAGGTAAATGTATTTATAAGTAAGTACAATCTCATCTATGTTAAGATATCGACATCTTAAAATGAAAAATGATTTTACGTGAAAAGTGGAAGTGCTCTATCCCTTCCTAAATAAAACAATATGATAATTATTCAGACCTTTTAACATTTTATAAAAAAAAACATAAATTAAATCGGAAATTACATATGACATATTATGACATTGGGCAAGTTCATGCGCACCTGGTAGTGCCCGTTATTGAAATCTCCAATGCATGTGGAGTCACTGCCGTCTGTCAGCTCGTTGATCACTAAGGGCCCCTTCTCTCTCCAAAAAACTTGCCCAGAGACAGCAAAGTCATCTTGATGGAAGAGAGAAAGACACCGATGAACAAAACAAAGATCAGTGACGCACTAACCCTGGCTAGGCCAATGAACAATGTCAAAAATAACCAACAAGAAAGTTGATAATGTGAAATTCTACCATTTAACATTTTAATATTTTTAAATCTTGTAATTTCGAACAGTGGCGGTTCTTTTTCATTTTCTCCCGCTCAACTGCATTAACCAAATCTCCTTAAAAATATTGATTTTGATTATGTGAATTATGCTGAAACTTTATCTGCTTATCAATCTTTAAAAAGTTTTAGCGTGTTCAAACTGGATGTGTATCGATTATTTCTATATGAAAATAACTCATGCTAAATGTAAAGGGAGAGGAATCAAACCATTTTGTGCGCTCCGTTCATTTCTATCTCTATTAGTTAATTTTAAAAAAAAATCATAGTACCGCCAGTGGCGTAGAAAAAAACGGTGCTTTTGAAAATAATTCATTACGTGGTTTCCACTTTCTTTCACTTTTTCGCGATACTAGATTTTGCAAATTTATGTTTACTACAAAGAGGTTAGGTAGTTGTGATATGGATGAACCACTGCCGTATGGACCTACCACAGACACGCCCCTGGTCACAGCGTGTTAGAGGTTTTTGTTTCTTTTTTTGTTGTTGTTGTTGATGTTTGTTTTGAACACCTGTCTAAAAATGTTATTGCAAGTTTCAATAAGTTGGTATATTGTCAGAAAAAAAACTTAACTGCTTGAAACATTCATTTTAAATATTACCTAATAAAAAGCTAAATGCCTAATAATCGATAAAACCATTACGATATAAGCCGTCTTATCTTAAGTAAAATAAAATGTAAAAATTATTTTTAGATATCCACATCTAGATGGCTTGTCATGAAAAATGTGTGTGTACTTTCTATTTCAAAAGACGCTATCTCCTACAACCCCCTCCCCAACATTTTTTAAATAACAAATAGCATTCTCTTTTGCCTATGAAAATGCAACTCGTAACAAAAAAATATAAATATAAAAAATCTACATTTCCCATCCAACATCTTGAGATGTCTGTTTTTAAAACTTACAGAACTGGCAGCTCGGACCGAACCATCCTGTCACACACGGTGAGTCGCCAACACACGCTCCAGTCTCGTCACATCCGTCCCTGCAGTGACACTTGAACTGACATCTACTGCCAAAGAAACCTTCGCCACAACCGAGAGCTGATGGGATAGACATAAATTTAACATTCTTTAAATGTTTAAAACAATGTTACTTTAACCGACTACTGCTATGTAAAATATTTCCTGTTCCAGCTTTCCAATTATCAATCCTATCTTTTAGGTATTTAGCATGGAGTATTCCAGTCCGTTGAGAATTCAGTATTTTCGATTCCAGCATATATAAAAATATAAATTCAACATATAAAATTACATTCTACAAGATATTGGACTCAAAATTTCGGTCATTTCCATTCAAGTGGTCTTTCTATGAAGTGGTGTATGTGCACCTCTTTTCTTGGAATCGTATGGAATCATTACCAACCTCTCACTCTCAACGTTTACACTGTTTTAAGCCTGAGCCGTACGCTACTACGGCCTATAGTTTGCATCAAAGTGCGACTGTAAATTATGAAAGTTCATAGTATGGCAATATCAGTTGGATCAGTGGGCTGGAGGAGAAGTTAAGTTGATGATTGAAGAGTTTATAAACGAAGAGTTGATGATTCGAGAAATTACAATTGAAGAGTTGGTGATTTTAGAGTTTATTGACGAGTTGGTGATTTGAGAGTTTATAATTGAAGAGTTGGTGAATCGATAGTTTATAATTGAAGAGTTGGTGATTCGAGAGTTTCTAATTGAAGAGTTGGTGATTTGAGAGTTTATAATTGAAGATTTGCTTATTTAAGATTGATGTTTGAAGAGTTTATAATCGAAGAGTTGATGATTCGAGAGTTTACAATTGAAGAGTTGGTGATTTGAGAGTTTATTGACGAGTTGGTGATTTGAGATTTTATAATTGAAGAGTTGATGATTCGATAGTTTATAATTGAAGAGTTGGTGATTTGAGAGTTTATAGATGAAGAGTTGGTGGTTTGAGAGTTTATAATTGAAGATTTGATCATTTTAGAATTGATGATTGAAGAGTATTTAATTGAAGAGTTGATGATTCGAGAGTTTGCAATTGAATAGTTGGTGATTCGAGATTTTATAATTGAAGAGTTGGTGATTTGAGAGTTTATAATTGAAGAATTGATGATTGAAGAGTGGATGAATAAAGAGTGGATGATTGAAGAGTGCATAGTTGAAAATTTGATGATTGGAGATTTGATAATTGAAGAGTTGATTATTGAAGTTTTGATTATTAAAGAGTTTATACACTTACCATCAGACGTGAAGAGCAGTAACATACAAAGCCACCACATGTTGACTGGCTTCTTGGAGGTTATTTTAAGCATTAGCCACCAGACAATTGCTGCAAATAAAGGGAAACAGGAGAAGATAACTTTTAAATATTCTTCATTGAAGGTATAAATATGAAGTAGGAATTTTTACAGGTAGAATTTGAGAAGTGATAAAAGAAGAGACATATAGAGAGAGATATGACCTTAAAGGCGACCCCCCAAAAATGGCAAGAAAGAGACGAAGCGAGACAGAGGAAAATAAATTATTTATTTAATTGATTCAAGAAACGAAAAAATAAAATTATTTTGTTATCCTAAGTAGAGGCAGACACTATGAGGCAACAGTGTCGGCTGTGCCCATAATCAAAGAATGATGAACATCATAAATATATAAGGAGGTTATATAGTTAATTTGGATTGTGTTTAAACACTGAACCCACTAAAAATGTAAAATGTGATTGAATTTTTAAAAAAAATTCCTTAATATACATACTTTTACATGGTCAGTTTTAATAATAATCGATAATTATAAATACATTTTAAAAATCATTTTTTCTTTTGTTTCCATTAAAATAATTACGACAAAGACAGTGATGCAGAAAGCATTTGCGAGTAGACAGATTAATGGATTAAAAGCAAATCACTAAAGATTGAAAGGTGCAAGTGTTCTGATTAATAGATTTACCAGAACAAGTATAGAGTAATTAGTAATGAATTTAACTTTTTAGATTTACTTACATTAACTGTTCATAAGTCAAGGCGTTTTGAAAATGTTCATGTTTTAAGAAGACTTTAAATGTTTGCAGTTCTTTTTTAAAGTTTCGTATGGGATCAGTTCTGGATAGGTTTCCAACGAGATTCTATCGTAGCCACAGTAATGATTTAAACCTTTCCAACACTGGAAACTGCAAGTAATCAATACGAGGCTAAAAGCGCCACCTAACGATAGATACTTGAACTTCTGCTGTTGAACTGTGGAGGTCAAGATGGACTCTTGACAATTCTTGGAAACAGAAAAACTGCTTTTATTTTATTGCTACAATCCCGTGGATGCCTTATTTTTTTAGGCTGCAAGTTTTTACATACTCCCACAGATACCATCAGATGAGGATGAGCTACTTGAAAGCGACAATGCAACGCGTTCATTACTTGTTCGAGCCCCAAGTGGAAAGCAAGAAACATCATGTCCATTGTCAGATAAATTAAGGAAGATTTTTATAAGCTGAGGTGTTTTTTTCCACCGCGTTAAGTGTTTCTTTTGTTTCATTGTTAATCTCGGCACGAAATCGGCGTTTTTTCTTAACTTAAAATGGTGATGTCTACATCCTTATGTGTGTTTGGGGGGGTGAGCAGACGGTGGATGGTAATGTCAACATAGTGAGTCAAGGAAACGTGTTTCATTTGATATACCAATACTATGAGAGAAAAATAACATTTGAGAACGACTTTGGACCGTTATAATTTTATTCATCTGTCTATGTATTTGGATATCATCAGGCTAGCACAGATGATAGTTATGATTGGAAAGTGTTTTAAAATTGGAACAAAGTTTTCTAAAGCAAGACCGATTCCTACAAAACAGTTCGAATATTTGCTGAAGAATACCATTGGATAGATGTGAGGAATTACCGTATTTATCGGCATATATCACGCACAGGCGTATAACACGCACCTTCATTTTAAGAGGGAAATTTGAGGGAAAAAACTCAACATTATATCGGCGTATAACGCGAATACATCATTTGCCACAAAATTTTAGGGGAACTTAGTGCGTGTTATACGCCGATAATTACGGTAAGTATGATCGTGTAGGGTTGATGAGTTAGGTGTGAGGGATTACAGTATATTCTGTCGTGTAAGACGCTTGGGCTTCAAGATGACCCCCCCCATCCAACCTTTTGAACATGTACAGCTACGATAAGACGATGCGCGGGGTATAAGACAAACCTTTATTACTGAGAAGATTACTACGGGTTAAAGTTCTTCTTACACTAACGTATATTCTAGACTTTAATGTAGGTGCAAGGGAGTAGGTGTGAGAGTGAAAAAATTGAGGGGTTTATTTAAGGGATATGTGTGAGGGAGTAATTGTAATAGTAAAGGTAAGAGGGGGTGCGCTGGAAGTTAAATGTGAGGAGGTAGTTTACAATACCCTTCACAATTATCACTAAAAGAAAAAAGTATTTCAATGACATAACCAGTGATCTAGACGTTTATCGTGAAAAGCAGACATAAATCGTAATTAATATTCATAAAACCTTTGAATAATGGACTTGGAATTATTAGTATATTATTGAGATCGATGTTGGCCATTCAACGTGCAACTGTTTGAAGGATTGTCGTTCGCGATTCAGCTTGCTAGTGCTTGAGGGTGGGGGTCGTCGGCCCTTGAGCCAGAAATTGTGGAGAATAGCTTCCCTTTGAAGCATTGTTTGCAGTATCAGTTTACACGAAGATTTACTTATTATTTCTCAGACCTTTTTTTTTGTTGCCTCTCATTGCGAAAGGGGATTAAAATTAGAGCAGCGACCAACTGAAGTTGTAAGTTAAAAAATCTACAACATTGAGACACACATCATGGAGATAGACATCATAGATTCAGACCAGTGGCGTCACTAACTAGGGGATGCGGTGGGGGCGGGCAGCTCCAGGTGACACCATCACATGGGTTACACATAAATGTAAAATTCTGTATTTTCCCCTTATTTGGCACTAGAAGTCTCAAACAGTTATATTGGGTAGTCGTAAGGGGGTGAAAATCCTGAGCTACCGCCTCACCCGATGCCAACACTAGTGACGCCTCTGAGTAAGACATCATGGAGACAGACATCATGGATATTGACATCATGAAGACAGACATCATGGAGACAGACATCATGTATATAGACATCATGGAGACAGACATCATGGAGACAGACATCATGGAGGCAGACATCATGGAGACAGACATCATGGAGGCAGACATCATGGAGGCAGACATCATGTTTCTCCACGGCCAAGTAACATTCGCTCCACGGATCGATACCAGTTAGCGGCCTTGTGATTTGCGACCTCTGCTTTAGCTTGTTATTGTTCTTCTTTACATTGCAGAAGGGGCCGTCCATAAAGTACGTCACGCTCCAGAGGGGGGAGGGGGTGTAGGAAATTAAGACATGGGGGAGGGGGTGTCCGGCCATGTGCGACGTCAGGGTGTTTTATTTTAAATGTTAATTATTTTGTTAATAATTTAAATTTTTTTAGAAAATGTTACGTACTTTAGGGGGGGGGGAGTCGAGATTTGTGATAGGGGGGGGTTTAGTTAAAAATGGTCAAAAATAGCGTAACGTGCTCTATGGACGTCCCCTAAGTGGATAAAACTTGAACAGTTGACCAATGAGAGTAGTCAGATAAACAAATGATATCATCTACAAAGACACGGTCTAGACAGACATCATGGAGACAGACATCTTAAAAAGATAGGCATCAACCAAAGTTACTTGACAAAAACAAGCATTCAAGTAGTGGACGTGTGTCTAAATATTATCCTAACTAGTGCTTACCTACCCCCTCTTTATTTTGTATTTACCTCCCATCATACGAGGATAAGCTACGCCAAGGCGACAACGCAAAGTCTCCGTCACGTATCGAGTCCCAAGTGTAAACAACGAAATGGCATTTCAAAGATTATGTTGTTTTTTTTAACTGCTCAAGCCAAAACATTTGTGTCATCCTTAATGCTGTTATCTGTATGTCTGATTGAGTGTTGGATGAGAGGGTTTGGTTGGTGATAAGGCAAAATTTACCATTCAAGAGCCGAAAAAATGTGTTTCCTTCGGATAGTTAAAGTACTTTTAGAAATAAACAAATAAGACATTGTCTATTAATAGTATTATTTTTCAGCTTTCTATCTATTTGAATATCAGCAGACTAGAACGAGAACATTGATAGAAATAATTCGATAGTTTTCAAAATGAAACTAATTCAGACAAGATATTTCAAAGATTTGGGTGTAGTTTTGAAGGGCAATGTGCAAGGGGATATTTTTTTATTATCTGCTTATATTTTCTTTTACAAGTAAATGGCAGAAACAACTTCAGTTCCTCCACAACTTCCCTTTTCTATTATATCTTATCAATCTCTGCGGTTGATTAGAACATGGTTTAGTAGTAAAGAACACATATTTTTTTAAATTTTTATGGTCTGAATCATATGAATGAACTGACTACTTTTTATAAAAATAGTAAATCCTGTTCAAAGAGTAGATTCTATTCGTTTTATGGTGAATTCTTTTCTTGTGAGGATGTCGGTGTTTTCCCATCGAATTGTGTGCAACGCATGCAGTCAATGGCGGATTAAGCTGGGGGGGGGAGCTGAGCAGGCTAATGTCAGTGGCCCCCGACGGTATAGTGGCCCCCAAACTTTCTATATTTATAATAAAAGTGTACAAATGTTTGCACAAACCCTTGAAAATATAAATAAATTCAGAAATATTAATTACTTGCAATTTTCCCGCGCCTTGCTGCGGTAAATTAGGATTTCAGTTATGGAAAAATGCGTCTTTTTTATATAGGTTATTATGAGAAATCCTATATTTAGGCAATCGTCCCCCTAGTGAGAAACGATTTAAAATATTTTTGCCTCTTATCATAGCGGGAGTGAGGTCAACAACTTCCCTAAATTTCAAGCTTCTACCTACACGGAAGATTGGAGAATTAGTGTAAATTTAGATTAATATAGCCCATTTTAGGAAGAAAAAAAAAAGTTTGGGCCCCCGGTCACCCATGAGTAGAAATTTTTAAAAAAATATATAATTATTTTCCTTATTACCAATTTTGGGCTGTTACTAAACAACTACAGAAGGCTTTATGCTTTAACCTACACTGAAAATGGGAGAAGCAGTAATTTTCAGTTTTTAATTGCTCATTTAATAGAAAAACTACATTGAGGCCTCCGGCATACAGTAAGTGAAAATGTAAATATATATTCACCTGTCACCATCAAGGTAGTGTACTCAACAACTTCCTAATGTTTAAGGTTGTACATACTCGGCAAAAAGGACAATTAGTGATTTTCAATTTTTACAGATAAAGAGAAATAGTTTTTGGGACCCCGGTCCCACATAATTTGGAATTTTAAATTTCATTTTTGTCGTGAGAGGGGACTACCGGCCCCTCATGATAGGGATTTTTTTGTGTGCCAATTTTCGTCGGTAGAGTGTACTCAAAATATTTCCAAAGTTTCATGCTTCTACCTATACGGGAAACAGGAGAATTAGTGATTTTTTATTTTTATATAGCTCATATTGGGAGCCCCCATGAATGGAAAATTTAACTTTTTTTTCTCAAATTATCTTTGAGAGCATGTACTCAAAAAATGTCAAAAGTTTCATGCTTCTATCTACACGGGAAATAGGGAAATTGGTGAATTTCAATTTTTATAGAGCCCATATTAGGAAAAAACAGTTTTTGTGCCCCCGGCCCCACATGAGCGAGATTTTTAAATTCATTTTCGCCAATTTTTGTAGTGAAAGGGTACCCATCAACTTCCCAAAGTTTCATGCTTCTCGCTACACGGGAAATAGAAAAATTGATGATTTTAAATTTTTATAGAGCCCATATGAGGAAAAGATCTTTTTGGGCCCACAGCCCCCATAAGTGAGATTTTTAAAATTCGTTTTCTTAAATTTTTGTCGCTTGTTGGTACCTAACAACTTCCCAAAGTTTCATGCTTCTACCTACACGGAAAGTTGGAGAATTAGTGATTTAGGAAAAAACAGAATGTGGGCCCCCGGCCCCACTCGAGCGAGATTTTTAAAAGTCTTTTTTGCCAATTTTCGTAGTTAGAGGGTACACAACAACTTCCCAAAATTTCATACTACTACCTAAACGGGAATTGGGAAAATTAGTGATTTTCAATTTTTATAGAGCCCATTTAAGGAAAAAACTTTTTGGGCCCCCGGCCCCACATGAGTGAGATTTTTTAATTTTATTTCGCCAATTTTTGTCGATTGTGGGTACCTAACAACTTCCCAAAGTTTCATGTTTCTACGTACATGGGAAGTTGAAGAATTAGTGATGTAGAAAAAAACAGTTTTTGGGCCCCCGGCCCCACATGAGCGAGATTTTTAAAATTCTTTTTCGCCAATTTTCGTTGTTGGAGGGTAACCAACAAATTCCCAAAGTTTCATGCTTCTACCTACACGGAAAGTTGGAGAATTAGTGATGAATGAGTGAGTGATTCAGTCAGTCAGTCAGTCAGTATGGGCTTTCCCTTTTATTATATTAACTAGCAATTTGCCCGCGCTTTGCTGTGGGATTATACAAGTGATCGCGATTCAGATCTGATAGTGTTAATAATCGATAAAACGTGATTTAATTGGCTCACTTAGAAAACTTAGTATAAATATAGTTTTTTTTTTAATTTCTCATTTTAGACGATCTCCGCTGGCCGTGTGGAGAGAGTACAGCCGCGTGATTCAAACGGCGTGGGGTTCGATTCCCAGCAGTGGAAAATAATTTTTTTTCTTTTCACACTCAATTGTAACATACCGCTAACACTTCAAACAGTTACTTCTTCGTGTTTTTTTTTCATTCATATTATTTAGTTACAGTCCTATATTAGCTGTTAACAATCATTTGATTTTAAGGGATGCTGGCTGGATAGGGCCCCCGTTTCATTGCAGCCCGGGGCCCCGTGCAGTCTTAATCCGCCCCTGCATGCAGTTACAGTTATCTTGTATTTTTTTCAAAAATTATTTAAAAGGTTTTCTTAGGCACTTGCTCTGAAGGCTCCAACCATAAATGACGTCATTGTACATGAATATAACGTTTTCCATTGTTATCCTTTTTTTTCAGTTTTCGTAGCGTTAATTTTTGTTTTATATGTCCTGGATGTTTTGGCTGCTAAAAATTTGACCTAATTGCACTGTATTGTTTCGAAAGTCACACAGTATATTAATCTAAAGCAGATATTAAATACTCAATCTTTAGTTTGAATTTTAAAAAAAAAATAATAAAAAAATAAATAAAAATAAATAATAAATATGAATTAACTTAAGTACTTTCAGCACTAGGGTAATCAATTGTTCCTTTAATCGTCCGGACATCACTTATGTTTTTCGGCAAAATTATTATACTTTTTGACTTCCAGTACATGTATAAGTCGTGAGTAGATTAATCGTTAAAAAATAATTCTTAAAAATATTAAAAATTTTAATCGAGAAATTAATCGTTGACTTCCGAAGTTCTACAATTAATGCTCCGTCATATTATACTCAAGACTTAATCAAAATACATTTAAAAATATTAAGCTACATGCATAACAATGAGATGCAAATGTTTGACAATATTTTTTAAAAAAAGTTTTGGATTTCTGTAAAGTTTAACACGTCTATGATGTGTATAATCTAGAGGAAGGAAAAGTAGAATATACAAACACAAAGCCATATATTTTATAGTATACCAAAAATACATGTTTTATTCCAAAAATTATTAAACAAAATTAACTTTAAAATGTTTCAAACAAAATTTGTATGTTACAATAGCTTACAAACAAATAGAAGAGTGTTTTTTTTTTTTTTTTTTTTTTGAAATATCTATGGGATGTGAATAAGTGACCTTTTATTTGAGACATTTTTTAAGAATATTTTCCATGTATGAGTCGTCACAGACTTGTAATTTCAGAGAAGTAAGGGATATTTTTAAAGTATGACAATCCAGGTTACACTGTCATTAACATTTAACATTGAAACACTACAATGTATAACAAATACAAGCAAACTGACAAAGTAAGGAATTAATAAGGCAAAGTGTCTAAGTAAGACAATCAAGGTTACAATGGCATCAACATGTAACCTCGAAAAGCTGAAATGTAAAATAAATGAAACCGTGCTAACTTTTCTAAAGAAAAAGCAAACTCCGTTCTTGTTTTACTAATTCAAACACATCATGGATAAAGTTTCCAGCCATGTCAATGGCATTATTTTTCTAATCAGCCTTTTGTTTTGAGACCTTGTGTCTTTGTTAATCATTTATATATATATATATATATATAGATGTATGACTACGTGTTTGTATTTCACTCTTCTAGATTACCATTAATGTCACTATTCCTTACAATTCTTTGTTTTTATCTATGTCCGATATATATCTATATCTCATCATGCTCCAACCATGCCGGACACCAATTAGCAAGCTGTCAGACCTCTGGGCCCACGACCAATCAGATTGCAAGAAAAAGTAATTCACAGCGGGGTGGGTCAGGGAGACCAACCATGCATTCAATTGCGCTCAAGTACTTTATTCTTTCCAAACATCAGAATAGCATGTATTTCGTAGTGTAGTGGTTAGTACATTCTTCTAACAAGCGGAAGGTTGCAGGTTCAATCCCCAGCTAAGACATTACTTTTTTTTTAATTTTAAAAATGTTTGTGTTTGTTCCCGTTCATTGTCCACTTTCTGTTTGAAATTGCGGCCATCCATATATAACTTACGAAAAAAAAACCCTATTTTTCGTGTCTACCTCCCCCCTGCTGCACTCCGTACATTTTCGGGACCCCCCCCCCCACCTCAATGCGTAAGTACAAATTCGCTACCCCCCACCCCCCAACTGGCTGAAAAATTACTTTTAAGCCAGAGTCAAAATATATTGGGTTTTTCTTTGGCACAGTCAATAAGTGACGTCACGCGCCCAAGGAAGGGGATGGGGGTCAAGCATTTGTTACAATGTGTAAAGAGTTTGAGGGGGTGTTTAAGAAATATGACGCCACATCAAAAAGCGCAACTTTAAATAACAGTTCCCCTAAAATATTTGTTTGCTTCAGTTTATTTAATGAAGTCTTCAAGGGCTTCACGCGTGTTAACGATATTAGAGTGAACCCTTACTAAATACAAATTTAAATGATTTAAAGTAGTTTTCAACATGCTAAGTTTCAATGAGAAAAATGGGTTATATCCCGTTATGTTTAAATAATTGCTGAGACAACGATAGGCGAAATAAAAACTTCTACTAATTTACAGAAATCAAAATATAAATCAGACGGATATAATATTTTAACAATGTGTAAATGTTTGGTCTGAATCAAATATTAATTACTTTTAAATAATTTAAAGTTCAGAATTCCCTTTGCATTAAATTATAAAACATTATTGCATATCAGTCTTGACTCAGTCAGTCACTGATGCCGTTTGCAGTCTGAGTGGTTTACGTTTTTAGGCTTAGTATTATGCAAATTATTTTTTTTGTGCTTACGTACGCATTCATTGGAGACCCCCTTCCACCCGTACACAGCCATACGCAAAATGCCCCTTTTCGTACATAATGTATGGATGGTCCCTATGACTTCGCAACACGGCTGTTCATTCGAGTTGTTGTGATTTCTTCGTGACGTAGTTTTTGTCTGTCTCCCCCCCCCTTTAATTTCCTTGCACTATTTATGAGCAACTCTGCGGCGTATACTACGCCGCGGGTATCTAGTTTTATAATATTTCATACAATTGTTTCAGAATTCAAGGATGATTGTTTTAATTGAAGAAATCTAAATTTAATTATTTGTTATATGAGACGGGGATCGGGATGGGGAGGAGGAAGACATGTTCAAAGATCTCTTACAGTGTGTGATTCATCACAGTTGGAAGTATGATAATACAGGTTTCTCTTTTTAACATATCCTAACAAATCAGCATGTTATAACAAATGGTAAGTTACTTGAACAAAAAAATAACTAAATTAATAATTATATAAAAGAAATCATTGTCTTAATGTACTCCTCAATACTTTAAAAATAATGTAAGGTTATTTAAGTTCATCACTATAGTAAAGATGGTAACAGACATTACGTTCAGAACTGTAGTAAATATGTAACCGACATTTAAGTTAATGGTGACACTGACGAACAGAGACATTGAGAGGGTCAATGTAACTAATACAATTTAGAGGGATAATGTAACTAATACAATGTAGAGGGTCAATGTAACTAATACAATTTAGAGGATCAATGTAACTAATACAATTTAGAGGATCAATGTAACTAATACAATTTAGAGGATCAATGTAACTAATAAAATTTAGAGGGTCAATGTAACTAATACAATTTAGAGGATCAATGTAACTAATACAATTTAGAGGGTCAATGTAACTAATACAATTTAGAGGGTCAATGTAACTAATACAATTCAGAGGATCAATGTAACTAATACAATTTAGAGGATCAATGTAACTAATACAATTTAGAGGGTAAATGTAACTAATACAATTTAGAGGATCAATGTAACTAATACAATTTAGAGGATCAATGTAACTAATACAATTTAGAGGATCAATTTAACTAATACAATTTAGAGGATCAATGTAACTAATACAATTTAGAGGATCAATGTAACTAATACAATTTAGAGGATCAATGTAACTAATAAAATTTTGAGGGTCAATGTAACTAATACAATTTAGAGGATCAATGTAACTAATACAATTTAGAGGATCAATGTAACTAATACCATTTAGAGGGTCAATGTAGCTAATACAATTTAGAGGATCAATGTAACTAATACAATTTAGAGGATCAATGACGCTAAGTGCTGACTTAAACATTAAAAAAAAAAATTACACACTTAGCTAATTGAGAAGGAACCTAACCCTTAAACTTACAAGTCAGTATGGGGGTATTAAAATGATGATTCACTAACCAAAGATAATTACTTAAGCACTATTCAACTATTTTAATTAAGTGATCTCGGTAAATACTTGTTGACATAATGGAACAATCTACAAATGGCTTGTATCTTATCCCAGATCAAAAGGTTTCCATTGAGACTCGATGGTAATCACACACAGCTTTTAATAAAAACTGGAACTCTGTCAATTTACAAGAAGTCATTAAGGTAGAATATTAACATTTTAAAAAAAAATTGTAAGATATGGGAATGACGCAAATCTCAGTTATACTTATAAGTAGGACACAGAATCATAATGAGATGAAGTACAACATAAGAAAAAACAAATGAAAGCATGATATAAACGTTTCTTTATACTTTATAGAAATTTTGAAAAGAAAAAAATAAATGCTAATAAAATATTCATAGAGGAAAAAAATAGGTTAACTTGTCATTAAATTATTTATAAAATACCGTGTACATTGTACTTTTATATTTTCGTACAGTTAGAACATACTCAAAATGTTAAATAAATATATTTCTACATCAATCATGAATTTCCCAAACAATAATTTAATAAATTTTGTATTAAAAACATGTTCAACTGTTCTAAAAAAAGATAAACATTATAAGCCAATTTTTTCGAAAGAAATATTTTTCAAAATTAAGAGATAAAATAGTATTTATTATACCGTGATGATATGTCCGCCTTGATTTATCTTTTTTTTTCCAAGACCTCCTTAATGTGTTATTTCCATAAAACAGACAGAATCTGAAATTACTATTTGAAGTAAATGAATTTTATATATAAACAAATGTAACTGATTTATCTCTTTTTTATGTTTGGTTTATCATAAAATTATAGCATAACTGGACAGCTAGTAAAGGATCTAGAAAATATTAAAGGCTTTGACATTTTTCTTTAATAATTAACTTTCAATCAATTTAAAAATAGAAGTAATTACATTTAAGTACATTACATTAGTATTATAACAATCGCCATTGACATTGATTCAAATGCTTAACCTTAGCTAACATTGTTAAATCTCCAAATTAAAAATATAAAATAATAAGTCTTCTGTTTTATTTTAGCTTAGACTAAAATAAAAGTTAGTTTTTTACTAACAGCACAGAGGTAGAAATATTAAACTTAACAGAATGATCATGTAGCTAATCAAATGTGAGATCTTTAAATACAACTAAATTTCGAATTTAATTCATTTTTGCATGTCTCCACCGGCATAAGAACCAAAGATATAGCTATGACTTCTTAGTATAGGAGGCACGACACTTCTACGAATGTTCATTCTCTTTTGGGTCGAGCCGTTAGGCTCTTAGGACCCGGTTCAATTTTTCGCAAGCGAGCCTCATCAAGCGGGCATCGCCATAGAGGTAATCCTCTTCAGGTACCGCAACTTCTTCCTCCAAAACCCCGTCCAACTCGGGGCAACATTCTAGTACGTGGGCCACCGTCTCCTCGGGGCAGCTACACAGCCGACAGGCCAGTTCCCTCCTGTTGTCAAACTTGTACAGGTAGCTTCGTATTGGACAATGGTCAGATCTCATCCGTGTTATGAGCGTCTGATTACTACGTTCAAGTCTCCACCAGTGATCGCTTTTGCTCGGTCGCGGCATTTTCTGGTATACCTTCCTGGCCGTATTCCCATTTGCACATACCTCAAGTCACTTCTCACGGAAATGGTCTTTCAGCCACGATTTGACCCCCAGTTGGGTCAAGGGCTTATCGGGTTGGGGCTGGGCTGCGCCTGCCTTTTCCAGTGCGTCGACCCTGTTTGATTGGGTGGTACCGCAGTGTCCGGCCGTGTACTGTAGGACTACTCTGTCGCCACGTGCCAGGAGTTCACCTATTGTCTCCAAAATGACACCTACCGTCTTGGCCTCCGGATCGATCCAAGGCCTCGAGTGAAAACCGGGACTCGGTGAAGACCACGACGGTCGGGAAACTCTTTCTCTTTGCTAGACGTCGGCGCACTTCCTTCAAACCCCTGTGTATCGCTTCCAGTTCGGAATCATGACTACTGTTAGCGGACCCGCACAGCCCCGACTGTTCAACGTTGTTGGGTCCTGGCTGGGGGTATTGAATTAGCACCCCGTATCCACTTCTGTCATCTCTGAAACGTGAGCCGTCTGTAAAGACTATTACCACGCTGTCTCCATAGGCTTCGATAGTGCGCAAAGTCTCGTCTCGCAAGAGCTCGACGGGACTGACCCTGGTCAAAGCGGCATTTGCCAGTGTCAAAAGTATTTCAGGCGGGTCAAAGTTTTCATGTGGACCTCGAGCCGGAACCAGTTGCATTTGTTCCCTGTGTTTGGGTAGGTGGACTGAGTCTTCTAGTTCGTAGACCGCGTCCATGAAGGAGGGTCGCTTCAGTCGTGTCCTCTTAACCCAGTGGTCTTGTAATTGGTAGCAGGTTTCGTCATGCTCCAACCTACGGTATCGCTCAACCGTAGTCATGATTGCCTTTTCTCGCCTTATCGCCAGGGGTTCTACGTTTGCCATAATTTCTACCGCAGCAGTGGGTGTTGTACGTAACGCTCCGCAAATGAATCGTAGAGCTTGGTTTTGTAATTGGTCCAGTCCCTCTAGAGCCGTACGGCTCGTAAAGGCCTGGACCGGGAGGCTGTTGTCAATAGCACTTTCCACGCTACCTAGATAGAGAGCTCTTAGTAGTCTTGCGTCTGAACTCCAACTAGTGCTAGCTAGCTTCTTCACCAGGGACAGTTTAGCTGTGGTTTTGGCGCATAATTCACGCACATGTTTATGCAACTGGAGTTTCTGGTCCAGCTTTATTCCCAGGTACGTTGGTGTCCGATCACAGTTTAAGATCTCTCCACGGATCTGAAGCACCAACTCATGCTTCAGAGCATTCCGTCCATTAGTGAAAATGGAGTTGACTGTTTTTTCCGTACTGACTTCTAGGTGCCAATGGTTGGCGTAATTTTCAATACGTTTCAGATCATTCTGCAGCCAGTTCTGAAGTGTAGCAATGTCTTTTCCTGAATTCCATATCACCAGATCGTCCGCAAACATTGCATTCTGAGACTCGAGAATGTCTTGTAGGTCGTCAACGTAGGCTAAGAATAATGTACGCCTAAGCGCTGAACCCTCTGGGAGTCCGTCTTCCAGTCGTGCCTCGCTGGATAGCGCTTCTCCTAGCCGTGTCTTAATAGTTCTGTCCGTGAGGAACGATTTTATCCAGTTGTACATTTTAGCAGTGACACCTAACTGCTGCAGGTTGTAAACTAGCCCTCCACGCCACACCTTATCGTATGCCTACTTCAGATCGAAGAACACTGCAACCGTTGTTCTTCATATGGAGTTCGTTTGTCATGGTCTGAATTGAGCGTAGTGCTTGGTCCATCGGGTTACGTCCCTTGCAGAACCCACCCTGTGCCTTCGGAATGCTTTTGGTCTTTTCGAGGTACCAATAAAGCCGTGCGTTCACTAACCGTTCAGCCACCTTTCCCACACACGACGTGAGGGAAATGGGCCGGTAGCTAGACTTGTGTTCACATTGCTTCCCTTCCTTATATATTGGGGTTATTATGGCCTTTTTCCACAGCTTCGGCAGTGCGCCTGTAGTCCAGGTTCGGTTAAAAAAACTCAGTAGTTTTATTCGGCCTGTCTTGCCCAGGTGCTTGAGCATTTCGTTGTGAATCTTATCTGGCCCTGGTGCTTTACCAGTTTTGCACTTGTTAAGTACAGTTAGCAACTCTGTCATCGTGAAAGGTGCCGAGAAAACCTCGAATTGAGGGCCCGTGCTTTGTCTCCTGGAGCCCTCATTTTCGCATTCGGTCGATCGTTTGGCTAAAGTAAGATCTGGGTCCCTTCTTGTTCACCTGAGCAAAGTGTTTGTTTAGCGCCCGTGCGCGATTTGTTTCACTTGCTCTTTGGCCCTTTGACGTCGTTAATGGAATGGGGCTTTTAACTTTACCCGCACCAGATAGTGTACCTATTAGCCGCCAAACTTTTTTGCCGTCTGCGAGATCGAGTTTTTCGCACATATTTACCCATTTGGCCTTCTTCGCCTTTTCGACAGCAGCACGGACTTCGGCTGTTAGTCTGTTGTACGCCCTACGATCCTCGGGCGTGTTCAGCCTGGCAGCTTTTTTCTGTGCTTTTGCTCTTTGTTTCACCAAATCTTTTAGGCTCCTGTCCCATTAGGGCCTGCATTTCTGTTTCCCAATCGTCCTCGGGACCGTGCGCCTCGCAATCCCGAAGAATGTGTCAATAAACTTCTCGTTGGTGTCGTCCCTGTTGCCTCCTGCAACATCAAGCAGAGCGAGCTTGGTCTTGCTCTCGGACTCTTATTTTCGCCAATCGGCCTTGCGGAATTGCCAATGCCTTCTGTCAAATCGAGGTTTTTCCGTCATTGAGTTCCTGGGCGTATTATATACGTTTGTGATCGTAAAGCCAACGTCGCCTTTGAACACCCTCACAGTTAGGGTATCAGTGTTGCTGTAGCATTTTGCTTCGAGCCATTCCACCGTGACATCGTTTCGGACCGCTGTGGCCAGGCCCCGGCATCGCATGTCGCACCTGAAATGGTATAGCGAATAACCAGTTATGTGAAACGGCTTACCCTTCAGATACGTTTCTTGGAATAATGCTACATCCACATTCCTTTCGTGTAGTAGTTTGGTTATTTCGTGCGCCTTTTGCCTTATGCCACAGACATTCAATTGTAGCACAACTAGGGCTTGTTCAGGATGGCCCTTCGCACCCATACCAGTACGGTCAGTCGCCGGTTGACTGATAGGACGTGACCTGTCGTCCGAAATCACGCCTAGAGGAGTGGTGACCAACCCAGGCAGCGTACCACCATCCGCTGGAACATGGGGGTTTAGAAGGTCCATTCCGGGACCTGGATTTTTCGATACGTGAACCATAGAATAAGAGAGGGAGTAGGCATAAATCTTCAACTCATTGAGGGCGATACGTGTGCGTCTCGCCCCCTGCCCAGAGAGTCTTCCTGTCTTCGGCGTTCCTAGCCGGGCATTGTTGGGCCTGTTCCCATACCCAGCACCGGACCTCACAGTGAGGTCAAGCCAATCCTTATGTTTTTACAAAAGATTCCAGTGCCTGTGTTTGGCGTTAGCGCCGTGGTTATTAGGTTGGGGCCACGGTCACTTTCACTAGCCTACTCATCTCCCAGGCCACGCATAGGCCAACCACACCTGGGAGAGTTGGTTTACTTGATAGGATGTTTGTACTGTTGGTTTACTTTATAGGATGTTTGTACAGTGGGATTACTTGATGGAATGTTTGTACAGTTTGTTTATCTGATAGGATTTTTGTACAGTTGGTTTACCTGATAGTATGTTTGTACAGTTGGTTTACCTGATAGGATGTTTGTACAGTTGGTTTACTTGATAGGATGTTTGTACAGTTGGTTTACTTGATGGGATGTTTGTACAGTTGGTTTACTTGATGGGATGTTTGTAGAGTTGGATTACTTGATGGAATGTTTGTACAGTTGGTTTACTTGATAGGATGTTTGTACAGTTGGTTTAGTTGACAGGATGTTTGTACAGTTGGTTTACTTGATATGATGTTTCTACTGTTGGTTTACTTGATAGGATGTTTGTACAGTTGGTTTATTTAATTAATAGGATGTTTGTACAGTTGGTTTACTTGATAGGATGTTTGTAGATTTGGTTTATTTGATAGGATGTTTGTACAGTTGGTTTACTTGATAGTGTGCTTGTACAGTTGGTTTACTTGATAGGATGTTTGTACAGTTGGTTTACTTGATAGTATGTTTGTAGATTTGGTTTATTTGATAGGATGTTTGTACAGTTGGTTTACTTGATAGTATGCTTGTACAGTTGGTTTACTTGATAGGATGTTTGTACAGTTGGTTTACTTGATAGGATGTTTCTACAGTTGGTTTACTTGATATGATGTTTGTACAGTTGGTTTACTTGATAGGATGTTTGTACAGCTGGTTTAGTTGATAGGATGTTTGTACAGTAGGTTTACTTGATAGGATGTTTGTAAAGTTGGTTTACTTGATAAGATGTTTGTACTGCTTACTTGATAGGATGTTTGTAGAGTTGGTTCATCTGATAGGATGTTTGTAGAGTCGGTTTATCTGATGTTTGTACAGTTGGTTTACTTGATAGGATGTTTGTACTGGAACTTGAACTTGAACTATCCCTTAACCCGACGCTGGGTCGTTGGAGCACCATTTTGAGCTGCGCACTAACTCATGCCAAGTGTCACGGTTCTGAGCTGCCTTCTGGGAATCGCTAAATGAAAGGCCGGTCCACTCTTTGATGTTATCCTCCCAACTCTTCCTTGGCCTGCCTCTTTTCCTTCTTCCCTGGACTGTGCCTTGCAATATCGTCTTTGAGAGACCTCCAGATCTTGACACGTGTCCGTACCATCGTAGTTTCCTCTTTTTAATTGAGGTGAGAAGGTCCTCGTAAGGGCCAATGACAGCACTTATTTTGTCGCGGACCGCTTCGTTCGTGATGTGCGCCGTGTAGGAGATGTTTAATACCTTTCGAAAACATCTCATCTCAAGCGCACTAATTCTTTTCTGGAGGTCTGCGGTGAGCGTCCAAGCCTCACAACCATAGAGGAAGACTGACATCGCCAGAGAGCGCATTAGACGAATCTTTGATCTCAGGGAGAGCTTCTTGCTTTGCCAGATGTTTTTCAGTTTGCTTAGTGCTGCAGTTGTTTGGGCCGTTCTGGCAAGAATTTCTGGTTTTGAGCCTTCGTCGGATATTACAGCCCCTAGATATTTGAAGGTAGGGATCTCCTCGAGTTTTTGACCGTTTATCCGTATTTCACTTGTGAAATTCTTATTTGCCATGACCTTGGTCTTTTCTGCATTAATTTCCATGCCATAGGCCTTCGACGTCTTCTCTAGCTTTGCAAGGAATTCTTTTAGTTCGTCCTCGCTGCCAGCTAGGCCGTCTATGTCATCGGCGAAGCGTAAGTTAGTTATGATCCTTCCTCCGATGCTGACCGTTCCGACATGGTCTTCGAGCACATCAGTCATAATTCTTTCTAGGAAGAGGTTGAAGAGGATGGGGGAGAGTAAACACCCTTGTCTAACACCAACAGTGGTCTTGAACCAATCTCCCAGCTTGCTGTTGTAGAGTACTGCGCTGGATGCTCTGTTGTATAGGTTCTTGATCACAGTAATGAGGTTGGCGTTAATATTGTACTTGTGCATGGTTGCCCACAGTGCTGCATGCCACACTCTGTCAAACGCCTTTTTGAAGTCTATGAAGACATGAAAGAGGTCCCTCTGGTGTTGCAGATGTTTTTCACAGAGCACTCGCAAGTTGAAGATCTGCTCTGTTGTGCTCCTTCCTGCTCTGAAGCCTGCTTGTTCTTCTGCAATGATCTGCTCTGCTTGTGGTTTTAGTCTGTTTAGTATTACCATGAGCATGACTTTGCTGGGGTGACTGATCAGGCTAATTGTACGGTAGTTCTGACACAATTGTAGATTACCCTTCTTTGGGAGCGTTATAACCAGCGATTGAGTCCAGGGTGTTGGCCATTCTCCTGTCTGCCAGATCTTGTTGCACATGCTAGTTAGAATGTTTATTACTGGGTCACCTCCTGCTTGAATCAGTTCACATGGGATGTTGTCTGCTCCAGCCGATTTCCCCTTTTTCAGCTTTCGCACAGCAAGCTCCACAGTTTGTACAGTTAGTTTAATTGATAGGATATTTGTACAGTTGGTTTACATGATGGGATGTTTGTACCGTTGGTTTACTTGATAGGATATTTGTACAGTTGGTGTCATCATGGTGTGCCTTCTCTGGATGACATCATGGTGTTCCTTCTGTTGTAATATCATGGTGTTTCTTCTCTGGGTGACATCATGGTGTTTCTTCTCTGGGTGACATCATGGTGTTCCTTCTCTGTGTGACATCATGGTGTTCCTTCACTGGATGACATCATGGTGTTCCTTCTCTTGTAACATCATGTTGTTCCTTCTCTTGATGTCATCATAGTGTTTCTTCTCCGGGTGGTATCACGGTGTTCCTTCTTCGCAAAAAATAAAACAGGAACATTTTTTAAACAAATCATTTATGAGAGGATATCCCTCCGCTTTTCAGAAGAATTTTTTTTTTTTAAAAGTGGAGGTTTTACCCCTCCCGTAACCCCAAATGTATTATTTTACAATTAATTATTTTATACATATTATTTTATGGAAATGTAAAATGATAATAAATGAAAACAAAGGGAGGTCAAGCTTTCCCAAATTAAAAAATAAAATCAAAGGGGAGCCTACTCAATAAATTATAACTGATGTTTGTACAGTTAATTTACCTGATAGGATGTTTGTACAGTTGCTTTACCTGATAGGATGTTTGTACAGTTGGTTTACCCGATAGGATGTTTGTACAGTTGGTTTACCTGATAGGATATTTGTACAGTTGGTTTACCTGATATGATGTTTGTACAGTTGGTTTATCTGATAGGATGGTTGTACAGTTGGTTTACCTGATAGGATCTTTGTACAGTTGGTTTACCTGATAGGATGTTTGTACAGTTGGTTTATCTGATAGGATGGTTGTACAGTTGGTTTACCTGATAGGATGTTTGTACAGTTGGTTTATCTGATATGATACAGTTGGTTTAGTTGATACGATGTTTGTACAGTTGGTTTACTTGATAGGATGTTTGTACAGTTGGTTTATCTGATATGATACAGTTGGTTTAGTTGATAGGTTGTTTTTACAATTGGTTTACTTGATAGGATATTTGTACAGTTGGTTTAGTTGATAGGAAGTTTGTACAGTTGGTTTAGTTGATACGATGTTTGTACAGTTGGTTTACTTGATAGGATGTTTGTACAGTTGGTTTATCTGATATGATACAGTTGGTTTACTTGATACGATGTTTGTACAGTTGGTTTACTTGATAGGATGTTTGTACAGTTGGTTTACTTGATGTGATGTTTGTACAGTTGGTTTACTTGATATGATGTTTGTACAGTTGGTTTACTTGAAGGGATGTTTGTACAGTTGGTTTACTTGGTAGGATGTTTGTACAGTTGGTTTACTTGATAGGATGTTTGTACAGTTGGTTTAGTTGATAGGATGTTTGTACAGTTGGTTTACTTGATGGGATGTTTGTACAGTTGGTTTACTTGGTAGGATGTTTGTACAGTTGGTGTCATCCTGGTGTTTTTTCTCTGGGTTACATCATGGTGTTCCTTCTCTTGGTGACATCATGGTGTTTCTTCTCCGGGTGGTATGATGGTGTTCCATCTTCGCAAAAAATAAAATAGGAACATTTTTTAAACAAATCATTTATGAGAGGATACCCATCCGCATTTCAGAAGAAAAAAAACGGTTTTTAAAAGTGGAGGTTTTACATTTCCCGAAAACCAAAATGTATTATTTTATATTTAATTAATTTATAAGTATTATTTTATGGAAATGTAAACTGATAACAAATGAGAAGAAAGGGAGGTCAAGCTTTTCCAATTAAAAAAATAAAATCAAAGGGGAGCCTACTCAATAAGTTATAACTGATGTTTGTACAGTTGGTTAACCTTATAGGATGTTTGTACAGTTGGTTTACGTCATATGATGTTTGTACAGTTGGTTTACCTTATATGATGTTTATACAGTTGGTTGACCTGATAGGATGTTTGTACATTTGGTTTACCTGATAGGATGTTTGTACAGTTGGTTTATCTGATAGGATGTTTGTACAGTTGGTTTATCTGATAGGATGGTTGTACAGTTGGTTTACCTGATAGTATGTTTGTACAGTTGGTTTACCTGATAGGATGTTCGTACAGTTGGTTTATCTGATAGGATGGTTGTACAGTTGGTTTACCTGATAGGATGTTTGTACAGTTGGTTTATCTGATATGATACAGTTGGTTTAGTTGATAGGTTGTTTTTACAATTGGTTTACTTGATAGGATGTTTGTACAGTTGGTTTAGTTGATAGGATGTTTGTACAGTTGGTTTAGTTGATAGGATGTTTGTACAGTTGGTTTACTTGATAGGATGTTTGTACAGTTGGTTGACCTGATAGGATGTTTGTACAATTGGTTTACTTAATAGGATGTTTGTACAGTTGGTTTACCTGATAGGATGTTTGTACAGTTGGTTTAGTTGATACGATGTTTGTACAGTTGGTTTACTTGATAGGATGTTTGTACAGTTGGTTTACTTGATGGGATGTTTGTACAGTTGGTTTACTTGATAGGATGTTTGTACAGTTGATGTCATCCTGGTGTTTTTTCTCTGGGTTACATCATGGTGTTCCTTCTCTTGGTGACATCATGGTGTTTCTTCTCCGGGTGGTATGATGGTGTTCCTTCTTCGCAAAAAATAAAATAGGAACATTTTTTTAAACAAATCATTTATGAGAGGATACCCATCCGCATTTCAGAAGAAAAAAAAAGGTTTTTAAAAGTGGAGGTTTTACACTTCCCGAAAACCAAAATGTATTATTTTATATTTAATTAATTCATAAGTATTATTTTATGGAAATGTAAACGGATAAGAAATGAGAAGAAAAGGAGGTCAAGCTTTTCCAATTGAAAAAAAAAATCAAAGGGGAGCCTACTCAATAAGTTATAACTGATGTTTGTACAGTTGGTTTACCTGATAGGATGTTTGTACAGTTGGTTTACGTCATATGATGTTTGTACAGTTGGTTTACCTGATAGGATGTTTGTACAGTTGGTTTACCTGATAGGATGTTTGTACAGTTGGTTTACCTGATAGGATGTTTGTACAGTTGGTTTATCTGATAGGATGTTTGTACAGTTTGTTTATCTGATAGGATGTTTGTACAGTTTGTTTACCTGATAGGATGTTTGTGCGGTTGGTTTACCTGATAGGATGTTTGTACAGTTGGTTTACCTGATAGGATGTTTGTACAGTTGGTTTACTTGATATGATGTTTGTACAGTTGGTTTATTTGATAGGATGTTTTTACTGTTGGTTTTTACTTGATAGGATGTTTCAACAGTTGGTTTACTTGATGTGATGTTTTTACAGTTGGTTTACTTGATAGGATGTTTGTACAGTTGGTTTACTTGATAGGATGTTTGTACAGTTGGTTTAGTTGATACGATGTTTGTACAGTTGGTTTACTTGATATGATGTTTGTACAGTTGGTTTACTTGATATGATGTTTGTACAGTTGGTTTACTTGATATGATGTTTGTACAGTTGGTTTACTTGATAGGATGTTTGTACAGTTGGTTTACTTGATGGGATGTTTGTACAGTTGGTTTACTTGATGGGATGTTTGTACAGTTGGTTTACTTGATGGGATGTTTTTACAGTTGGTTTACTTGATGGGATGTTTGTACAGTTGGTTTACTTGATATGATGTTTGTACAGTTGGTTTACTTGATAGGATATTGGTTCAGTTGGTTTAGTTGATACGATGTTTGTACAGCTGGTTTACTTGATATGATGTTTTTACAGTTGGTTTACTTGATAGGATGTTTTTACAGTTGGTTTACTTGATAGGATGTTTTTACAGTTGGTTTACTTGATAGGATGTTTGTACAGTTGGTTTACTTGATATGATGTTTGTACAGTTGGTTTACTTGATAGGATGTTTGTACAGTTGGTTTGCTTGATAGGATGTTTGAACAGTTGGTGTCATCATGGTGTTTTTTCTCTGGGTGACATCATGGTGTTCCTTCTCTTGGTGACATCATGGTGTTTTTTCTGCGGGTGGTATCATGGTGTTCCTTCTTCGCAAGAAATAAAACAGGAATATTTTTTAAAACAAATCATTTATGAGAGGATACCCCTCCGCTTTTCAGAAGAAAAAAAAGGGTTTTTAAAAAGTTGAGGTTTTACCATACCCGAAACCCCAAATGTATTATTTTACATTTAATTATATTATAAGTATTATTTTATGGAACTCTAAACTGATAAGAAATGAGAAGAAAGGGAGTTCAAGCTTTTCCAATTGAAAAAATAAAATCAAAGGGGAGCCTACTCAATAAGTTATAACTGATGTTTGTACAGTTGGTTTACTTGATAGGATGTTTGTACAGTTGGTTTACCTGATAGGATGTTTGTACAGTTGGTTTACCTGATAGTATGTTTGTACAGTTGGTTCACCCGATAGGATGTTTGTACAGTTGGTTTATCTGATAGGATGTTTGTACATTTAGTTTATCTGATAGAATGTTGGTACAGTTGGTTTATCTGAAAGGATGTCTGTACAGTTGGTTTACCTGATAGGATGTTTGTACAGTTGGTTTACTTGATAGGATGTTTGTACAGTTGGTTTATCTGATGGGATGTTTGTACAGTTAGTTTATCTGATAGGATGTTTATACAGTTAGTTTATCTGATAGAATGTTGGTACAGTTGGTTTATCTGATAGGATGTCTGTACAGTTGGTTTACCTGATAGGATGTTTGTACAGTTGGTTTACCTGATAGGATGTTTGTACAGTTGGTTTACTTGATAGGATGTTCGTACAGTTGGTTTACTTGATAGGATGTTTGTACAGTTGGTTTACTTGATAGGATGTTTGTACAGTAGGTTTATCTGATAGGATGTTTGTACAGTTGGTTTACTTGATAGGATGTTTGTACAGTTGGTTTACTTGATAGAATGTTTGTACAGTTGGTGTGATCATGGTGTTCCTTCTCTGGGTGACATCATGGTGTTCCTTCTCTGGGTGACATCATGGTGTTCATTCTCTGGGTGATATCATGGTGTTCCTTCCCTGGGTGACATCGTGGTGTTTCTTCTCTGGGTGACATCATGGTGTTCCTTCTCTGGGTGACATCATGGTGTTTTTTCTCTGGGTGACATCATGGTGTTTCTTCTCTGGGTGACATAATTGTGTTCCTTCTCCGGGTGGTATCATGGTGTTCCTTCTCTGGGTGACATCATGGTGTTCCTTCTCTGGGTTACATCATGGTGTTCCTTCTCTGGGTGACATCATGGTGTTCCTTCTCTGGGTGACATCATTGTGTTCCTTCTCCGGATGGTATCATGGTGTTCCTTCTTCGCAAAAAATAAAATAGGAACATTTTTTTTTAACAAATCCTTTATGAGAGGATACCCTTCCGCTTTTCAGAAAAAAAAAATGTTTTTAAAAAGTGGAGGTTTTACCCCTCCTGAAACCCAAATGTATTATTTTACATTTAATTATATTTTATTATTTTATGGAAATGTAAACTGGTAATAAATGAGAAGAAAGGGAGGTCAAGCTTTCACAATTTAAAAAAATAAAATCAAAGGGGAGCCTACTCAATAAATCATAACTGTTCCATCTTTTCCTTCAAGCGGGCACCAGGCAAGTCTATCACGTATACTGTTTGCGCTATAAAAGAAGGTAATCAGGCATGTTATTTTTTCTAATTGTATTTCCAGTCAGATATTTTCACGCGTTATGTCATGTTTTATTTATGTCCTTAGTCTGTTTAAACATAACACAAACTTCAATGTCACCATGTACCAGTGGCAAGCGCACTCGACTGGCGTACCGATGGTCACGATTTGTTCCTGAGGCCTACGGAGTCCCCGAGTCACCCAGCTTCGAATGGGTACCGAACTAAAAATAGTTAGGCGGCATGGGTAATGCATGTATCTCTCATAACCGTGGCCTGTGACCGCTGCATCACTTGCCAACAGAACATCTGTCATGGTATGTGGACGCAATTATCATGCTGCATAGAATGAGCGTCTTTATATCTAAGATAAGATAAGATAAGATAAGATAATGTCCAAGGTAAATTACCAGTCTTTTAAATTTTAAGCCTTGGTATATTCTTATCATATGTCATACAAACAAAAATTGAAATTGAAATTTTATTAGCTATATATCTATATTAAAAAAGTAAAACTTGGTTATAATTGTAAATTAAATTTATATTTTCATAAATAAAAATGAATGATGCTTTAGCAAAAAAAAAAAGGAGTATATTTCTAATAATAAGATAATACTTTAACTTGTATAACAATGGTGGGTTTATTAAATGCATCAAATGCAACATTACGAACGGCGAATATTGACGTTGATGAAAGTTCAGCGGTAGACGTATTGATAATATAAAAGTACAAAAGGTAGGAAGTTAAAAATCGATATTGGAATGTAATGAATTTTTTTTTCAATAAATTAAAAGTTGGGAATAAACGAGCAATATTTATTTTCTAGCAAATATTGTCTATACACTTAAACGCTAAAAATGTGTTGAATTTAGTTATTAACGATACAGGACTTAATGAGTTGGTTTATTTTTTTAAATGAATGATTTTAACCTATATCTCGTACTGACAAAAAAAAATTTTTTTTAATAAATAAAAAAAAAAAATAAAAAATAAAAAAAATACAGTAGAATTTTAATTTTTAAAATATAATAATAATAATAATAATAAAATGATGATTTATATAGCGCTGTATCCCAGCAAGGAGCCAGGCTCACAGCGCTTTACATGGAAACAAAAATACATATATAAATAAAAAGAAACATTCATAGCATATTAACTACATAAATAACAATACGGTATACTCAATACATCAGCTACGCTAATCAATTACAGAAATGTGGTTTTATTATTTTTGAAAATAAATTTTAAAGAGATGTGTCTTAAGTGCAGTCTTAAATGACTTAGCAGTTGAAATGCTACGAATGTGTAATGGAAGAGAATTCCATTGTTTGGCTGCACAAAAGGAGAATGACCTTTCGCCAAAATATACAAATAAGAGTATCAAATTAGTTGTTTCTTTTTTTACGGTATATAATTAACACTGATATTTATTGTAAATGAGTTTTAATTTAATTGATTTGATGTTTGTCTAAACATAAAAGTCAAAGTTTTTATCTACAGGCATTTAGTGTATATGTGAAAACATTACAATTTTTACATAGCAAGTAAGACCAACATAAAAAATAACCACCACACGTGTTGAAGATTCTCTTTTGTCCATGCTAGACCAATATTCGAAACATAACGAGATGATCACAAAGATAATGTTGAAATTAAACATTGTGTCTTGTAGTTTAGGCGGATGCAACTTAACTGTGATGAATGATGTCAGAGATACCAGGCAGACACCCTATAAAACAACCATGGTGTTTATATGAAAGATAACACGGAAATGAGATCGATAATTTGACCAACATGATTTTTGACGAACATGATTAGGACAAACATGGTTATGACAAACAAGATTATGACAAACATGATTATGACAACCATAATTAGGACTAAAGCAATTATGGCAAACATGATTATGACAAACATGATTATGACAAACATGATTATGACAACCATAATTATGACTAAAGACTAAAACAATTATGGCAAACATGATTATGGCAAACATGATTATGACAAACATGATAATGACAAACATGAGTATGACACAAGAAATAATAAAAAGTTAATATGTCCTTTCCTTTCTTACCTTGTTCACAGGTAGCCCCCTGGTAGCCGGTGACACAGACAGAGCACTGCCCTGTAACGTGGTCACATCCTCCATTCAAACAGCCGACTGGGCAGTTCTGGGAGCAGTTGTTACCATGGTGACCGTAGGCGCAAACTAAAGTGGCAAAAAACAGAAACAAATAGCCCCATGAAATCTTTACTTTAGATAATATAATAAACCCTGCTCTATAATCTATAGAAAATACAGTCTAGCTGCAGGATCACAAAACGTATTATCTTATACCTCTAATATTTCTGATTGACTAATCATATTCCAGCCAGTATTAAATTAAGCATCATTTTATCTAATAGAGAGTACCCGAAAACTTCTAATGTTTTTTTTAGTTAATTTCTAATAAGTTGTGATATACCCAGATCACAAATTGTCCCGAGGTATCCAGGGGCACATACGAAGCAGTGGCCAGTCACGTGATGACAACCCTCATCCGAACAACCGGAAGGACAGGCCTGTAAACAGTTGTTGCCGTAGGAACCATGATTGCAAACTGAGGATTGTTGAAGAAAGCTTTTATATTTCGCCGTATTTGTAAAGTGTAATTATTATATAAGCAAATGTAAGCCACAAATAACGAAAAAAATTTGAAAAGCTTAGTTAAAGAGATTTAAAGTTTTACTTCACGATCTGCAGAGATAATTAATAGACAATTCCATCATCTCTAAATATATCATACGTCGCCAGTGTGTGAGTTTTAATTACACCTTCTGAGTTTAATCTGTTCCAGATTCTTTACTTGTCAAGCGAAACACCAGTTTAAGGAGGCAATTTTTCCCCATATAAACCAATGTAAAATACGATAATACATTCCATGCTAAAAAGTACTAATTTTTTTTTAAAAAGTATTACTTAAGATTTGTTTAAGAGTAAATGAACTTGAATACAATTTAGATTTTTAAAAAAAACGTGAACAAAACGATTTATTTATGACCAATAATTAATCATTTTTATCTAGAAAAATGTCCACACACATTTGTTTTTTTCTGGCGCTTCAAAGTTTGACGCAAATGTGTAATAATAGTTTCGTAGACACTCTTGACACTCTATTCATCTCCTTAATTGTTCTTTATAATAGTGCAGATCGTTAATCTTTGCCGATTGTAGAATATTTGCTCGCTAGATTAGCAACATTGTTTGCGCTTTTCAATGTTTTGTCGTTTCATTTAAACATTATTTTTTAAAATCTATTATGATTTTCTTCTTTTAGTATTTTTTAAAAGATATTTTAGCTTCCTTATTTCTTGCACAAATGAATTTCCAGGAAAAAAATGGACTTTCCATTGCTGCGTCGCTCGTTATGCGAATTTTCGCTTGTTAAGAGAGCAACCTTTACCTAAGACTTTCTGCTGGTTATGCGAAAAACTTGTTATGAGAGGTGAATTTATTGAAAGGTTTGACATTATATTACAACTCCTACCTTTAGAGCAACCCTCGCCATAGTATCCAGGGGCGCATCCAGAGGGGCAGTATCCAGTTTCAACATAGCACTGCTCATCTTTCATTGCACAGTTACAGTGAAGTTCACAGTCCAGACCGTAACTACCATTTGGGCAGATGTAATCTAGGAGCACATACGAATAGAAATTAATGTCATGTGTGCTCAAGAACATGTAGAAAAAGAAATTAGGGGCAGGTGTGCTGTAAGAACTATTAAACTCTAAACCTAACAAACACTTAACTAAATAGACAAAACAAAAATTATATATATATATATATAAATAATTTTAAAAAAAAGAAATAAATAATGCACACCAATCCATATGGACACAAACACAATTTAAGGTAAAAGACTGTAAAATCCAATGGCAAAAGACACAATAACACACAAGCTATAATACACTACTAATCCAAGCTTAATATACACAACTAAACAGTGTCGACGTTTTGATAAATACTGTTGGGAAGTGTTGTGTCACTGTTGTGATCTTGAGTTGAAATGACTTCAACCGTTTACTATGGTAGAATATCTGGCCACTCGTTAGATGTCATAAGTTGTCGAAAGGTCTATATTTAGTTAGTGAGTGTGGAGGAGAATCACAGATACAGCGATGCAGATCAATTAGAGAGATAATGTACAGGAATTAAGAAATTAATTAGGTTAAGCAAAACTAAGAAAGTTTAGTCTTTGTATAAAATTAAAAGTACTTTATCCGAACCGGTGATATCCATAAATAGGCCCATTTCATCATAAGCCCATGGGCCTGTACATAGAAAGTTTTTCCGTATACAGGCCCATGGGCTTACGTTTGTTACAAAACCTATTAAACGAACAACCCGAAAGGTTTTATTGAATAGAAACAGTCATTAAAATTTAATTTGTGTGTGTGTCTCTCTGTGTGTGTGTGTGTGTGTGTGTGTGTCTGTGTGTGTGTCTGTGTGTGTGTGTGTGTGTGTGTGTGTCTGTGTGTGTGTGTGTATGTGTGTGTGTGTCTGTGTGTCTGTGTGTGTGTCTGTGTGTGTGTCTGTGTGTGTGTATGTGTGTGTCTGTGTGTGTGTATGTGTGTGTGTCTGTGTGGGTGTGTGTGTGTCTTAGTTTATGTGTGTGTGTCTGTGTGTGTCTGTGTGTGTGTGTATGTGTGTCTGTGTGTGTGTCTGTGTGTGTCTTTGTGTGTGTGTGTATGTGTCTGTGTCTGTGTGTGTCTGTGTATGTGTGTCTGTGTCTGTGTGTGTGTCTGTGTGTGTGTATGTGTATGTCTGTGTGTGTGTATGTGTGTGTGTATATGTGGGTGTGTGTGTGCCTGTGTGTGTGTGTGTCTGTGTGTGTGTGTCTGTGTCTGTGTCTGTGTGTGTGTCTGTGTCTGTGTGACTGTGTCTGTGTGTTTGTATCTGTGTGTGTGTCTGTGGGTGTGTGTGTGTCTGTGTGTCTGTGTGTCTGTGTGTATGTGTGGGTGTGTGTGTGTCTGTTTGTGTGTGTGTGTGTGTGTGTGTTCAAACGATCAACCACGATAGTATTATTTCTCTGAATATCTTACGTGAAAAGTATATCGTGTGTCGTACCTGCACACTGCACATGCATTTCCGTTTCCATATAAACGCCCATGGGCCTTCACTTGTTCAAAAAAATCAATCTTGTAACTTCAATATTCCGTTTTGAAGCCCCGGGCATATTTACGAAAATCTCCGGTACTGCTAACGATAAGGGCCTTAAAGTAAATAGAAAAGTTTGATGAATTTTATTGATGCCCGTAATTTTTTGTGTTTTTTCTTGAACAACGCATGTTTCCTCTCATTGTTGTGTCAGATTATTAAAAGTCAATTACTGTGTCGTAACTCAAATGCGCAGGGCTCAATTTCTTGTCTATTTTTTAATCCGAATCACAACATGTGAACAATATTTAACAAGAAATGCAGAGAGATTGATGCTCTCATTAAAAATTATTTGTGTAATATTAAACACAATTTTGTTGAAGAACAAATTAGAATATACTTATGTCACTAAAATAAGCGGATTACTGTTCTTTTGTATTTATATTGAATTTTTTTTTTCATTTTGGCTTATTTTAACTGATAAATGACAGTTTTTGAAATCTTAATATATAAAATATCAATTAATAAGACATTTGATTTCAAATCCGGAAGATTAAAGCTAAATCTTTAAATAAAGTTTAACAGTCTAAAAGAAAAAAAAACAACATTTTTTTAACAAATCTTGTATCTTTAAAATCAGTTTTTAAACAGTCACCAAAAGTAATTAAAAATTATCGTTTTATTAATTTTTTAAAACTTAGTAGCTTGATGCTCTACCCCATTCCTTCTTCGTTAGTTATTATTATCGTTAGTTATATTTCTCCCAGAAGGTCGTTCATACATAGACATTCCTTTATGCTGCAAGTACACGCATTCATTCTAATACAAGCATCTGCTCAGTAAAAAGAATAAAAAATCAATAAACAAAGTGTTACAAAAAACATTTAAATTGGATTAGCTACAAACGCCAGGCACTACCAGTTTGTCAAATACTATCATAGGCAAAATAGAAGAAGTGGCTGTCGTAACAGTTGCTGTCACATTACAATGCGGTAAACATTACAAAAAGGCGCCATTTTGAAAGACAGGAAATCAACGTTAATAAATAAAATAGGAGCGATAAATTTTCACGGCATGGAGTAACGTGAGCTCATAAACCCCAATCCACTTGTTAAACCTGTAAATCTCCCCAATACATATATCAACCTGTTAGGACTATCCCAATTATATTCCTGATCATCAAGGAATCTCAAGTGATGCGAAATCCATCTACCGTGCACTCATAACGCAAGTGATGGTAGAGAAAAAAAAACAAAACAAATGCGAGAACTACAAGGTTCCAGTGCAATGAAGCTATCACAGAAGATGGTTTGAGCTAAATCGCCCAGCCAGTGCTCTGGTCATTGCAGGGGTGGATATTTCTCACCAGCCTTTGATAAAGTATTACTTGATGGCAAGCCGGCGTCTTGTCTTAATGATATAGGATGTTCCTATTCCGCCCTCACACGGACATCGTTGGTCAACCCTGCGGACATGACCAGCGAAAGAATTGCCCTCAAATCTGCAAACATGGAGACCCTCCATTTAACACTACCCAAAGCTCCTATCAAGGTCGAGACAAGCTATGTAAAATGAGAAATTAATGCAGAATTCTGCGATTCGTCAATCTATCATCTAATTTTATGTTGCTGATTGGTGTTTTTTGGGGGAAAACCAAAAATCCCAATTTAGATCCACCTCTAGCAACAACACCGTACTACAAGAGATTAGGGAAGCGCAGAGGAATGAACCATCCCTTCAGAAATTATATGGGCCTACAGAAAGAAAAAAAACACACGGGTAAATTTTTGTTTTTTCCTGAAGTCGGATCTAATGTATGTCTGACCCCAGGAAGGAGATAACAAAAGAAATCGTTGGTTGTCCAAGTGACACACATATGGGAGGTCATGAAGAAAGCAAATGATGTCACAATGTACCGGATCTCTTACTTTAATTACTGGCCCGGAATTACTCAAGAAATTAAGAGAGATGTGTAATCCTGCCCCCGATCTTATCTGTTACAGAGGCACCTTCTTTACAGAAGATTATTGCGTCATACGCTTATGCCGGAAAAGATCCACCTGTGGAGAGAATACTGGATTTTGTTTCTATGGGTGTTTTTATGATTATGGCAATTCTCACATTCACAAGGGACGTAAAGTGAACTCAACAAATGAACAAGACTTGTATATTTTAAATACATTGTACAACTTGTACAGTACACAAATAAATCGTCAAATTAAAACGATTCCTAGCAATAAACAATTCGATTCTTAAATCTACTAGCTATAGGTCTTTATTTTGTAACACTTAAATTTTATGAACTGTGCTTCCGAGGGTTGAGAATATATATATATATATACATATACATATATATATATATATAAACAATATAAAAGCTAAATTCATTTTCTCCGTAACGCTGAGGGACATAGTACAACAGTCAATAGCAGTTAGTAAAAGCGTGTGGTGTTTCTCTGCGTTAAATATAACTTAGACGTCATTTTTTGAGGTTATAATTTAACTTTAGAAAAGGGAGCGATGTATAAAGAGGATTTGATGATTTATAATTATAAAATACTTTATGTACATCTCAGAAAGTTCAATACGTAGTATTTATCAAACAGGGATAAGTTACACATTTTAATTTTATACTGCCACAATATTTTAATAAAATTTAAAAAAATAAATGCAAGTACCGGAGTACAGTAATAACGCATATCATAGTACAGCATACGCAATAGAATTGACAAAATCGGGAACAATTTCAACTCCAACTTAAACAGATAAATACAGTATACACAGTTCATGTAATAATAATAATAATAATAACGTACAGTACAATAAGATTCGATGTAGTTGAGAGCTCACTTGCGATTATGCGGTGTCGTGAACAAGTAACTGCCAGCAGTTGATGGTATATACGATATACACAACAATTGTAACATACACTACACAACAACTGTAATAGACACTACACAACAAATATATTAGACTCTACACAATAAATGTAATAGACACTTCAAAACAGATGGAAAAGACAACTACACAACTTACTTAATAGACACCATATGTTATGGGCCCAACTACAAATATAACGTAACACACAAACACAAGATATAACAAACGTAACAGACGAGACTCACCAAAAGTAAGAGACACTACACACAAATAGTTGTAGGCACTACATAACAAACGTAACAGAGCTGTAAGGCACAGAACATAAATCTTAATCTACACAAATACAGACAAAACATAATGTGCACTACGTCCTAAAAGTAATTAACCCGAATATACAACAAACGTCTCAGACAAAGCCTAACGCTAATGTAAACGATACAACACACAAGCAAAACTTGACAAAACTGATGATACACAACACATCTAGCAGTCAATGAAACCCTACACAAATAGAACTACACACAATATGTAAAAGAAAATTACACACGGAACTTTATAGACATCACAAACCTAAATGAATTAGCACAACTACATAACAAAACATAATATAAACTACAAAGCTACAACTGTACACCATCCATAACAGACAGCACCACACAACAAACGTTGACACTTACCACCGTAGGCCTCCACCTCACAAAGAATCAATTCCAGGTACATTTCCTCTCTGGTCTTGATCCTAATTCTTGAGATTCCTTGTAACATCTTGTGTACGGTGTAAACACTTTGAACATTGGGATTAGTGTCTTGGTAACGGTACGCGGACAATGAACCATTAAACATTTCAATAGTAAAACCTTTGAGGTTGGATGAATAGTTTCCGCTTGCAGGTGCTAAAGCTGTGTGAAATGGAAACAAATTGCCTTACTTTTGGGCCTAACGTACGCCTTGTAAATGAGTAGCTTGATCTATATGTTTCCTATATTTTACACATACATATCTAAATAAGATAGATTTCTAGATCCATATGTCTATAACTACGCTCTACACATAAATATTGAAATAAGAAGAATTTCTGGATACATATGTCTACTACTACACTCTATTTAAAACCAACACTGAACCAGTAACAAGAAAACTGTAATAGGCGTGTGTAGGCCAGTATGGGTTGATTTGACCAGAGCAGTTTTACATGTAATGAATACGATTACAAATGACCTTTTACCCAGTGGCGTCGTGAGGGGGAGGGCTAGGGAGGCTAATGCCTTGGGCGGCACTCTGATAGGTCGGCGAATTCCTCGTCGTTAATTAGCTTTTAAGAATTAAAAAAATGAATTGGGAATTTGTATGAAAATAAATTGAATACCAAATAAGAAATTGATAAAAGAAACAAAGCAAGTATCTTAAAATATGTGAACAGCTCTACTGTCAATCAAACCCCATATAGAATATCAATTATTCTGATTATAATGCTATTGAACTGTAAACTCAAGAAGCGAAAGTAGTATGCACCGTGGCAATTTTCCGCTGGTGATGAATTAATTATTGAAATTTGACAGCCGCCCATGTTGTGGAAAGGAACATTGTTGTAACCGATCATTTTCAAACATGAGCCAATCGTACTCCCAGGGTGGAAATAGTTGGTTGCGGAAAATTCATAATTGTTTATTAGCTTCTTAACAAGTAAACTGTCAAATTAGGTTTAATGAAATACAATTTCTTGAAAATGAAAGGAAAGATAAATAGGATGAAAGGAATAGACTTCTAAAAATGAAAAAAAAAGGTTGTTCTATAAGAAAACAAAATAAAGTGGCAAAACGTTTTTGTTAGAGTTTTTGATATTACAGAATCCTGACAAAATACAATGAGGCTTCTAGAGGTTATAGAGAGAACAATACTAATGCAATTAAAAGCAATGTATGAAACTGATGAATCTGCTGAAATATTACTATGCAGTGCTTCCAGACAGCATGTCAAAGGGGTAAAGAATTTATAAACTTAAATTCAAAATGAGCGTATTTCAATTTTTAGGAGATAAATTTGGCAAAATATCTTTCAGGTACAAAATAAGAAATATAAAAATGAATCTACTTCTAAGTAGATTTAAAACAAACTATGGTCTGAACATTTTGGAACGCTGCGTTCCAGATTCTGTTAGTAATTATTCTTTGCTTGAAATAATCCAGGGGCTCAAGAAAGACTCAAAGACATCAATCTCTATGTATAGTTGGTACTTAAGAAAGACTCAAAGACATCAATCTCTTGGTCTAGTTGGTACTCAAGAAAGACTCAAAGACATCAATCTGTATGTGTCGGTGGTCATTGTCTAGGGGTTCTGATCGAGACTTCACCGCCAACTTGCGTACATAGATTGAACACAAAGTCCTTGTGCTAAAAGCAATCTTTATTCACATGAGTCTTCACTCGCAACATATCTCTATAATAGTAGCACAACTCCGTGCACATTAACTTCAACATGTAACAGCCCTCGGTCCAACAGACCGACCCTGCGCAACGCTAAGCCTCGTGTCTTAACTTCAAATGTAACAGACCTCGGTCAAACAGACCGACCCTGGGCAACGCTAAGTCTCGTGTCTCTCTTGTGTTCACTTGTCCCGTGTTCACCTGTGTGCCCCGTCGACTTGTGTTCCTCCAACTGAGACACACCCGACTTATATCCCCGTGGGCCTGGACTAACCTTGCATGGTTTCTGATCCACGGCCCCACGTGAATCTCGCTCACTAAACATCATCCATGATCTTGTGTCCACTCAGACATATCACTTTAACAAACAGTGATTCTCTTAGCCCTGACAGTATGTCTAGTTGGTACTTTGCTTAAACAATTAATTAAGCAACATTTCTCTCAGTGCTGCTTCAAATAAAAGGAGCAAAATGGTTAAACCATAAATGTGTAGCATTTGCTACTCACAGAGAAGCTAATTAATTGTTTAAAGGATGATTAGGCGTTTACTAAACTTTAACGTGGAACGTATACATTTTTATTGAAGGAGAAAAAAAAATTAAAATCAAGGTGATATGTTATGTAGAAAAAAACCTGGGAGAAATATTTTTCCTTATAACATTAGGTCACTTTAAAAATTCATGTGAGGCTTCAGCACATATGAATGTGGAGAAAAATAATGATTTTAGTACACCAGTTAAGACTACTTGAATATAAAATTTGAGTAGTATCTCACATGACATTTTCAAGCAAAGAGTTACTGAGAACCAGTTACCTATGTTGTAAATCTGAACCCAATTAATGTTGACGAGTCTTCCAAAGTACAAGTCCCAGTGCTGTTTGCGGTCGTGTGTGGCTGTGTCTGTACAATAATATGTATTTTCATTACGTGTTATGCCATCCACCGCCTTATCCGCTGTTTACTTGGAGTAGTAATCTGAAGAGTGCGAGGCTCTCTCCTTGATGGCCACATTTCTGCCTGATGTTAATGGATGGGATATGTGTTATATACAAGAAACTGTCTGCTTTTTCTGTGAAATATGTAATACAGAATAAAAATAAGGTAATAGTTTCTATATGTTTAACTAATAATAAAATGTTACCTACCTCCACTTATGTGCACTGAGCATAGAGTATAGTTTGAATACCAGCTTAGAAATACAGTATTCACTTTAGTCGTTAAGTTGAAGTACATGTCTGTTGTAGTGGCCGATACTTTTGATATCCGCTTGTTGGTGTACTCTACCACATCATTTAAAGTTGTGTTGAAAACCAGAGACACAGATTTCCAGTCTGTTATATAGATTAATGGAACATTTAATAGGAGAGTCATATTTTGCCTGCCTGTCATTCGAGGAGTAAATATAACGCTATTACTTTTTGTTCCATAGTGGTCAAAAGTTGGCAAAGCCTGTGTTGAGTACCTCAGTACATAGTTTTAGAATCACAACAATTTTAGATCCGTTGCGGGTAGGGGTTAGGTCCAACAACGCAATAGGGCACCCAACTTAGAGTTAGAGAAAGATTTTGGATAATTTGTATTTTGTATATGTCAAGGTTTAATGCTTTTATTCTTTATATGTTGATTGATATGTTGTTTATTGATAGCTAGGTATTCGCTATAATTGTTTTCAGCTATTAAGTATTAGTAGGTGACTATCAGTTAAGCCAACATAAAGCAGACCAGGCATTAGACGTGCTGGTGTTGATGAAAGGGGACAAGTAGACCCCATCTCTAAACGGGAGAACTACTGTGACAGACTGTCGATACGGCGCAGACCAGGCTGTCAATTTCCACATAGCTGAGGCATCACCCTGGACTGACTTCCGGAAACATATTCTTACAACGCAATTTGTAGATGATACTCCTGACTGCGGAGCACTGACGTAGACGTACCATCCACTCATCTATTGGCCACTCCCACTGACCAGAAGAAGTTTTGTCTTACGCAATCTTTATTTACATTGTTAAATATATATGTAAGTTAATACATTCCATTTTGTAATGTAATATTTTTCATGTACTATATATCACCTGTGTTTTGTACAGAGGTGTTGTGCGTCATTAGCAATGTATGTTTAGATATTGTGGTATTTGTAGTGTAGTTCTGGTTTAACACTAATACTTATTTTAGTCAATCAATTGTAGTACTGGGTGATACAGCCAAATATTATAATATAGCTAAGATACCCCAGACAACTAGAGTCATAAATGAATTGGTATCTATACCCTATAGGCATCAGTACTCAACAGCCAGGACCTGAAAAGGGAGCTAATTGACCACTTCTCTAGATACGCCCCAAAGGACTGACAGTGTCTCCTTCAGCTAAACCCAACCTTCTGGTCTTCACGTGTGGCTGATATATTAAGTCATGCAGACCATGTTTCTACTAAAAGAAGAAAGGGAGAAGGCGGCTCACGAGCGCCTCAAAACCAGTCGCTTCGGTTAGCTGAGGCTCGTTAACCTTGGCTGGTATTTTATCTAGGAGACGAAAACTCTGAATTCAAATTTTCCGCTGCCTTTGACGCGAAAGCGACTTAAGGAGTAAATACTGAGAAGAAAAAAATGAATAGGAGCAACTACAAATGGTATTTAAATAAAAGGAATGTATATTCCAGCAGCACCCGGGACGCCAATTGCGCCAAGATGCATTGGTTACACCATTGACGTGGAGAGGAAGGATATGATGTATGGGCAGCAGCAAAGTCTACATAATACTCGTCCAAGCTTGCATCACCCCTGAAGAGGATACCCCAGCGTCACCGCTAGGTGTCAATAAAACATGTAAAGCAGAAGTTACCGGTTCTAAGAAAAAGCTCAATTGACGTAGAGCAAGGCATGAGGGGTCATCTCTGACAGTTAGAGCGACTACCAAGTCTCACTGGATAGTTAACGCAATCCTCAAACTGGGTAGCCCCTGGTCAAATAGGTGCTTTCCCTGTCATGGCTTGACTTCTCCGCTGGAGATTAGAGTACCACTCAATAAGTGGACGAAAAGGCCCTTCACAAAGAAATGGAAAAAAGCAAACATGTTTTCTAATCGATAGCTGGAAAGTGAGGACTATGTGTTCCAGGAATCACAGATTGCCTGCATTCTACAAACGACTCACGTAAAAAAGGTATAATTGATAGACAGCTAAACAGACTGAAGATTAATATTGCATGCGATCAGGAGACTAGGCTACCACAAAAGGACTAACTATAAGAGACAAATTACAACTCCTTTTGGCAAGGCAGACAAACCCAGGGCCAAAACTGCATTGTGTAGGTTTTGGAATCAAGAAAAATGTACTACCATTCATTGAACACCCATCATAAGGCATTATCCCTTAAAGTCATATGACAGCTGCAGGTACATGAATCATTCTTAGTACGTAAGCCCAAACTCTTTATTCAACCCTTAAGAGATGAACCAATCATAGGGCGCCTTAGACCAAACAATAGCAATTATAAAAAAAGATGAGGCAATTTACATCCTATGAGATTTCAATACTCAAGTGGGGAGTGACCACAAAGCTTGGTCAACATGCATTGGTCTGTTTGGAAGATGAAACATAAAAGAGAATGGACAGAGGCCACTGGAATTGTGCTGCTCTCGAGACTTGTGTATGTCAAACACATTTTGTGATTTCAATGATATAATCCAAAAGTCTTGGAGACAACGTCTATCGTGAAAATGGAACGAGCTAGACCTCATCATCATCAGGCGTGCACAACTGAATAGTGTTCTGATCACTTGCAGCTATCACAGTCGTAACTGCCACAAGGATCATTCTTTTGTGGCCAGAAAGGTACAAATAAAGTGGAATAACGTGTAACACACCAACAAAAAGGTATGTTCATGCTTCAACACATTTTGCAAGGAAGACAATGGGAAAAAAGATGTTCACAGAATAAAATGCATAAAGGTGTCTAAATGACTTCCCTATTTGTCACAATTAACTCCAAATAGATCCATCTCAGTGACATGATCACACAAAACACTGGTTTGATGCATGAAGCTAAAATTTAGGCTTTTATGTCCTACAAGGAAAATCCTTAAAAAAACAGGCTGTTTGCCTTAAAACAGCCAAGTTGCATGTTAAAAGTCATACGTCAATGTTACAATAACTGTTGGCTTAATTTCTGCTCCACCATACAGTTAGCTTGAGACATGGATGAATTTTAAATCCTTGTATGAAAATATTTCAAAAATTTAATGGCCCTTAGACGTCCATGGTTCTTTTCCCCCTAAATTTCTAAACTTGAGAAATTATTAAAGTCCAGAGATCGCAGCTAAAGTAGTAGATTGAGCATTATGTAAAACTAATGCAACAGTTACCATATTCTCCCACAATGATTTAGCTAACATCCCTGATAAGCTACTCATGGAAGAACTTAATGTCGTGCCCACACAAGTGGGCTGAGCAAAGCAATTGACCGCCTAGCTAATGGAAACTATCGCGATGTCTCAACTCTTAGTGTTTTAGGAAATGTTTTTATAATAACACGATTACCGAGTTTATCAAAAGATTTATTGCGTTTTTCTGACAATCTTCGTTGTACCATAGACATTGTGATCTTCATACCATAGACATTGTGATCTTCATACCATAGACATTGTGATCTTCATACCATAGACATTGTTATCTTCATACCATAGACATTGTGATCTTCATACCATAGACATTGTGATCTTCATACCATAGACATTGTGATCTTCATACCATAGACATTGTGATCTTCATACCATAGACATTGTGATCTTCATACATCAGTTCCCGGAAATGCAGAGAGCAGCAGAAGCCACTATGCATTGCCTTTGTTGATCTTACTAAACCCTTAGATTTAGTCAGTCGTAGTTGGCTATTGCAAATCCTGGAAAAAGGTTGATTGCTCCCAAAAACTACTTGTCATTATCAGGCAGTTCCATGAAAATAGTCTGGGAACAGAGCAGTTGGATTGAGCTACATCAGATATATTTCAAGTCTGCACTGGAGTTTGACAATGTTATGTATTCGCACCAAACATGTTCCCAATATTATTTACTGTATTGATTCGATACACAGTTAATGATAACTGTGATAGAATCTTGTTACACACCAGAGCTGATGGATGACTATTCAACGCTGCTAGTTTCCGAGACGAAACCCTAAGGTAGATGCCCTAATTCACGACATTCTTTTGCGGATGATGCGCTACTAATAGCGCAAACTGAAACTGGTTTGCGGCAACTTTTTTCCAACGCCAGCAAATCATATTGTAAAATAGAAACATCCTGGCCAAAAACACACACATGATCGCCCTACTATCAATACAGACAATGAAAACTTTGAGGTGTTAGATAGCTTCCCCTACTTGGGGTCCAATATTTCCAACTCACTGTCCTTCTTTTACGAAATAAATAGAAGAATTGGCATAGAAACGTCACAAAGGGGAAACTAAATAAAGGGGTTTTGCAAAATAACAAGCTAACGGAGAAAACCAAACTGTGTGTTTATCAAGCCTGCGTCATCAGCATGCTGTTATAAGGGAGCGAGACATGGACCAGTTAAACATCCCATGAACACTAGCTAATAGCTGCCACTTGAGGTGGCTTAATCGAATCATTTGCATTAAATGTGAGGGCAAATTGCAAAATATTGAGTTCTTAATGCATGCCGATATCCGAAAACATCAGTGAGACGCCGAAGATGGCTAGGACATGTACAAAGTATTAGCCCTGGTTGCATCTCCAAGCACCTCCTATGGAGAACTAGCCTCTGATTCTAAAGATATTTGCTAGAAGGACGTGAATGCAGCCAGAAAAAGAAAAAAGTGACAGGGATTTAAATCAGAAAACCGATACGTGATGCAAAGAGGAGCAAACTATGGAGGAGTCTATAGACAGAGTAGCTAGGAGAGTTGCCAAAACATTGAAAGCACATAACTCATGTGAAAAAGCCGTGGTAAGGACTGCAACTAAAAGGTGAGACTTTTGAGCCACGTGAGGAAATACCACACAACGCAATGGTAATGGACCATCGTCGTTCGAGGCGGAAGGATGACGACAGTAATATTTAATAAATTACTTGTAAATTCTTTTCTTCAAATTTCCGAAGTTTTTCCAAACTATGATTTAAATAACATCCATTTGGTTGATGAGAAATATTTTTTAATGTTTTACAAAAAATTGATATAATAAATTGGATGTGTGAAAAAAGTCCGTGGTGAGATGGGGCTCAGAGAAAGCGAGGTTTGAAATTATAATACTGACATAATTCAGGAGCTGCTAAGAAATTTTTGAAAAATAGCAAACACCTAGAGGGGATAATAATCGGAATTTTTAGTAGCTGCGGTAATTGAGACTCGTAAGCTCTGCCGTGGTGGCGCCGGAGTGATACTATGTTGATAGCGAGTCACAGTAGGGAAATTCCACACCTCCCTTGGGAGGCACACTTAAGTGGGAGGCGTTTTCGACCTAGTGTCCTGGACGCCCAGGCGGCCGCTTGTAGCAGCGACCGCTCCGGGGGGGGGGGGGGCTTCTCAGTCTTTACGTCCCTTAGGGGGCCAGAGGGCTGAGGGGGTTTTCCTGGAAGCCCCATGAAGAGCGCAAGCTCGGGACTGCTGATTTTCGTCCACATGTAGGATTTTCAGTAACTGCGGTACTTGAAATTATTTTTGTGACTTAAAACTACATGGAAAACTATTGCATAGCCAACCATAATGATAGCAATTATAATTGTTACTAACCTTAGTAATAAATCATTTAGAAAGCTAGAGCGTTGATATAATTTAAGATCCTTGACTTTAAAATTATAGAGTCTCCCTACATGTTTTAGCCCTCCCCCTCCCCAAATAAAAATATACAACACCTCTTTAAATCTTGAAACTTAACAAACCAACTTACCTAGAAATTCCTTAAGTCTTGTAACTTGACAAATTAACGTACCTAGAATTTCCTCAAAGTCTTGTAACTTGACAAACCAACTTACCTAGAATTTCCTTAAGTCTTGTAACTTGACAAACCAACTTACCTAGAATTTCCTTAAGTCTTGTAACTTGACAAACCAACTTACCTATAATTTCCTTAATTGTAACTTGACAAACCAACTTACCTAGAATTTCCTTAAGTCTTGTAACTTGACAAACCAACTTACCTAGAATTTCCTTAAGTCTCGTAACTTGACAAATCAACTTACCTACATTTACCTTATGTCTCGTAACTTGACAAATCAACTTACCTAGAATTTCCTTAAGTCTCGTAACTTGACAAACCAACTTACCTAGAATTTCCTTAAGTCTCGTAACTTGACAAATCAACTTAACTAGAATTTCCTTAAAGTCTTGTAACTTGAAAAACCAACTTACCTAGAATTTCCTTAAGTCTCGTAACTTGACAATTCAACTTACCTAGAATTTCCTTAAGTCTCGTAACTTGACAAATCAACTTAATCACATTTACTTAAATCATGTAACGTCACAAACTTTCTTACCCATAATTCCTTTAAATCTGATCCAATTAAATTGGTATTCTTCCTTCAAGTTTATATCTATCTGTAAGATATTTTGGAAGGGGGGAATGATAATAAATAAATACATTTTCATCTATGTTAGGATGTGACATCTTTAAGTTAGAAAGGAAAACAAAATTTAAGCGTTATGTAAAATTTTCTTTCACTTTCTAAATCATAAGAAATAATACTTATTTCAACTTATTAAATTTTAAAAGAAATATCTAATAAATTGGATATGATCTTTGACATTTCATGCGGCAGTTTAACCTTTGACACTTAAAGCGTACCCCATAATGTCCGCTTTTGGAACCACTAATGCAAGTGGAGTCAATGCCGTCTGTCAGTTCGCTTATCGCTCCAGATTTATTCCAACTCCAAAAAACTTTCCCAGAGACAGCAAAGTCATCTTCATCAAAAAGAAAAAAAATATAAGGATAATCAGTATCATAAAAGAATTGGAGCACGGGATGGGGGGTAGCTTAAGTGTGTAACGAATTGTATTAACTCTGGCTACGCTACTGAAGAGGTTTACAGAAAATGTAAGTTTAAAAAAAAAATCAAAACAGCTGATAATACGACATTCCAAACTTGAAAATGGCATTTTTAAAATCTTGTAATTGCGCACCGTGACTTGCTCATATTTGCATTCTCCTTCCCATTATCTCGCCAATGCCGTGCGCACGAAATCGATTTGAAAGATCATCCACTTTGATATTGTGAATTATACTTCACCTTAATCAGCTTATCAGTAATTTAAAACGTTTTCGCTTTGTGCCAACTGGAATGTGTATCATTTCTAATAGACGACAAAAGCGTACATTATTAGTTCTTTTTGTGCATAAGAAAACTTACAAATTGCACATAGGTTTCCACAGATAGATTTCTAGTTATTTTAAATTTTGATTTTTTTGTCTATTTAAAAGTAGTTATCTCATACCGCCCACCCCCCACCCCCACATACAAAATTATTTACAAATAGGCTTCACTTTTGCATATAAAGATACAATTCTTACAAAAAATATAAATCTCATGCAACAAATGAATTTAACGTCATACTTATAGATATGTCTACTTTGACAACTTACAGTACTGACACCACGGGCCGAACCATCCTAGGTCACACGGTGAGTTATCAAAACACGCTCCACTCTCGTCACATCCGTCCCTGCAGTGACATTTGAACTGACATCTACTGCCAAAGAAGCCTTCGTCACAACCAAGAGCTGATGGGATAGAAATAAATAATAAATTGTTGAAATGGTTACAGTAATAATTCTTTAACCGCCTAACGCTGCATAATAAAAGTTACTATTCCAGCTTCCAGTCATTTCCGATATGAAAGTAGCCTTCAGTATTCCAGTCCCTTAAGAATTCAGCGCTTAAGATTCCAGAAGATGTAAGAATAAACACATTCAGCATATAAGAATTCAGTCTAGAAGATATTTGACTCAAAACTTCGGCCTCTACAATTCCAGTCTCCGTCTTTCTAAGAAGTTGTGAATGTTCGGCTCTTTTTGTGAAATTCAGTGCCACCATTACCAAATGCTAAATGTAAACAATGTTTTACGCATAAGCCGTACACCACTGTGTATGCTTGAAATTACCAATGTAAATTAACAAATTTCAATGAGTTTTGAATTGGGATCTGGTTGTTTTGGTGGTTAAATAATATTGTAGAAAATCAAATCTTATCAAAGATCACAGCGTGTTTTCTTGAGCCGTTCATCATTCAAGACATTGGTGAGTGGCAATTTCAGTGGGATCATTGGTTAGAGAAGAAGTAGAGTTGATGATTGAAGAGTTGTTGATTGAAGAGTTGATGATTGAAGAGTTGATAATTGATGAATTGATATACCTACCGTAAGATGTGAAGAGAATTAAGAAACAAAGCCACCAAATGTTGACTGGCTTCCTGAAGTTCATCTTCAGTATTGGTCACCAGATACGTGCTACAGGCTAAAGAAATAATGAGAAGAAAGAGTGTAAGTATTCTAAAATGTGTTATAAAAATTTGTAGAGAGAGCATTTAAGAGTTGATAAAAGAAACAGATATATAAGACAATAATGGCTAGAGTGATTGAGAGAAAGATCCGAAGAGAGGCAACGAAAAATACACTATTTATTTCATTAAAAATTTGAAAATCACAATCAGTTATCGTCAAAAGAGTCATTCAATTTGAGGCAACAATGTCGGCTTCTCCCATAGTCCCAGAGACTAATGAATGTCAAGTCTATATGGAAGTTTTATATTTGACTAGGATTTTGTTTAAACACTGAACGTGGCCAAACAAAAAATAAATTTAAAAACTAGTCAAATGTAATTTAAATAAACATTCCCTTATAAACTTAATTCCTCTCCGTCTCTTTTAATAAAAAATCTTTGATAATAAAAAATTATAAAAATTCGATATGTTCCTCCCCGTTGTATATATGACATCCGTTTACTCCTGCTCCTCTACCCCCTGGCTTTTTTCTCTCCATTTCTAGGTGTGAAGGATGCTTCCACGACTTGAAAGGTCCTTACAGACCTTTGCCATCCAGAGTGTGCGCTCGTCGGCAATGGTCTCCCACGTTTTTTTGTCCATTTGTGCCCGGGACATAAATCTTTTGTGCAGACGTCCTGGAAGCGTAGGGCATGGGTGAACTCTTTTACTCATTGCAGTTGCCAGCTCACCGTAAAGCAGAGCTCTTGGAATACACTCTGAGCTCATCCTACGTACATGACCCAAGCACCGCAGGAGCCTCTAACTCAGAATTGTGTGCATACTCAAGATATGGCTTTTTCTGGGTACCTCGACATTGGTGATTTTAACTTGTCACTTGATGTGTAGGATACTACGCATGCTTTATAAGTGGAAGCTTGCTTTTAAGTTGCTTTATTGGCTTGGCGTAGATCATCCAGCACTAGCTGCCAAAGAGGAATGTGCTGAGTACGCATGACCTGGTATACAGTGATTTTCGTCCTTTCAGTGAGTTAAGCATTGTCTCTCACTCTTTGATTAAGCGTAGCAATGATGCGGCCTTGCCGATTCTGGGTTCTATTTCTGTTTTTGCTGGGAGAGTGTGCTTCTGGTGTTGCTGTAATATATGTGAAATCCTCGATGTTTCCCTCAATAAAGATTGCTAGGCGGCTGGTCTCATAGTTTTGATCTATTTGATGTTAATCGTTAAGCCAACATCATTGCATGCCTCTAAAAACTAATTGACCAGCAAGTGAAGTTTCTGTATATGAGGTAAGAGCTGCATCATCCGCGATGAGAAACATTTCGTTTAATACAGTTTCAACCTTGCATGGAGCCGGTTTATGTAGTATAGGATTCCGTCTGTCCTGGTATGAATGTTAACACCCTCGGAGCAGTCCTAGAAAACATGTCGCAATAGCTTCGATAAGAAGATAACAATGAGTTTTGGAGCCATTACGCATCACTGTTTGACTCCTCTACAAACTTGAAAGGGTTTTGAGGTGGCACCATTGAGAGAAATTTTGTTATGCATATTGGTGTGGAAGGACTCAGTGATGGAGAGAGCCGCGGCAGACGTATTATTTTTTCAAGTATACGAAGCATACTCTTGCACCTGCCCAGATTAAATGCCTTTGTTAAGTCTATAAAGGTAATGAAGAGGGCTTTCTGTTGCTCCCGACACTTCTCTTGCACCTGACAGAGTGAGAAAACATGTTCATGGTTTGCCGGCAAGCCAAAAAACCGATTTGTGATTCCAGGTACACATTTTGTGCTGGAATTTTCAGGCATGCAAGGACCACTCTGGCAAAGCTCTTTCCCACAATACTCAGTAAGAATATCTTCTCCTTCTCCTAAGCTCCACTTTTTAAAAGCCTTTTTTCTCTTTTTTTTTACTATTTGGAATCTCATTACGACAAAGACAGAGAGAGAAAGTTTTTGAGATGGGACAAATTATTGGATTAGATGTAACACATAACCAGATAAATGGATTAATTGTTATTAATGGATTTATAGGAGCAAGTATTGTTATTAATGGATTTATAGGAGCAAGTATTGTTATTAATGGATTTATAGGAGGAAGTATTGTGATTAATGGATTAAAAGGGGCAAGTATTGTTATTAATGGATTTATAGGAGCAAGTATTGTTATTAATGGATTTATAGGAGCAAGTATTGTTATTAATGGATTAAAAGGGGCAAGTATTGTTATTAATGGATTTATAGGAGGAAGTATTGTTATTAATGGATTTATAGGAGCAAGTATTGTTATTAATGGATTTATATGAGCAAGTATTGTTATTAATGGATTTATAGGAGCAAGTATTGTTATTAATGGATTTATAGGAGCTAGTATAGAGTAATTAATTATGTAGTAAACTTTTAAATTTACTTACATTAACTATTGATACGACAAGGTTTCAAAACTTTCAAATGTAAAAAAGTCTTGAAATGTTTCAAATGCTTGCAGCTCTTTGAAACGTTGGGCATGTCATCATTTCTTGATGAGTTTCCTATGAGAATGTGTTGTAGCTACGGTAATAATTTAAAACTTTCAACAACTAAAAAATTGCAATAAATCAAAACGAGGCTAACGGCGCCACCTAACGAAAAAACATCCAACCTGCTAAGCAGTCAAAGTCAAGATGGACTCTTTACAATTCGTGTAACTGAAAAACGGCTTCTATTTTCATTGCTGAAACCCTAGAATGCTATTTTTTTAAAGGATGCAGGTTTTGATTTAATGCCCCAGATTTCATCAGTCGAGGATGAACCACTTGAAAGAGACAATAAAGCGCATTCATTACTTTTTAAACTCCTAAGTGGAAACCAGGAAACATCATGACCACTGTCAGATAAATCAAGGCAGATTTTTATAGTTTGATTTGTTTTGTTTTTTTTTTTAAATATTTTCTCACTTTCAGTGTTTCTTTACTTTGGTGGTTAATCTCGGCATGTAATCAGCATTTTTCATAACCTTAAATGGTGATGTCTGTATACATGTGTTTGTTTGGGGGGGGGGGGAAGATGGTGGATGGTAATGTCAACATTGTGAGTCAAGTATCTTAGAAACATGTTTACTTAGGATATACCAATGCTATGAGAGAAAAATAAAATGTGAGAAATGTTACTGACTGTTATAGGTTTTTTTAAACGTTTTTCGATGGATTTGGATATTATCAGGCTAGTAGGGAAAAAATGGTATAAATGTTTGGATAGTGTTTTAATTAAAAAAGATTTTAAAAAAAAACAACAAGTTTTTCCACTTTAAATCCTTTAAATACGATAATAGCTTTAAGGATGTTCATTATAGTACGCCGGGCAAAAAAAATCCAAAAATTGAAAATTCGAGTTAGATCTCGTCTATGTCTCGTAAAACGTGTTTAAGATATTTAGCATCGATCGTGAAAATATTTTTAAAAAGTAATGTCAGATCTAATTTGCACCTTATTGCACGAAATGATAGGTTGTTGAAAGTAATACGCACCACAACACTCTATTTTAAGAAATTAACGTGATACATAGAGCTAAATAAAATAATTTTATAATTATATTCAATAATTCATTTACCGTCTATCTGATAGATTTAAAAATTTATTTTCATTCATCATTTTCATCATCGGCATGAGCATGCCTGCAAAATTTCAGCTCGCTAGCTTACGAGAAAGTGGGTAAAAATCGATCCGAAGTTTTTTCGGCAAGCAAGCACGCACTCACGGTCGGTCGGTTGCACGGGCGCAGACACCACAAGTTATTATAAAGAGTTTAGCAATAAAAATGGAACAAAGTTTTCTAAAGCAAGACTGATTCTTACAAAACAGTTGGCAAATTTGTTGAAGCATATCATTGGATAAGTGTGATGAATATGAAGTATGAGGGTGTAGGTGTGAAGAATTATGGGTGAGGGATCACCGTACACTCTGGCGTGGAAGACGATTGAGCCTTAAGATGACCCACCACCTCTACTACATCTGTTTAATTATACGTTTCGAGCTTTTTTTTCACCGTATAACACCACCCCTCTTTCAACACAAACTTACGTTTAAAACTGGCTTCATATTTCTTTCATCTTGTTCCTAAGACTTGATAGAGTTTTGAATGTTATATATCTGTATACTCTACTGTACTACGATACTGGCGCTGTACTTATGAACATGTACAGCTATGATAAGACGAAGCAAGGCGTATAAGAGAAACCTAGATTACTGAAAAGATTACCAGGGGTTAAAACTCATCTTATAAGAATGTATCTGCTAGAATTAATTGTAGGTGCAAGGGGGTATGTGTGATGGTGATAAAATTGAGGGGTATTTATGAGGAATATGTGTCAGGGAGTAAGTGTAATAGTAGAGGTAAGAGGGGGTTTGTGCTAGGAGTTTGGTGTGAGGAGCCAGTTTACATTACCTTATACAAATATCACTAAAAGAAAAAAGTATTTTAAACGAATAAATCTGGAGCGATAAACGAACTGACAGACGGCATGGACTCCATTTGCATTACAGGTTCCAAAAACGGACATTACGAGGTACGCATTAACTGTCAAAGGTCAAAATGCCGCATAAAATGTCAGAGATCATATAGAATTTATTATCAATTTCTTATAAAACGATGATCGCGAAAAGCAGACATAAATCGTAATAAATATTCATGAAACCTTTGAATCATTGACTCTTTGAAGGATGGCCGTTCGCCATTCAGCTTACTAGTGCTTGAGGGTGTATCGTCAGCCATTGAGCCAGAATTTGTTGAGTTTGGCTTTAGGCCTATCAGCTAGAATCTCTTTTAAAGCTTTGTTTGCAGTATCAGTTTATACAAAGATGACTTTTTAATTCTTACACATTTTTAGCGCATTTTCGAGAAGTCGAATGCGCTATTGCACCCGTTTTGTCCGTCCGTCCGTCCGTCCGTCTGTCATCACCCTTGATCTCAGCATCCATAAGTCTTAGACCCATAAGGTATATATGTTTTTTGTATGTCCTGACCTGCCATTTGTGCATCAACACTCAGTTACTAGATCCGTTAAAAAACCCCGTTAAAACTACCAAAAAATATTTCGAATCGAGAGGTAACACTAGCGCAGGGAACGGCCGCCATTGCCGGAAGTCGAATGCATAATTCTGCAAGCATTGAAGAGTGGTGCGAAAGGGTGCAAAAGAATTAGTTTTTTTTTTTTAGTTGACGTCATTAGAATATGTGTAAAAGTTTAGAGAGTTTTACGTCATCATTTGTGGTGACTTGTAGTTGGATTAAAGAGAAAATAATTTTTTTTTTAAATGTAAAGAAATGACTTTTAAATAAAAAAAATGTCAGGTATATTCATTACACAAGAAAATTCAAAAAAATATGTCTAAAATCTAAACACAATTACTGATAACTACATAATTCTGATATCTAAAATAAGTACTGATACATAATACGAAAATGCGCTAACACGTCCTGAATTCCAATAGGGACCAGGCTTAACATGATTTTTTTTCTTCTTATCGCGTAAGGGGATAAAATTAGAGCAGCGGCCCACTGGTTGTTATCAGATAAACAAACTACAACATTGAGATATACATCATGGAGACATACATCATGGAGACAGACAGCATGGAGACAGACATCGTGGAGACAGACATCATGGAGACAGACATCGTGGCGACAGACATCATGGAGAAAGACATCATGGAGACAGAGATCATGGAGACAGACATCATGGAGACAGACAATATGGAGACGGTCATCTTTAAGACAGGCATGATGGAGACAGACATCATGGAGACAGACATCATGGAGACAGACATTATGGAGATAGACATCATTGAAGCAGACATCTGGAGACATACATCATGGAGACAGACATTATGGAGACAGGCATCATGAAGACAGACATTATGGAGACAGACATCATGTTTCTCCATGGCCAAAAACCATTCGCTCTACGGATCGATACCAGTTAGCGGCCCTGTGGTTTGCCACATCTGCTTTAGCTAGTTATTGTTTTTCTTTACATTGCTTAAGGGGCCGTCCATAAAGTAAATCCCGCTCCAGAGGGGGGAGGGGGTGTAAGAAAGTGTGACAAGCGGGACGGGGTTGTCCGGCCATGTGTGATGTCAGGGTGTTTTATGTTCGTTTTAATAATTTTGTTAATAAAAAAATAAATTTTTGTACGAAAGTGTGACGTACTTTATGGGGAGGGGGAGTCGTCATTCGTGATAGGGAGGGGGGAATGAAAAATTGTCAAAAATAGCGTAATGTACTTTATGGACGGCCCGTCCCCTAAGTGGATAAAACTGGAACGCTTGTCCAATGAGAGTAGTCAGATAAACAAATGATATCATCTACAAAGACATGGTCTAGACAGACATCATGGAGACAGACATCTTAAAGATAGGCATCAACCAAAGTTACTTGACTAAAAATGCATTCAAGTAGTGGACGTTCGTCTAAATATTATTATAACTAGTGCTTACCTCCCCCCCCCCTCTTTATTTTGTATTTACCTCCCATCACACGAGGATAAGATACGCCAAGGCGACAACGCCTATAATTCGAAAGTGTCGAGTCCCAAGTGAAAACAAGGAAACGGCATTTCAAAGATTATGTTGTTTTTTTTTAAATGCTAAAGCCAAAACATTTGTGTCATCCTTAATGCTGATGTCTGTTTGTCTGATTGAGTGTTGGATGAGAGGGTTTGGTTGGTGGAAAGGCAAAGTTTACCATTCAAGTGCCGAAAAAAATGTGCTTCCTTCGGATAATTAAAGTACTTTTAGGAAAAAGAAATAAGATATCGGCTATTAATGGTAATATTTTTGCAGCTGTCTATCTATTTGAAAGTCAGCAGACTAGAAAAGGAACATTGGTAGATATATTTCGATAGTTTTCAAAATTAAACTAATTCAGACAAAATATTTCAAAGATAAGGAGGTAGGATTGAAGGGCAATGTGCGAGGGGATATTTGTCATTTAATAGGTTTGAGGGGTTAGGTATGATGAGAGGGATTGTTGACCTAGATTTGTGCGATTGGGTGTTATGGACTGTTGTAAGGGTTTAGGCATAATGGGTAACATATAATAGGATAAGTGACATTACAAATGTTATTCATCGAAAGGTTCAGTACTTTGAAAGACAATAAGGAAAATACAAAGAGGGACATGTACTTGGGCATTTGGCTAGCAAACATTTCGAGAATTGTCATTGGCTCAAACAATCGTTAGAAAAATTGCATTTTTTCAGATTTAACATACGTACACATGACAAACTCATCCTTTTAAAAACTCGTGATAATAAGTCTGTGTCAGTTATCGTTGTCTAGGGTCCAGGTCCAGGCTCACACCAACTGCCGTACAGTAAAATGAACACAAGTCCTTTTACTAAAAGCAATTTGTATTATTCTGAGTGTCCATTTGTCACCTATGTACAACTGTATTAAAATGAACACAAGTCCTTTTACTAAAAGCAATTTTTATTAATCTGAGTGTCCATTTGTCACCTATGTACAACTGTATTAAAATGAACACAAGTCCTTTTACTAAAAGCAATTTTTATTATTCTGAGTGTCCATTTGTCACCTATGTACAACTGTATCAAGTGATACCATATCTCATGCCTTTAGTCCAACCCACTGACCAAGGGCATTTCACGTCCGCTCCGTTCACCTGTCTTTTCTAACCTCCTCTCTCCCATAACACACCTCAACTTTTTGTGTCAAGTCTACTTCCGTGCCCCATGCACATTAACTTCGACTTGTCTTCTGCCCACCGAGACACACCCGAGTTATCCCCCCGTGGGCCTGGACTGACCTTGCACGGACCCTGATCCACGCCCCCATATGATTCTCGCTCACAAAACATCAACAACGTGAGCTAGTGACCAGGCAGAATATAACTTTAAAAAACAGTGATTCTCATAACCCTGACAGTCTGATGTTATATCTCTAATTTAAAAATAAAAATGTTTGTATCCAAAATATTATTTAAGGATTCAGTTACACTTTTAAAATATGAAGGCATTAATTATTCTTCCATAAATTATGGGAATTTATTTTTATTATTATTATTTTTTTATATTAATATTATTTTAAAAAGAATTTCAGATTGATCCGTTTAATTTTCAAATATTTGTTAACCTGTTCCCGTTCAATAGTCATCTATTTAATCAACTGTTCCCCTTCAATAATCAGTTATTTGACCAACTGTTACCGTTAAATAGTTAGCAATTTGAAGAACTGTTCCCGTGCAATAGTCAGCTATTCGACCAACAGTCCCTCTTCAATAGTCAGCTATTTGACCAACTGTTCCCCTTCAATAATCAGCTTTTTGACCAACTGTTACCCTTCAATAATTAGCTTTTTGACAAACTGCTCCGCTTCAATAGTCAGCTACTTGACCAACTTTTCCCCTTCAATAGTCAGTTATTTGACCAACTGTTCCCCTTCAATTGTCAGCTATTTGACAAACTGTTCCCCTTCAATAATCAGCTATTTGACAAACTGTTCCCGTTCAATAGTCAGTAATTTTACCAACTGTTCCCCTTCAATAGTCAGTTATTTGACCAACTGTTCCCCTTCAATTGTCAGCTATTTGACAAAATGTTCCCCTTCAATAATCATCTATTTGACCAACTGTTCCCCTTCAATAGTCAGTTATTTGACCAACTGTTCCCCTTCAATTGTCAGCTATTTGACAAAATGTTCCCCTTCAATAATCATCTATTTGACAAACTGTTCCCCATCAATAATCAGCTATTTGACCAACAGTTCCATTTGAATAGTCAGCTATTTTATCAACTGTAACCGTTCAATTGTTAGTTATTTAATGAACTGTTCCCGTCCAATAGTCAGCTATTCGACTAACTGTACCCCTTCACTAGTCAACTATTTGACAAACTGTTCACGTTCAATAGTCAGCTATTTAACTGGCTGTCCCCTTAAAGGTAAGATATTTAACTTTGTGTCTCCTTTTAAGAGTCAGCTAGTTGACCAGATTTCCCCATTTAATAATCGTCATTTGACCAGCGCTCTCCAAGTTCTAAATCAGCTTTCTTTTTGTGGAATTTCTACATGGATTTGTATCCACACTCAACTATAAGATGTTTGACTTACCCCCCCCCCCGAACCCCCACATTTTAGTTAGATTTAGGCCATTCATTCCCATTTGCTCAAACCACTGTTTTGTTATAGCAACGTCCATTAAACCAGCAAATTCACGTACATATAATACACAAAAAAGTGCAAGGCTTATACAAACATACAATATGATGTAAAATATAGACATGTCTTACTTCATTTCAGGGGCCGCGGTGGTCGAGTGGCAAGCGCGCTCGACTGGCACTCCGATGGTCATGGGTTCGAATCCGTGGGAAGCTAGGGCGTCCGCGAGTTCCACCCAGCTCCAAATGGGTGAAAAGCGGCGGGGTAATGCGTGAAACCCTCAGCCGTGGCATGGGAACGCTGCATCACTTGCATAAAAAACAACTGCTGCCTTGGCTGACCAAAGGCTATGGAAGCAAATCCAGAAAATACAGCAGGAGACCACGGGCCAATTGGCGCAAAACTCGTGGCACGCAAAACTCAATATTCAATATTGAGAACGACGAAGAAGATTACTAGATTTCAAAAGCGTGTAATCAGTTTCTTAAAAAAGACATAGTGATATAAATGGAAATATTTATAACATTAAAATACTTTTATGGGAAGCAAAATGCTCATGACACATATGAATATTATAATTTAAATATTCAGAAAAGACAAACATCTCATTTAAAATTTATATTTCAAATTAACAATCTTGCAACACTCAACAATATTGACAACTAAAGGAAGAAATAAACTGTAACAAAAACTTTCGGATCCTTGACATTTTTTTCCGTGTCTTGGAACTTTTCGCAGTCTCTACTTAGTCATTTATAAACTATTTTTGGGACTAAATGAACTGATTAAGTATTATATTTATATTGTAGGGAGAGTAGTGTCTAGTTTGTATCTCTCATCAATAAACTTTGAGCTTCATAACTTTTTGTTTCTTTTAATTTTCCTTGAATTCGATTTTAACATAAATATAACATTTTAAATTAGGGCTTTTAACGATTAAATTAAATTTAATAGTTACGATTAATTAATAGTTAATTTTAATTAAGCAACACATTAAAATTTATGGTGTCATAAGCAAGATTTATTAAACGTACTTTTTGAAAATCAAAATACAATGGAATATCTCATTTATGTGTCTTTTTTACCAACTACGCTGACAAGTGTGTCGACATTATTTGGTTTAAGTGATGAGTGGGTCCAATTGACAATAAAAACAGTCGAGATGAAAATCAGCCACAGGGAACATAGTTATCTGGTAAGCACAAACGGTCTTAGCAAGAAATGACATTATCGGAGATCAGTGTTTATTAAAACTTTAAGATTGTAGAGGATCGACGGATTCAGAAACTTTCATCTCCAGTAATTCATCAGAAGTGCTGCCGTTATTTTTGAGTCGGACTCAATATGCTTAATAGGCTTTTTTCTCTTTTAATAAGTAAGTGTAAGAACCTTGGTAGGCTAACATTGGATACATAAAATTTTATCAACATATTGAGCGTTACCATTAGTCAATAGTTTAAAAACAAAATTTTCGTGCACTCGTCGGGAAATTTGTTTATATTTACCGGCCAACAATTTTTTGGGCACTTTATAGCTTCCGGTACATTTTTAAGTGATACGTTTATTAATTGTTTTTTTAAAATCATAATTAAAAATTTAAAAACATAATCGAATATTAAATCGTGTATTTTGCAGCAGCTCTATTTATAACATTGATAAATATACATTAGGTACTTTTTAAAAAAATAAATACAAACCGCTGGCTGTCTGCTCCAAAACAAGTCGATCATGTAATGTGTGAAATACGTGCGCACTTGTCCTGAACTAATATTAATACTATATTAAACAGGTGAATGCTTGCTACTTCCTTCAAAATAAAAAATCATGAAACACGTTTATGCTGGCTGCGTGTTATCTGTTACAGAAGCTCCTTCTATACCAAATCAAATCTAATTCTGGGAACTAAAACCTCACGAAATACGTTTGTTAGCTTGTTACCTTTATTTATAGGCGCCCATAGATAAACTGGAAAAAGCAGTGACTGGACAAACAAGAAAGCAGATCTATTAAACATTGGTCACTTTCATATGGTCAAAACCCCTCTTGATTTAGTTTCGTTTCTTTGGACCAACAATGCTAGCACAGTACGAGTACTAACTTACAGACGCGACAGTTTAGATGGATATTAAGCTTAAATCAGACAGACAGCAAAATCCTTTTTTTTTAAACAGTACCTCCGTATAAAGCTAAAATAACAATGTTACGCTTTTAAGGAAACTGAAAAATTAAGGAAACTTTCTAGTAAGAAAAATATAATAACTATAATAAGAAAAAAAGCAGATGGACAAAAGTCAGCAATGTGCCTTAAATGGACATCTTGAAAAAAAGACCTACAGATCATCACCGAACATTCAGAGGGCGAAAGGAAACCAGGTGATCCTCGAGACACTTTATAGGAATAACAATCTACAAAAAATCATAGTTCTTGATCGTGAATCATTTTATGGTTTTTGAAGAGCTGCAACCAACTGACAGAACTTTAAACCACAATCATTCGCCAGATCAACCTTTTAGGACCGAAAGGAAACAAACATTATATCAATAATAGCTAGGAGACATTGGTGTAAGAATTCTTAGATAGGATACATTTAAAAAAAAACAACTAATCGATAGTCTTCTTATTAAAATTTTGTATTTGTTGAACCTAATTTGTTTACCCTTGCTCGAGATCTGTGTGTTCCGCCTCTCTTAAAGTCCCGCCACTTGCTGTACATGACGGGTATCGTATAGATCACGGGGTTGATGGCCGCGTTGAGTGGCATGACAAATACGACCAACCAGGCGTAGGTGTCTGGACTGACCTCGTGTCCTGTCAACGTCAGAAAACCTAAGATACAGATGGGAAACCAACACAGGATGTTGGACAACACGACCAAAAATAGTTGCTTAGAACCGTTTATTTCCTGAATTTTCCTGGCAACACTCTGGACATTGGTCATTTGAAAACTGTGACTGGAAGATATCAAATGAAAGATAGATATCTGAACGCAAGCGATTAAAATAAACATAATAAAATTGACACAAATAAAAATTCCAAATGAGAAATGCCAGCCAAGACCTCGGCTAATGCGCAGTGGCAATCCTAAACACATTCCATTGGATAAGTAAATTATCCACTCTGGATACATGAATGGAACCGACGCCAGAAAAAACCAATGATCCAGACAAAAAGAACACATTGTACCAGACTCAATTTTGTAAACCTGTGGTTACCGAATGGAAACCTGATGACCAGATATCTCTCCAGTGTGATCATAAACACAAAGAATGTTGAGGTCTCACTGGACAGAGTGGACAGAAAGCCAGCAGCCTGACACAAGGAACTGTGGCGCCAATCACTTTCGTGAAGTACATACTCGTCTCTGTAACGGACCTCAGTAGAGGCGATAATTAACAAGTACACGCCCATAACACAATCCGACCCGCTTAGATTGGTCACAAATACGCCGTATCCCTTCTTGAAAATGCCCAAATAATAAAATAACCGGTAGGTGACAACGATGATGCTCCCATCCAATGAAACGCCTGCCACCAACCACAGAAGGGAACGTTTCAACACATCACTCAGGAGATCTTCACATGAAGAGAATGCTTCTGGAGGTGTGTGACACGCTTGTTTAGGCGTGCCTGCACCTGCAGTTTGAGGACAGCAAAATTGTAACTTGTCTACATACAGGCCTGAACTAACGGAGACTGATTTTAATATAGCTTCCATGTTTTTTGTACTGAGTGGTGTGTTGTCTAGATATAAAAATTCCAGTGATAAAAGTATATAATATTTGTGTTGGAAAGGTTTAGGCATTGCATCAATTCGATGCTGTCAAATATAAAAAGGTCCAATGAGGAAATTCTCGTAAATGATAAATTAATATAGCGCAATTTTTTTGACTCGAGACTGTAATAATGGATTTGAGTCAATTGTCTGTTATGAGATAGATTCAAGAAATGTAAATTTTTAAAGCGCAAGTGGTTTACGATTATGTAATATTTTTATATTGTTGTGTGCCAGATTGACAAAATATACGTTTCTGTAATCATATTCACTATCGAAAATTTCATTGAAATCTACTAGGCTACAATGAGGGGCTTCGATCCGGAGCAAGTTCGGAAAAATGAAAGTTTCTTTTAGCTTGGAAAGGTCGATGCCCGAGACGTTAAGATATTTTGTTTTTACGTCAATAATGTTTAAAGATTTTATTTCAGGAACTAATGTGTGGTTGTAAACCTCGACGGCCTGCCCATTGCACCTAAATCCATTCGGACAAGTCACGTTACAATAATATTCATCGTCATCGAATGGACATTGTGGAATGCCGTCACAGAGGTGGACTTTGTGGACGTATCTCTTAGACTTGTGGCAGCTGAAAGTGTTGATAGTTCCTTCAAAATTTATGTCGGTCATCTCTTCATCTTCCCCATACGGGCAGTCCTTAACACCGTCGAGAAAGTTATAAACAGGGACACAGTAACTGCATGAACACTTAAGAAATCCTTCTGGACAACGGAATGAGCTACAGTCTCTCAGATGGTCTTTGTTTCGGCAGCCTGTTGTACATCCCGTCCCTGTCCCTCAAGTGCATACATTTTGGAGCCCATTCAACGAGTAATTTCTGTTCGTTGTTGTTTGAACTACATAAAGTTATTTCTTGATGGCCTTGTTCCTGCTTAGAACTCTGACCTGTACGAGGATATGATGCATTTAAATACCAGTGTTTATTGGTTTCCATAAATTGGCAACACTTTACATGATCACGTGATAACCAATGACTTGGGACACACGTACGGTCCTCACATTGTCTGCCCAGACACCCGCCACAGCCTTGCTCATCGCTGTTGTCTGGACAATCTTGGATCGTATTGCACCGTTCTACTGAAGGGATATAAGCCCTTGGGGGATATTTCCCAACTTTATTCGGATTACGACATAAGAAATAATTGCTCTGCTTTTCTTTCGTTGATAAATTGTCACAAAACTGCTCACCTCTTTCTGTGTAGCAGTCTATTGATCCATCACAAACTAATCTATAAGTGACGTTTTTAACAATATTGTCCCTGCAGTTAAACATTCCCCAGTTTTCATAGCGCTTTTCTCCGATCGGCAATTTTGAATGCACGGACCATCCATCCACGTTGAAAGTATTTTCAGATTTATTTTCTTCATTTTTGTTCACAATTTTATTCATCCTTCCAGTAAAATCATGAACCATTAATCCTTCCATTTCACACACAAGTATTGTGGAAATATGTTCTTCGCAGTTTACAGTTTTCCATTTGATCCTGTTCTCGTGATTTCTTGATTTGAAATTAAAACTAACTGCCACACAACGCTCCCTAAAGCCGCAACTCCCTTCTAAACTCGCCTCTAAATTAAAAGGCCTTACGTTTGACCACATGTGATTATTCTGTTAGAGCCCACATTTTTTGAGAAGGCCGACGCTTACTGTCACCGTTGCTTGTTCAGCCGTCGAGATGTTGCTGTTTTTCTCAAGGAAGTTTGTAAGAAATTCTAGCTCATTCATTGTCTCTGTCAAGGTATGAGAATCACTGTCAATGAATGGTTCTGAGTTGTTACTGAGTTGTCAATCAGTGTTGTGAGTTGTCGTGAGAATGTTTTGAACTTTATTCAGTTGACGGATTTTTGAATGTCAGGCAATGACTTGAGAGTGCGCGCAAGGGCTATATATAGTGTGGGTCTGTGTAGTGTGTGAAGGGACGAGAAAGAGACGAGCGAGAGACGTGAGGAGAAAACATACGAGAGACTGGTACGTCATTGTATAGACGATCGGCCAGGCTGTGTTGTTGACGGATGGTGTTATCGAGGTTTGCTCGAACACTGGAAGGCTGCGAGCCTGTATGCCTGTGCTGTGAGGTCTCTAACGATGTAAAGACCGTGATCCTGTAAGTCTGTATACTGTGATGTCTCGATGGCTGTAGGAAGGATTTTTCGTGTATTTATAGTCCAATAAAGAACATCTTCTATTCGACAAGAGTCTGTCTTTATTAAAGATAGTATCCAGAACCCATTACGCAACAGTCTCTAAGGCCGACAACGCAGACTTTACAGACTGGACGCCATTGACCACGAGATGCCTGTGTCAGTTTGACGAAGCCAATAACATGAGATCTTGTGTGTCGACCAGGTATAACGTGTCCAGCCCCGTGGGCAGTCTCTGCACTGGTCAATGGTAACTGGATTGTAACTGCCGAAGTCATCTTCGGAGTCGATGAATATCACAGGGATTCTCAAGTCATAAAGAAAGTAACCATAGTTCTGGTTGTGCAGTGAGGCGTCACGTTTAGTCGGGACCTCCAACAAGATGATCAGTTCTGAAATATTTTGAAACTTTAAAATTTGATATCTTTCTATCGGATACTTTTCGCATCTCCCATGACAGCTGGAAATAGCCACGACTACATATTTCTCACGTCCAACTGTGTCAGTAAAAACCTCAAATAAAATTTGACTGAAATTATTTAAGGCGTCACCCAACGGGGATTTTCTACCACCGGCAGATATTTCGTTCTCGCCCTTGTTGAAAGTTCTCTCGGTCATCTGGTCGAAGGTAGATGACGGCTCCCTTGATGACGTCACATCGGTCAGGTTGAAGAGTGACTTCCCTTGAAACGGATCCACTAGACGCACGTCAAGTGTTTTTATGATCCCGGCCTTGACCTTCGCTTCAAAATAGTAAACGATGTTCTTCAAGCGAGTGACCGTCAAGTTTGTTTTGTGGTGGACATTTGCCAACAACAACAACAGTTTTGTGTGGCTGGAATCACATCTAATGTCAAGGGATGTAGTCGCCACCGGTTCAACTGAAGTTAATTTTAAAAGGAAAAATAAGTTGTTTGCTGTATAAGGACGTGTAATAAGATTTTTAAAAAAAAATCATCATTTCCTGAAGGACATACATTAAATGTAATATTTATCTAATAATATAAACGTGTTAGAACTTGAATATTTGGTTCGTAGAAGTTAAATCCAAATACTTATAATGCTTTGGAAAAGAACTGTAATAAAATCAAATATGAGCAGAATATATTTTAAGCTGCACGTAAAGCTGCATGTAAAGCGGCATGTAAAACTGCATTTACTCACATCGATCACGGCAGGTAAAGAAATGGACAGTCACGAAGAGAAGATTTGAACAATAAAATTATTATGGTTGATTAATATTTGTTGATTTTTAAAAATGGAATCGCTAGCCAATGATCGAATTAATTACTGATCGAATTTTGAAATCTTGCAATTGATTGAACTTCTTCTGAAACACGCTTGACCATTTTAAGCAGTTCATTCCGTCAGTTCTTTGAGTGGATGGACACATGATTACGTCACTTGTTCTGCTCTCCTTGGTATAATACATTTTATATTGTGGAAAATTCTTCCACAGGTTTTTGGATGAGTTTGACACCAAAGCAATTTTTAAGAAAAGCAATTTCTTAAAGGTAAAGTACAAAAATACAATCGTATGAATGAAAATATGCTTTCTGAAAATATATAGAGTTAGTCCGAGTGATAATAATACGGTAATATTAGCCTACGAGATAAAGAATAGAAAGAAAAAAGAATAGATGTGATAGGAATGATACTTAGGTAGCGGGAAAGAAAGTGAGAGCGAGAGAGAGAGAGCGCGGGACAGAGAGAAAAGCAAGAAAGATATAGAGACACTTAGTGTAAGAGTAAATAGAGTGAGAAAGAGTGAGAGATATTTAGAAAGAGAGAGAGAAAGAGAGAGTGAGAGATATTCAGAAAGAGCGAGAAAGAGAGAGTAAGAGATATTCAGAAAGAGAGAGAGAGAGAGAGTGAGAGATATTCAGAAAAAGAGAGTGAGAGAAATTCAGAAAGAGAGAGAAGGAGAAAGTGAGAGATATTCAGAAAGAGAGAGAAAGAGAGAGTGAGAGATATTCAGAAAGACAGACAAAGAGAGAGTGAGAGATATTCAGAAAGAGAGAGAAAGAGAGAGTGAGAGATATTCAGAAAGAGCGACAAAGAGAGAGTGAGAGATATTCAGAAAGAGAGAGTGAGTGAGATATATTAAGAAAGAGTGAGAAAGAGTGAGAGATATTCAGAAAGAGAGAGGAAGAGAGAGTGAGAGATATTCAGAAAGAATGAGAGAGAGAGATATTCAAAAAGAGAGAGAAAGAGTGAGTGAGAGATATTCAGAAAGAGAGAGAGAGAGAGAGAGTGAGAGATATTCAGAAAGAGAGAGAAAGAGAGAGTAAGAGATATTCAGAAAGAGAGAGAAAAAGAGAGTGAGAGATATTCAGAAAGAGAGAGAAAGAGAGAGTGAGAGATATTCAGAAAGAGAGAGAAAGAGAGAGTGAGAGATATTCAGAAAGAGAGAGAGAAAGAGAGAGTGAGAGATATTCAGAAAGAGAGAGAAAGAGAGAGTGAGAGATATTCAGAAAACACAGAGAAAGAGAGAGTGAGAGATATTCAGAAAGAGAGAGAGAAAGATAGTGAGTGATATTCCGAAAGAGAGAGAGAAAGAGAGAGTGAGAGATATTCAGAAAGAGAGAATAAGAGATATTCAGAAAGAGAGAGAGAAAGAGGGAGTGAGAGATATGCAGAATGTGAGAGAAAGAGAGAGTGAGAGATATTCAGAAAGAGAGAGAAAGACAGAATGAGAGATATTCAGAAAGAGAGAGAAAGAGAGAGTGCGAGAAATTCAGAAAGAGAGAGTAAGAGAGAGTGAGAGATATTCAGAAAGAGAAAGAAAGAGAGAGTGAGAGATATTCAGAAAGAGAGAGAAAGAGAAAGTGAGAGATATTCAGAAAAAGAGAGAGAGATATTTCAGAAAGAGAGAGAAAGAGAGAGTGAGAGATATTCAGAAAGAGAGAGAGAGAGTTAGAGATATTCAGAAAGAGAGAAAAAGAGAGAGTGAGAGATATTCAGAAAGAGAGAGAGAGAAAGAGAGAGTGAGATATATTCAGAAAGAGAGAGAAACAGAGAGTGAGAGATATTCAGAAAGAGAGATAGAAAGAGAGAGTGAGAGATATTCAGAAAGAGAGAGAAAGAGAGAGTGAGAGATGTTCAGAAAGAGGGAGAGAGAAAGAGAGAGTGAGAGATATTCAGAAAGAGAGAGAGAGTGAGAGATATTCAGAAAGAGAGAGAGAGAGTGAGAGATATTCAGAAAGAGAGATAGAAAGAGAGAGAGAGTGAGAGATATTCAGAAAGAGAGAGAGAAAGAGAGAGTGAGAGATATTCAGAAAGAGAGAGAGAGAAAGAGAGTGAGAGATATTAAGAAAGAGAGAGAGAGTGAGAGATATTCAGAAAGAGGGAGAGAGAAAGAGAGAGTGAGAGATATTCAGAAAGAGAGAGAGAAAGAGAGAGTGAGAGATATTCAGAAATAGAGAGAGAAAGAGAGAGTGAGAGATATTCAGAAATAGAGAGAGAAAGAGAGAGTGAGAGATATTCAGAAAGAGAGAGAGAAAGAGAGAGTGAGAGATATTCAGAAAGAGAGAGAGAAAGAGAGAGTGAGAGATGTTCAGAAAGAGAGAGAGAGAAAGAGAGAGTGATATATTTAGAAAGAGAGAGAAAGAGAGAGTGAGAGATATTCAGAAAGAAAGAGAGAGAGAAAGAGAGAGTGAGATATATTCAGAAAGAGAGAGAGAGAGAGAAAGAGAGCTGTACTCGTATCACGACTCTACTCACTTAGACGAGGCAAGATGATCCACTGTAAGAGGCGTCCAATATTCATCATAGGCTACGGGACAAGATATTCAATTATCTGGAAGACAACCAAGTGACGCCTGGACGCTAACTGATAAAAATTAACTGTTTGAAGCGATATTGACCACTATGTCGCTGTAAACTTTTAAAAGCTTATGACTGAATCAAGCCGATCATTTGTATAACTTACTAAATTTTGGCTGACTCCTCGCCTTCCACTGTAACAGTGGTTGGCTTATTTTGTAACCGGATCCATGGTAGTGAGACTGTCGTCATGTGACGACCTCCGAACAATGTCAACCACCAGTCGCCTGATCACCAACAGTCCAACATTCATCACTGACCCTAAAAGAGAACGTGCCCACAAGTCGTGACGCAGCTCACAGAAAGGCCAGACAGATTAGAATACATGGTAGGGATGTGATATCACCAACATAAATGTCATTGGTGTTATAGAAACGTTTGTCAAAAGATTGCATGTTATGCTAAATATTTTCATATATATATATGTTAAATAATTTAACGTACCGTTTGATCAATATGCCGGTCCGCGTCTCGGGCGTTGTGGTAAGAATTCACCAGAGGTCATTTCATTCCGCTGTACATGACATTTTCTCTAGTATTATTATAGTTCGTGATTCATAAAACGCTTTCACACACAAACATCAGTTATGACATTTATTAATTTCAGTTGATAATTTTTCATTTTATCTTATCCCTTGAGCTCTGTCTCTCATACTACAGGAAATCACCCAATAATTTTCACATGTCACCAAATTAAAACAAAAAACCGCAAGTGCTGGAGACCACACACGTTGACGTTGTTGTAGAGCTAATAGTCTCGAACTTTTCCATTTGTTTATACACATGTCGGTCGTGTGGCGTTGTCTTCACCGTTTCTTCTGGTTATAGCCGTTTATATACAACTGTCAGTCAAATAGCAAAATTCCTTGTGATGTAACGGCGGAGATATATTATTAAAACATCAGGGTATTCGGTTAGAAAAATTTTATTAGCGTAAGAATAGAATGAACGGGGACTATTTTTAGGAACGAAGGATAACTCCTTAATATATAAAGGAATTGGGACTTTAACATTCAGAGTTAATACATGACTCAGTAACGCTTACTAGCTTGTAAAGTTATTAACAAAATTATCATAAAAAAGATTGAAGGATCAAATTATTAAAATGATATTTCCCTACCGAGAAGTGGTGGCCTCTACGTGGCTCGTCAGACGAGTAGGGTCGTGGATTTAACCGCGACCTGAAACAGACAACTCCTGGCAGCCAATGCCAAAGTCTGATATTTTAGGTGTTAAGTGCTAGTCACATATGATTACAATCGAAGTACGGATCTTAGGCAGAGCATTTAGATGCAATCCTGATGATGAAAACCAATGTACCCGTTGAGGGTCGGCTTACTCCTAAGCGACCTTTCTCCCCCCTCAATTCAACGCCGCTGAGCGGTGCCGGTTAAGGGCCAGGAGCAGCAGTGCTGATTAGCAAAAGGAACCGATAAGAACGCAACGGACGCCAGCTCTGTAAAATTATAAATATTTAGACGTTTGTAATATTGATAGAGACCTAATAATGTAGACAGATCTAATTTCTATTATTTACACATTTTACTGTCAAAGAATGGTTGCTTCCTTTAATTTAATGAAATAGGCCTTAGGCTACATTGTTATGATTATGCTGATAATAAGTGTTGGAACAAGAAAGTTTTAAGGAATTGACACATCATTTGCTAATAGAATCAGGCCAGTTAAAACATTGCATGTTGAAACTTCAAGCTCGAGCTCTTCCCGTGTACGCCAACTAGTTACAGTAGTAGTAGTTAGTAGTAGTGTAGTAGTGTAGTAGTGTTGAAACATTCCGGACTTTAATTTTAACTCAGTTTTCTGGCATTTTCAGTCATTTTCTACGTTTTGTTTGGGAGGATATTTATTTTAGAATTTCATTTATTTTCTATTAAAATTTTTAACGAAACATTTTGATTTCATAAACTGTTCGGGGGGCACAATGTGGCCACCGTTGCTATAGTCAACGCTATATTTAAATTGGAAAGATTAAAAAAAATTATTCAGTGCAAAATGAAGTTATCTTTTCTTTCAAAGAGAAATTAACCCAATAAATTATCAAGTTCTGTAAGGAAACATGTTTTTATGCTCCTGATTATTAGGAATTTTTATTAAATAAAATAATGGGAAATAAACAATGCCATCTTACACAAAACTGTTTGATTTTAAATTTAAACAGTTGTCTATCTTTAATCGTAAAACCGAAAAATTGACGCAAAATGAATTTTTTAATTTTTTGTATATAAAAATTAACAATTAAAACAAATATAGTCTATGTAGATAGATTATTTTATTAATATTATTTTAATTGCTACATATTATTTATTATCAAGGTATTTAAAAAAAAATTATTTTAAATTTTTTAAAGAGGGTTATTTAACAAACTTTTTTTCTTACTCTTAATTATGATTCAGATCATATGCCACATAAATGTTAACAATACCACAATTACAATTTAAAAAACAAAATAATATACAAAAACAATGGTTCTCAAACTTTCTTTCCTGTCTGAAGCATAATATAATTAATTTACTTCAATTTTGTAATGACATAGACACGTTTTCACTATATCCCACAATTGGCGGACTCGCTGTCTAAGGGAAGTTAGGTCCACACTTTGCCACAGATATAAAGGACACTGTATGTAGAAATAGTCAACACTGGATTCGTTCAAAGCAACTTTAATAACATCAGGTTTGACATATTTATGTGATAATTAAGACTGGGATAACTAGGACAATGATTACTAACACTATGATAAATAAGACAGTGACAACTAACAACATAACTGGCCATCACATCATTTAAATAACTAACATACATAAATAATTAAACATATTTTTACTCCTCCTCAACACCACTCATATTTCAGTCTGACATTATCTCCTGGCATTGTATCCTCACTTTCACCTACATCAGAAAAATATTTATAATTTTAATAGCTGCACGTGAAATTCATATGTGTAATGAATGCAATCTTAAAATCAATACTGTCATTTATATTCACACGTTTTTCATATTCTTGGATTTATTTAAAAGTATTACAACTTAAAATAAAATACCATGACTACAAATTTTATTTTTTAATAAGAAGTTTATGATTTTCTGTTTATTTGTTGTTAAATATTACAACAATAATTTAAATGGAATCCTTATTTGACTTCATGAGCAGCTTTTGAATATGGTCATAATTAGTGACTTTATTTTATCCTAAATGATGGTTCTCATATTCTGAAACGAAAAATACAAATATAATTGAAACTTTTAACTATGTTCAAATTATTATTTTCTAATGTGAAATTAAACATTAAACAATAATCTTCTTGGCAATAACTGTACATTCAAATCTTTAAAAAATTTGTCAGTCACGTCACAAACATTTAGAATTAGAAAAAAACTTTATTAATATGTATACGTATGGAACTGGCTGACATACCAGAAATCATGCCTGCTAATTAGGTATGGATATAAGTGTACCACACTTCAACGATAAACTGAAGTAATCAAACTACAGGTCTATACCATAATTCAATGAAACACTGCTGTAATCAAACTACAGATATATTCCACACTTCAATGAAACACTGATGTAATCAAACTACAGGTCTATACCACACTTCAATAAAACACTGATGTAATCAAACTACAGGTTCTACGCCACACTTCAATGAAACACTGATGTAATCAAACTACAGGTTCTACGCCACACTTCAATGAAACACTGATGTAATGAAACTACAGGTTCTACGCCACACTTCAATGAAACACTGATGTAATCAAACTACAGGTTCTACGCCACACTTCAATGAAACACTGATGTAATCAAACTACAGGTTCTACGCCACACTTCAATGAAACATTGATGTAAGCAAACTACAGGTCTATACCACATTTCAATGAAACACTGATGTAATCAAACTACAGGTCTGTACCACACTGACTCAAACACTGATGTAATCAAACTAGAGGTCTGAACCACACTGACTCAAACACTGATGTAATCAAACTACAGGTCTATACCACACTGACACAAACACTGATGTAATCAAACTACAGGTCTGTACCACACTGATACAAACATTGATGTAATCAAACTACAGGTCTGTACCACACTGACACAAACACTGATGTAATCAAACTACAGGTCTGTACCACACTGACACAAACACTGATGTAATCAAACTACAGGTCTATACAACACTTGTAGCTTAAAAATGTAGTTAACATTTAAAATCTGTGTTGTGCATTTTACACTCTGTCAACAGGTGCTATATTAAGTAATGTATAAGTTGAATGATGACACACTACAGTTGTTTTAGCATGTTGTAGGTAATGAATTGTGTTTATTAATATGGGCGACAGTACAACTACTTCGTCTTAGGCTGGCCATACGAGTTCTTAAGTTGCATTGCCGGCCTCATGACGGCCGTTGTCACAGTCCAGCGGTTTCTCTGCGTTTCCTTGCCGCTCAAGGTGAAGTCAATCGTCACGCCCAGCAGAATCTCCTTTTCAGCCGTCAGCGCCCATGTCTTCGTGTTCACCAGCGTCGTCCCCACTTTTGTGACGTTACATCTGGTCGAGATGTTCAATCCTCCCCTCAGCTTGACCGGGATCGGCCTCGTCTTTTCGGACAAAGCCTATGAACTCGAAGGAAGTGTCCATGACCATCATCGTCACTTTCCACCTCGTCGTCTTCGTGTTCATCTTCACGGTTGGTCTGATTCGGACGTTTGTCCAAAACTCCGAGTGGAGATGCTCTGCCTTGTCGTGTTCATCGCGTTCTCCTTCCACCCTCCTCATGATGCTGGTCATTGGGGACAGCAATCCACGAAGTTACAGAAACATTTGCATCGTGACCTTCTCCGTGCTTTTCGTTATTGGCACAATCAACTCGACCATGAAAATTTCATATTCATGGACCTGACTTCTAAATACATGCGGGTCTTCGTGGCAATCTTAAGTCGTCACCCCAAAACCAGGAGCAACCAGGACAATTTGGTGTTAAACATAACAGACTAACGAGATATGCAGAACCGGACTTTTGCCTTGGGTATGTTTGTGTTGAGATGCTGAAATTATTGACAATATCAAGTATGTGGTTTCAATTTTTGTATCTTAGAGCAGTGCTTCTGAAACATTTTTAATACGACGGACAGTCAGTACATTTTTCCTAACTCTGTACTTTCATGGTATTGAAATGTAATAAATTATATTTTATTTGATTCATGTTCGTTTGCATGGAAATAGTAGACAAAACTTTTATCTTTCTGTCCTTTCTTCATAACATGAGGACCAGTGGCTCACGGACTGGCAACTTTGATAAGCACTGCCTTAAAGAAATGGACTGTGTCTTTGTATAGACTTGAGTTCAGAAGATATCGGAGAACGATTTTGAAGTCTATCATTAAATAGCAATCAGTGCCGGAATGTGCACGGTTTTTTGGCCAAGATTGATTAGCTACGAATAATATGTAGTTAGTTCGATTGTCAGGCGTTAAGTGGACTCGCGCTTTGTAAGATTGGTTGCCTAGTAAATTTTTTATATCCCGGTTTATAAGACGATCAATGAAATGTTTCAGCTAAGAGAGGCAATTCCATTGCCTTGAAACTATCTTCTACATTCTAAAAATTTAAAAATGTTGGTACAAAATGATTGATGCTGTTTGTGGCCTCCATCATTTATTATTATTATTTTGTCATTATTGTACTCGAGTTTTGCTTTCTTCATTCAGGGCACTTATTGTTCTATTTACTGATTAGGGCCTCATTTGGAAAGCTCAATATGGACTCCAGCGATACAAATTTAACTTACGGAATATAATTCTGTACATTGTGTTGATTTTTCTGTAAAATTGATACAGCTACGTTTTACGCTGTAAACAGAAATAACGCTCACGAGTTTTACCATGTAAAACAGAAGTGCGTCTTGTTTATAATAACAACATTTATTACATGGCCAGTAAGCTTAACAAACATTGTAATGTTCAAATAAAACAATAGCCTAAAGAATACTCAAGTTAAACAAAGAAATATCACACTCAGTTAAATGTACACATATGATACTTAATTAAATAAATATATTATTTAAAATAGAAGAAACAGTAAAAACAATGTTTAAATACCAGTTTTAAACATCAAAATGATCACTGTATTCATATAATGTATGGTGCATAAAGTATTTTTTTTAAAGTACAATTTATTAACTACTCTTAATTTATTATAATTATACCATAAGTATTTTATTATTATAATATTCCATACAATAAGAGAACGTAGACTCTTTATCTTGACCTAATATTTCCTTAAAAAAACTTGAATGTTGATTCTCTTCAATTACTCCCTGAAATTCGTAAATGTTTGCACTCTAATCTGATCTATTACTTCTTGAAATTCGTTAATTTAGGCTCACTGCTCTAAATTAACACGTCATGAAAAATGCCTGAAAGATATGGCCGTGTTAAAAATGTAACGTTTTATTCTATTTAAATTCTTTAGGAAGCTCTTTAGTTCTTTAGATTAAGTCCTTTAGGTAAAACGAATGATAACTGTATCAGTAATTGACTGAGCTTAATGGAGAATTGAAAGAAATGATATGTTGAATGGTTGGAATTTATTATTAAACATAGTTTGTAACTTCAAAGGCTCAAGTCAGATTAAGGAAGTACATTTGTAAACCAAATTTTTTTGCAGAAATGGGTTTTCTTTAAACGTATTTGTTTTTGGGTTCTTCATGATTGTAATGTCAAAAAATATTTTATGTAAAATATGTTATATTGATTGGAACCACTGTAATTTTTTTTTTTTTTTAATTAAGAACATACAAAATACAAAATTTATTAGTCACTTAAAAACGTGTACATAGTTACATATATGGTACGATGGACATACAGAATTTAACAGATATAAACTATACAGACATAACATCATATTTTAATTAATACATGTAAAAAGTTATGTAATACAAAACTATAACATATTTTTATCTTATTAACTTTTTTTCCAAATTTAAAAATTTGTTGCAGACGTTCGAAAGGTGATATTTTGGGTGCAGTAATTTGGTGCGCTGCTTTCTAAAAATAATAGCGTCGTGGACGCAACGGACGGGACTTAAATTGCAAATTATGTATATTGATTTCCTTAAAAGTATTTTTTTTAAAGTGATATCAAAAATATTTAGTAAATTGCAGAAAAGTAATGAATGAAATAAAATGTTGCACATCTAAAACAATTTACGACATTAAATCACAACTACGCTTTGGTTGAAAATTAATGACATCAAACATGTTATTTGAGACTTATGCTAATTTCCTAACCACAGAACATCTAATATTAAAATGTTATAAGAAAAATTAAAAGAAACAAAAAAACCCTTTAAATCTAATAAATACCATAGAAAAATACCACAATATAAATAAGCAAATTCACGTAAAACGTTCACACAAAAAATACAACTAATTATGACAACACAACTGCACTACGTGTAAAGAACACAAGAAGTAGTCCATTACTCAATTTTTTACCGTTCAATGAAGAACATTACAATTAAAAAATAAACAACCCCTAAAAAATGTTTCTACATACATTCCTTATAAATGAAAGGTAACAAAAAGTTTTGATCGTCTTCAAAATTGATAAGCACCGCGCATTAGATTAGCAAAAACATTTACTTGTTACACAGCTGTACATAGAGATAATCTAAATATTCATTACTTTAGTTACATTACGCTCCATCGATCAGAAGTCTTGGCAAAATACATTGTTGGACGACAAAAATCTATGTGCTAAATTTCAGCACCTTAGGATCTCGGAAAGTGACATATTTTACTTTTGTTTTTCCGTGGGACAGCGACAGACAGACAAGATTGTTCAATTAATATAAATGATTTAAAAGGGATAAGATTCTTGATATTTTATTTTAAACGGTTTATGTTCATAAATGGTTAGGAAGTGGGGGGGGGGCGGGTATCTTACTTGTAGCATTCTAGACTACCAAACCGCTGCAAGAATCCGATTTCGCGAGTTCGAGACGTGGTACTGGCAAGGCCCTAGGGGCATTGTGCTAACCACACAATCCCCTGCTCGTTAGTGGTCAATGAAACTTGTGAACGCTAATTTACTTGCTCCCCCATGGACCTTTATGGTCTGTAACGGATCAATTTTTTAAAAATTAATTGTTTTCTTATTTATTTTTCTTTAAGAAAGTAAAATTAGTTATAAATAGTTTTGGAAAATTTGGTTAAATTTGATTATTGTTTGGCATAAGATGAATCATCCTTGACAACATTAAACCAGCTCTAGGATCCCGTGGCTAAAAGAATTGATCTTATATTCTGTAAGTTCGTCTATATACATGGACGTGTCAGCGCCAAAATATTTGAAAGAATTAACTTCTGAAAATGTGTCTCTAAATAGGCTGAAGGCGCCGTTGTTTCGGTGACTACAACATTGTTAAAAGGGCAAACAAAATATTTAAGTACTACTTTTTAATTGATAGATCTTATGAGCCTCAAAGCGCAATTAGCATGTTAGTATGGCAAGGATAATGTTAGCGCTATAGAAGAAGGCATGTATGTCTTCCTTATATGTCATTGACTTCTGTCTTCTCTTCGTTAAAGTCCCGCCACTTGCTGTACATGACGGGGATCGTGTAGATCATGGGGTTGATGGCCGCGTTGAGTGGCATGATAAAAATGACCAACCAGGCGTAGGTGTCTGGACTGACCTCATAGCCTGTTAATGTCAGAAAACCAAAGACACAGATTGGAAACCAGCACAGAAAATTTGACAACACTACCAAAAATAGTTGCTTAGCAACTTTAATGTCCTGAACTCTCTGAGCAACACTCTGGACATTGGTCATTTCAAAACCTTTACCGTACAGTAAAAAACGGAATATTAAGATTTGTCCACATGTAATGAATACAAACATAATAAAGTTGACACAAATAAAAATTCCAAATGAATAATGCCAGCCAAGATTCAAATTGACGGCCAGTGGCAAGCCCAAACACATCCCATTGGATGAGTAAATTATCCACTCTGGATACATGAATGGCACCGAAGCAAAAATGAAACCGATGATCCAGACAAAAAGACAACAGAATACCAGACCTAATTTTTTAAACTTGTAGTCAGCTGAAGGAAACCTGATGACCAGATATGTGTCCAGTGTGATGAGAAACACAAAGAAAGTTGAGGTTTCACTGGACAGAGTGGACAGAAAGCCAGCAGCCTGACACAAGGAACTGTGGCGCCAGTCACTTTCGTGTATTACATACTCGTTTCTGTAACGGACATCAATAGAGGCGATAATCAGCAGATACACGCCCATGACACAATCTGACACGCTCAGATTGGTCACAAATACGCCGTAACCCTTCTTAAAGACGCCCCTGTCATTAAATAACCGGTAGGAGACGACGATGATGTTCCCAGCCAATGAAACACCTGCCACGAACCACAGAAGTGAATGTTTCAATACATCACTCAGGAGATCTTCACATGAAGAGAATGCTTCTGGGGGTGCGTGACACGCGTGTTCGAGTGTCCCGGCACCTGAAATTTGAGGACAGCAAAATTTAAAGTCGTCAACGTACAGTGATGTGGTAACGGAGACTTCTTTTAAAATCATTGTTATGTTCTCTGGGCTTAGCAATGTTTTCTGTAGATTAAAATATTCTAGACGCTTGATAAATATCAGTGAACCAATCTGTACAATATTTGTTTGGAAAAGATTTAAGTATCTCATTGACTGAAAAGCTTCTAAAGTAAGCAAGTCAAGAACAGAGATTTTTGTAAATGATAAATCAATTGTGTGCAGAACAGAAGACCAATTTTTGAAAGATGTCTGTTATTTGACAAATTCAAGAAGCGTAAATTATTCAACAAAGATAAGGGACCCAAATTGTTTAACTCTTTGATTTTGTTGTAGCTCAAAGTAACGTTGTAAGGTTTTTTTTGTTGTTCGAATTATTTTGAAAGATTTTATCAAGATCATCAATGTTACAGTTAGAGGCGTGGATCTCAAGCAAGTTTGGTAAAATAAATGGTTTAGTTACTTTGGACAGGTCGATCCCGGAGAGATTTAAATATTTAGTTTTGAGGTCAAAAAAATTTAGTGACTTTATCTCTGGGACTAACGTGTGATTGGAAACTGTGACCGCTTGCCCATTGCAATGAAATCCAGGGGGACATGTAACGTTACAAAAAGCTTCGTCCTCACCACTTGGACATTGTGGTACACCGTCACAAATATTGACTATGTGGACGAAAATATTTATTTCCATGCAATAAAAAGTGTTATCTATATCATTGAACAAGGAATTCGAACTGTCAATTTCATCTTCCCCGTAAGGACAGTCGTTTTGTTTATCGTCAAAATTATTCACGGGAACACAGTAACTGTCTGGACACTTAAGAAATCCTTCTGGACATTGAAATGCTCTACAGTCTCTCAGATGTCTGTTGTTGTGGCAGCCTGTTGTACTCCCGTCACTGCCTCTCAGATGTCGGTTGTTGTGGCAGCCTGTTGTACTCCCGTCACTGCCTCTCAGATATAAACATTTTGGAGCCCAATCAACATTTGTTGTATTGACATGAAAAGTTTGTGTCTCTGAAGAGTTTTTGATGTTTACATCACAGAAAGTTATTTCATGTTGGAAGTGAACCAAACCAGAACATTGAGATGTACAAGGATATGATACATTTAAATACCAGTTTCTATTGGTTCCTATAAATAGATGACACTTCTCACGATCACGTGATAACCAATGACTTGGGAGACACGTACCATCCTCACAATGTCTGCCCAGACATCCATCACAGCCTTGCTCATCGCTATTGTCTGGACAATCTTGGATCATGTTGCACTGTGCTTCTGGAGGAATGTAAGTAATTGTGTTACCTTCTGCATCTCGAATAACACATAACTGATTTTCGTTAGGGAACATGTTTGGACAATATTGTTCATCTCTTCCGTTTTCGCAGTTTTTTGCTCCATCACAAACAAAAATGTATAAAACAATATTTTTGTAGTCATCATTGCAATGAAACATTCCTTCGTTATCATTTAACTTTAAAGCGTTTAGTTTCTCCAATTGTTGTAGCAGATTTATTATGCTTCCGTTTGGTCTTTTTTGTTCTGTAGCTAATATCTTTGCGCTCTGTTCATTATCGTGAATAAAACTTCTGCTTTCCATTTCGCACACAAGTAATTTGGAAATAGCCTCATTACAAATGACAGTTTCCCAATTAATTTCATACGTCTTATTATTTGCTTTGAAAAGAAATGTAATTGCAACGCAATGTTCTCTTCTGTCTTCAATGCCTTCAAAATCCGCCTCTAAGTTAAAAGGCCTTAAATTTAACCACATTAAATTGTTTTGCTTAAGTCTTTGTTTTTTCAAGAGGCCGACACTAATGACTACAGTATTCCTTATCAGAGACATACTGGGATCATCTGTTTTGATTGTGATGTTTTGTAAAAATTCTGTCAGAAACTGTAACTCATCCTCCGTCTCGATTGCAGGCAAAGACGATCTTTTTGAACTGCAAATTTTGTGCGCCTCTGACCAGGAGATTGGAGTGTCCAGTAATTCGATCCTATAGGAGGATGACCTGTGTCCTGTAAAGATATATTTTGTCCCGCACTTGGTACAGTCGTCACAGAGAACCCAAAGAACTGGATTGTACGTGGCGAAGTCATCTCTGGGGTCGATGTAGACTAAATGATCTCTGCCGTATTCAATGTTAGTTCTATTTAAGTTATTGTTCTCATTTGAAGACATATCAAACAAGTAAATCAATTTTAACATAGAGTTTGTCTTATAATGTAAATAACTCATGTTAGTAATTTCTTTGCAGTTTCCATGACAACCAAAAAGAAATGTAACAATAAATACGTTATCTTTAAATTTTTCGTCTATTTCGCTAACAATTTTGTCTAAATGGTCAAATGTAAAAGGTAGTTCTGATTTATTGTTGTAAATTTCTTTATATTCATACGAGTTCACAAATTTTGTATTGATCTCCTCAAGGGCCGACGCGAGCTCCTCTGTTGACGTAACATTGGTCAGATTGAATAACGTTTTTTCTTGGAACGGATACAAAAGAAACACATCCAGCGTTTTGATGGGGCTATCATTGACTCTGGAGACAAAATAAGAAGCGATGTTCTTTATCCGGGTCACTGTCAAACTGGGGTCGTGGCGCACGTCGACAAGCAGTAAAAGTTTGGTGTGGTTTGAATCACATTGTGGTTCTGTTGAGACGGTCTCAGCAAGTACAACTGAGGAAACACGAGAAAAATATTTCTCAAACTTTTTTTCGCTGTAGATTTAATAATCAATATGTGAATACCAAATTATATCCACTATTTTCTAATAAAAAATAATTGTGCAACTATTTATCAACTAGTAAGCTAACTCTTCGTGAGCTAGTAGCCCTGTTCCTTAGTAAGCTAGCTCTTCGTGAGCTAGTAGCCCTGTTCCATAGTAAGCTAACTCTTTGTTAGCTAGTGGGCCTGATCTTTAGTAAACTAACTCTTTGTGAGCTAGTAGCCCTGTTCCTTAGTAAGCTATTTCTTCGTGAGTTAGTAGCCCTGTTCCTTAGTAAGCTAACTCTTTGTGAGCTAGTAGCCCTGTTCTTTAGTAAGCTAACTCTTCGTGAGCTAGTAGCCCTGTTCTTTAGTAAGCTAACTCTTTGTGAGCTAGTGGCCCTGTTCCTTAGTAAGCTAGCTCTTCGTGAGCTAGTAGCCCTGTTCTTTAGTAAGCTAACTCTTCGTGAGCTAGTGGTCCTGTTCAACCTTCAAATTATGGTCATCAAATTTATCCACATTCCCCTTATGAATATCTACATGCCCTCCACTATTAACTTTCTCTCGTTTTATCTACCTGAATTATCCTTTATATTTATGAATATGACATTTATTAATATTTTCCTGTAAAGTTATCCAGGTATCACCTATTTTTAACCGTACTTATGTCTCCCTTGTCGCTATTGTTATCCACCAAAGCGGTAAGCTGTACTCATGGTTTAGCCAAGCATCACCTGTTAAATAACTTATAGAGTGTGTGCGGAGAAATGATTCAGACGTATATGACCCAGTAATACTTACGTAGCAACGACAAGGTAATCCAGGTGAGCGGAGTCATAATGGCGCTCACGTTCTTTGGTTGTTGATGTTTGACCTCCCTGTAACAAAGCAAGACTTAACTGCTCAGTCGTAATACACAACTACATGTCGCTCAAACACGTGTCATATACATAACTACATGTCATTCAAACACGTGTCACATACACATCTACGTGTCATTTACACGTGTGGTAATACATAAATGTGTAACAATTAAATATTCAAGCGGAACTGTTATTTAAATTTGAGCGTCTTTTTAATGCGACGTCCAATTTTTCTAAACACACCGCTCCCCCTCGTCACGCGCCGACATAGATGTGTAACAACCTCCCCGCTAGGCATGTGACGTCATTTATGCACGGCCTCTAATCCATAGATCTCCTCTGTCTTCCAGTGACAAATAAAAGGAACTTACAGAATTATTATCAACCGTTGCGGTCAGTCCCCTCGCTCCCCTCCAGTGAAGTATTTTCAAAAGAGAAAACAATTCCTTCAAGTTAAAAATGAAAACAGTAGAGAAAGAAAGAAAGAAAGAAAGAGAGAGAGAGAGAGAGAGTGAGAGAGACTGTAAACATCCAAAAAAGGCTTTATGAATCCAGACTAAGCATCTTTCTCGCCCTACAACACCACAAAGCTTACTCTTCCAGCCGCTCGCCTAAAACATAAGGGCAGTATCTGACATTAAAAGTACCGCATATACCCGTTCTATAGCCCATTCGTTCAAAAGCCGACCCTTCCCCCCCCCCTCTTTTGGGAGAGAATAGTAGAAAATTTGTGTAACCGGCTTGCAAGCCGACCCCGAAAAATAATATAACGAGTAAACAAAATGATACAATTTTGTATTTAAAAAAATACAAGTCAAATCAGTCATTATGATTGTGTACTTTTGTCTTTGTTTCGGTTGAAGAACAAAGAGATGATAATAACAGAGAAGATAGATGTAATTTTTATAACATTCGCTAGAGTGATTTTTTATTGTCAGTATTAAACAAAAAAGAAAATGTTTATAGATTTAATTTTTATAAAGTCAGAAAATAACACCAGAAATGTCTCACCAATATACAGTCAGACTACTCTAAGTCGAACTCAAAGGGACCCGAAGAAAATCAACTTATGGAGTTTTACAGATATGAAAAATGACGTAATAAACGCAGATTAAACACAATGATGATATTGAGAGGAGGCACAGTAATAGCGGCTAGAGGGCTTAACATAAAAAAAGCGGTAACTGATGTTTCATGTGTCAGGAAGAATACTTGCTTTGACATACCGACACAAGCCGATGAAGCGAGACGCCTTCGCTCCCCCAATTTATTCCCTCACAACACTGACATTTAATGTACATGCAGAAATCCCCTATGACTCTCTTGTAGGCCGAGGACCCCCAACATGTTCCTCTATAAATTATCAAAAAAGATTTCGGCTTCAGAACGAGTGTAACCAGTATTTCCAATAGAGAAAACACTACGTTACCTGTGAAAACAAAAGTTTAAAACAAGTAATTAAAAGTAGAACGAGTATTTAAAAGTAATTTCCTACAAGAAATTTCCGATTTTTGTTTGCAAGGGAAATCATTCTAGATTTTATTGAGACTAGAATAGATTGAAATAAGTAGATCTGAAATTTAAACGCAATACGTGTCAATATAATGCGCACCACGCAACAATCTAACATTAGCATTCACAAAGCGGGAAAACCCCATTAACTATCATTCTAGATTACATTAAAAGTCATTTCAAATCAATAATTCTGAAACTAAACAAAACAATTGTTGTCTATAAATAAAGACCTTTTTCTACATTGTTCTAAATAATAGTAGCTACTGTATGGCGTTTCTTTCAAACCGATAGATGCTATCGTTGGCTATAATTTGACACACTGATTTTCACTGATATTTGTATTGATTTTCCTGGATATCAAGTAAACATTTTCCGTGGGTTCTTTTTATCATAGTTGCAAAACTAGACAGCATTTTTAAAAGAAGCATTACAAAATACAGAATAATTCCTAATATTATTCTTTATAGGAGCCCGTTCGTAACCACAAAATAGCGTAAGTCGATATGGGACAGTCATAACCGGAAAGAGGGGGGGGGGCTACCTGTATATGACTTGTATATATTGGCATAAAAACTCACTGGTCGCCAAAGACAGAGGTGGATCGATGATGTAGAGATGAGCATAAGCTAAGAGAAAAGATAGGGATCGAACCGAATGAAGGATGTGGTGGAACAGGCCATCACCCTCAATGGCTTGAAGTGCCATAGATGATTCTGATTAAAGTCCTTCCTTCACCCACTCCTTAACAAACAAAACTACCACTAAAATACTTTAGCACAGCACATAAAAACTAAAACTAAAATCAATTCTTTAATTATACCACTTACATTACATCCTTGAGTAATACCGCTGGACGCTTGCTTCGTTAGTACGAGCTTGATTCAAGAACTGCTTATAGTCCTGAAACGGGAGACTAAGATAAGTTTTTATAACAAATTCTGTTAGCTTAGCCCCCCCCCCCTTTAATCCACACCAAGAAAAAAAAGTAAATTAAAAATTTGGACATTGGCGTCGGTATGGTATTTTGCACCAGAGTCAAACTTAAAACCTCCACTGACATTTTCCACTCTTCATACAGTGAGGCTATAAGCCTCACTTTGGCGCCTGATGACTTATGCACCACCTGCACACCCAACCCTCCTCGTTAAGCAACGCAAAAGTATTAGGAATACGACTTTGATCGACTGATAACCAACACACGCACGAGTTACTTGTGTTGTCTGATGTGTGTTGTTATTATCTGATGTGTGTTGTTATTATTGTCTGATGTGTGTTGTTATTATCTGATGTGTGTTGTTATTATTATCTGATGTGTGTTGTTATTATTGTCTGATGTGTGTTGTTATTGTCTGATGTGTGTTGTTATTGT